>OY744522.1:170378662-170386162 GCA_963556195.1 Sepiola atlantica | reverse complement strand
ATCATGATTAAATTTGGCACACAGTTAAGTGTAAGGGTTGGCAATGTTGGCTATATCTAGGATAATTTAGTTTTATATACAGGGGGAAAAGAGGGGAGGAAGCCTTTCGTGAAAATTCGACAAGTGAAATTTTTGAAATAGGTGTTAGACATTAATTAATAAATATTCCCCAAATTTCAGTTAATTTGGGGTCTTTTAAAGGGTTTTAGGGGGCATAATATGGACACAATGTCCAACTTTAATAAATGATTATTAAGGTAGATATTGGGTGTACATATCTTCCAAAACTTTAAATCTTTTAATAATTGAGGATTTGCTAAGAATTTAAAATTTAAAATTTTAAAATAACTTTCTATTCGACAGTTGAAATGCTTCCAAATTCTTCATTAATTTTAAAGGGTCACAAATTAATTCATTTTTTTAGAACTATTAACAAAAAAATACAAGTGCCGACTAGTTAACGAAAAATACGATTTTTTGGTAAATTCTTATTTTTGTCACGTAAATTATTTAGAGCGAAACTCTGATATATTTTTTATGAAACTCATACTTCTCTCAAACAAAATAAATAAACTAAAAATATACAAATAGGTTTTAGCTTTTCAAAAAGTATTTTCAATATTCTGAATGTTTTGATTACTTGGCCAGAGTACTGAATAATCGCCGTAAAACTCTGCAATAAAGTATATATCCTACACACACTGTTTCTTTTACTATTTCTTTTCCCGTTCTGACCCCCTCTCTCTTTCTCTTTCTCGCCCGCGCGCTTTATATATCTTCAACTTTTTGTTTACTCACTTTGGAACAAACAAATTAACCAACCAAAACGCTTGAAATATGAATTGTTACTGGTGCATCGACAAGTATCTTTTACTAAATTTGTTCCTGATATTTTTCTGGGTAGTTGTATTAGTACATTATTCTAGGTAAGCCCCTTCTCTTAATATCATTAAACAATATAAAAATATCGATCCCGATAAAGTATGTTATCGATAAAATCGATCGGAAATACGATTATTTTAAAAACATACTCAGATTAAAACAAGATGTTTATATCGAAAGAGAATTACATATTGGTGTACACTAAGCTATATAATGCAAGCATACAGAAACAAACTGACATTACCTTATATACAAGATATATTTATATATAATTTTGTTTATGTAATTTTCTCTTTTCAGGATATACTAGAAAATGATGATATCAAACTTGACTGGACATTTAAGCAATCTCTTTTATCAGATTTGGTCAATGTAAGTATTTCCTTTTAAACTAGAAATAAATATTAAGTTATCCCTAAAATAATAACCGATTTCAGAAACAAACATCTATTCATTGAGCTCATATCGGATCACATAAGAAATTGAAAGTATCTCTGATTGTGAATTTGGCCACCCAGAAATTGTCTTTTGTTTGAAATAAAATAAGTGCCTCAGTAAACAAGAGTTCATGCTAGGGGCAACCTATTTGAGAAAAGTAATGTTCCTAGATGGTCTGCAGATAAGCTCTTTTTAAACTAGAAATAAATATTAAGTTATTCGTAAAATTATGACCGATTTCAGAAACACACATCGGACCCATTTATCGATGTTTTTCACTTAACCATTTTGATTAATTGTTGAAATACTGACATCAAGTGCTTTAAATATTTTCCTGGCACTTTGACATGGGTTTTGTTTAACAGTTGTTTTCTATCCTTTTATTGTAAAGGGTGCATGGCCGCTCTCTATCTTCTTCATATTCAAGGCTCTCATTACCACCACAACATTTCTGTAACCGCTTTCGTATCGTTCAAACACTTGTGGACCTTTATTCACATGTTCTGTTGATATTAGTGGCCTTTTGGAAAACATTATGACTGAGTTTGAGGTTTGGTTTGGTAGTTTTGTTTTACGGCATATCAACCCTTTTCGTGTTATTTAATGCCGAATCTGGTCATTATAGTAAAAGATTTATGCTTCAAGTTCTAAAAATAAAAATAAAAAAGGGGAGGGAGAAAGGGAGAGGGGCTGTTGTTTTTGTTTTTGGTTTTGTAGAACATAATTAAGTTTTACAAAAAAAAAAAAGAAGAAAAACAAAATGTAGGTGAATTTCGTCTCAGGGAGCCACAGGGCAGCCTGATCTGGTATCACCAGGACTGAGTTTGAACCCGTGCTTCTACATAATACAAACCAACAACGAAAGTGACTTTTGCTGAATTATATTTACGTAAACAGACAAGTCAAACCGAGCCGTCGTTACACAGTCAATTAGTACTGAATAAAACAAATTTTTATCATAAAAACACATTCACATGAATGTACTTTTCTTTGTGAAGAAGGATTTATTTCGGGCGAAGGTAAACAATAAAACAACTTCTCCATCTTTTTTCCAGATAATTTTTTTTAATCATTTGACAAATATTCGTCCTTTTTTGTTGTTGTTGTTTGAAAGGGTATCGGTCGTCGTCAAACAGCCAATTAGTACATAGATTAGAGTTAGTTAGGGGTTAGGTTAGGGTTAGGGGAAAAACAGTCATCCTTTGTACATTTTTCATTTTACGTTGGACATTGTTTTTAATTGTCTTCTGCCACACATTTATTTCGTGGCTACCGATACGTAAACTGCTTCGTTTGTTTCTGGCTGGTTTCGGAAATTTTCTTCGGTAAGAAGGTCTATATTTATTTGTATACGCATTTTTCACATTTCATCATAATTTCTTTCAGAATATAATTTTGAAGCATATGGCTTCAAAATTATATTCTGAAAGAAATTATTGGAAATTTATTTTTAAAAATACACATCAAACATGTTAAGTTTTGCATAAAACTAAGAAATGAACATTCGAAAGGAGAATTAAAAAGGGTAATATTTTCCAAACAACCAAATATAATATAGGAATTCTCACATTTGATAACCGTCGTAATTTTATATGTAATCTAGTTTTACCTTCCTTAAGACGCAATGAAGTAATTTTATTTTTTTAATTCTTCTTTGTTTTCATCTTATTTTTTAACTTATGCAGAAAAATAAAAAAATATCCGTTGTAAAAGAAGATAGTTCTTTTTTTATATTCTTCAATGAATGTACTTTTCTTTGTGAAGAAGGATTTATTTCGGGCGAAGGTAAACAATAAAACAACTTCTCCATCTTTTTTCCAGATAATTTTTGTAATCATTTGACAAACATTCGTCCTTTTTTGTTGTTGTTGTTGTTTGAGTCATTCCCCTTACTGATTTTGATGTTTTGTCATAATTTAAAAAATGATTTCTATATAACCAGTTATCTGGGCGGGAATAAATAATTATTTTTTAATAAACGGCATTATTATAGTGCCGATAACATGGTACTACAATTACAAAGGAATATTGGCCAGTCAAAATCAAATTTTGATTAGTCAGCTTAAATGCTTTTAAAATCTCAAAAAATTATTTCATATGTTGGATTAATAAAACCTCTCTGTTCAAAATTATTAAATTATCCGATTTTTAATAAAATGTTTAACATTTATTTAGAAATAAATGATTTTTATAATGAATGGATCAGTAGATTTAAACGTTGTAGGTCCTATAGCAGATCAATTTAGAATACCTCTCCTATCGACTATATTTTATTTTTAACTAGCTGTACCAACCCGACGTTGCCCGGGATCCGTTATTCTCATTTTTTTTTTAAATATTTTTATGTTCGATTACCATGCATTTTTGCTAGGTTCAGTATGTAAGCTACAAAAAGGCAAATAAGGAGCACTAACTCGTACTAAGAATAATAGTTATTCCCCTTAGTTGAGGTGTTTATTAAAAATGTCTCCATATTAGCAAACTGCCGAACCAGTTAAATATAACAAATATAAATAGATTATAGCAAAATACGTATATAGTTACCAATAACATTGTATAACAATAACAAGTGAAAACTAGTTAGTCAGAATAAAAATTTGATTCCTCAAATTTAATGCTATTTAGAAGAAGATTGTGTTTTGAAAAAATCCCTGCACTGAAGTTTTTACTGGACAATCTTCTTATATGGATTATTAACCATTATTATGGATTTCTTAAATATACTGGTGTTTTAATATTGTTTCCTGGCTCTATGATAATTTATGTATGTATTCCTTAGTATGGCATATTGACTGGATGAGATTTTCTGATGAGAGGGGAACATTTTTCGGACTTTTTCCTTTAAATAATGTTACTTCTTGAGTTTATTCTGACTCATATATTAAAAATGTTTTTCGAAAAACGTACGTAAATTTTATACTTTTCTGTGACTTTTACTGTAGAAACTTAATAAAATGTTATTATAAAAATCTGAATATATATATAATTATTAAAAGGAAAAAACTATACACACATTAAGGTTGTATACATTATAAATTATTTCGACCCCTTAATTAGGTCTCCTCAGACGTATAAACAACCACGTCAAAAAACCAATTTTGTTTCTTTGACGTGGTTGTTTATACATCTGAGGAGACCTAATTAAGGGGTCGAAATAATTTATAATGTATACAACCTTAATGTGTGTATAGTTTTTTCCTTTTAATAATTCTGTTTTGCTCTGTTTAAATTACATTGAGCTCTGTTATTCTGATTCTCAACACAAAATTGAAATATATATATATATATATATATATATATATATATATATATATATATATATATATATATATATTACATGTCTCATACAGAAAACAATGTATTCAACAACCACGTAACCAAAGCCACCATTTACACTAGATACGTCGACGACATATTTATAACAAGACAGACACAACCAATAAACTAAATCTAACTCTCGAAGAAAACTATTTTTAAAGACACAGTAAAAGTAAATATGAACACATATACAGTACACATATTGTTTAATAGATTGATTACGTTTTTATCAAATTTAACCGCCTTTAACACGATACCTGCCTCAATCTTAGGCCAGAAGTGTCGGTATGTGCGAATCAATTGGTCCTATAAATTTTAGATATTATTTTGACTATAGTGACCATCTCTGAATCTTTGGTGATGTTACTGGTTGATTAGCTTTTTTCTTATGAATAATACCCTTTTATATCAATGTTGAAGGTCAGATGTTAGGCGATGATCGTGAAGATAGTCCTCCATGTATTCATAGGTGTGTTTACGAGTATACGGCATAATCACGTTGATACACCGGTTCCCGTTAGATCAGCGTAGTTAAGCGACGTTGATCCTGGTCAGTACTAAATGGGTGACCATTTTCAAATCCCAGGTGCTGTATGTTTATTTAACTCCTCTCCAAGAGGCTTGACACAAGGTCAGGTATGGAAAGCCAATGCACTAGGATTAGCGAACTCTGGCCGACGGAAAATGCCTGAGCAGCCCCGTCGACATTCCCCGGTAGAGACGCTTAAGGCGATTAGCAATAAACTAACCTCTTCTCAAAGAGAAGATAAAGCCTGGGAGGATGGACCTCATGTGACTGAACAGAACCATTCCTAAACCCGACAACAACAAAGTCACTGTAGGACTGATTGTCGAGGACGTATCTCGACTGGTAAGAACACACCTACTTAGCTTGTGTCAGGTTGCTGTATGTGCTATTCGCTTTTCTCGACATTGGTTCCAGTCGTCCTGGATTTCTCCTTGCCACTAAAATCAAACAGTGCAGATTCAGGAGAGGTGTGGTTGGGATTGCGCAACCCGTGCTTTATAATTACACGCGTAGCCATCCTTAAAGGATGTATCTACGAGGGTCGTTCAATAAGTAATGCCTCTGACCCATTTCCCATAGCAGTAGATTAATGAAACTTGGCACAGTTATTAGTCTTTCTCTACATAGGAACCACCCAGAGTTATGCATTTCTCCCATCGTTTGATGCAGCTCTGGACACCGTTTTTGTAGAACACCCCAGGTTAGTCCTCCAACCACGTCGTAACTTAAGAAATCAAGGCTGCGTCATCTGGGAAACGTTTTCCTTTCAAAAACAACTTCATGGCTGGGAAGAGATGAATATCAGAGGGTGCAAGGTCAGGAGAGTAAGGGGATGGGGGAGGATTTCATAGCCACACCCACATCTCCAAATTCATCCTCGAGCACTCGACGCGTTCTTCCTTCTGGAAAGGTGTGAGCAACCTGGAAACCCATCTGGCAGACACCTTATGCATATGCAAATGGTCATGAATGATAGTTTCCACAGACCCTGTACTAATCTTGACCTCTTGGGCTATTTGGCGAATAGTAATGCGTCGATCTTCCAAAATGGCAGCCTCAACTTGATGGACAGATGCCTCATCAGTGGCAGAAGAGGGACAATCAGGTCTGGGAGCTGTTTCCACAGACTTCCGGCCATGTTTGAATTCACGATGCCAGCGTTTTACAAGGTCATATGATGGGACATCATTACCATAAGTTTCTTTCATTTTATCAAAAGTCTCCTTTGGTGTGTGTCCATTCAAATACAAAAACCGGATCACTGTGCGACACTCAACTGGCTCCATTTCACACCTGACTCAGTTCAAACA
Organism: Sepiola atlantica; assembly: GCA_963556195.1. Lineage (NCBI taxonomy): Eukaryota > Metazoa > Mollusca > Cephalopoda > Sepiida > Sepiolidae > Sepiola > Sepiola atlantica. The sequence continues at coordinate 170,379,685 of OY744522.1, read as the reverse complement.
CCTGTAAATCAGAAACCACAATTAGATCAGAGCTGTTTTTTTTGTAACATAAAACATACAGATATAAATCATTACCCATGCAAAATTTCATATAGATCAGACAACTAGAAGTGGGTCAGAGGCATTATTTATTGAACGCCCCTCGTATTGTCTCCCAAGACTGAACAGAAGTCATGGGGTATACGAGGTATTGACATATTTTTACATATTTTTATTACGGTTTTAATCAACATAATCACCTTCAACACTATATCTATTTCAACTCGAAACCGGAAGTGCCGGCATGCACCAATAAAGTGGTCCTTGTAAATTTCGGATGATATCTTCACTATGGTGACCTTTCCTGAATCTTTTGTATTATCAGGGTGTTGATTAGGCTTTTTTTTTTACAATACTATACAAGGATATGAATCTGCTGGAGTTTCGAGGAAAGATTTATGGCGTTAGATTGTCAAAAAGATAGTTCTCCATACATTCTTGGATGTCCTGGGTTTTACGAAGTGTATACATATGGAAACGCGCAGGTCTTCCGTTCTCCCCGTTTCATTTCCATATGTAACAGGAGGTTTTAAACATCGAAAGTTATCCAGCAGCTTTTACTCTAATATCCCGTTTGTCAGCTATATGCATTATGAATTCAACATACAATTACCGGAAGGTTAGTTGCATCTTAAGTTCCTACGACATTTAATTAAATAATTTTCGCTGTCCAGCTGCTTTAAATTCGATTATTTCAAAACCATTTTCTCTAATTATCACGTTGTCTTGTTCAACCGATAAATATTTAGTATATCTAATACATATCGACTAATCAAGTTTAATAAGAAAAAATATGACTTTATTTTTTAAATTGTGATAACATTTCTAAGGATAACATTCTATTTTCGATTTACATTTGCCATAAAAATAAAATTAAAAATCTAATTTCTTAATAGATTTCCAGTTTTCAATTATCGTAGTTGAGTAGCAACCACGATAATTATCATTAGATTAAATAATAATTAAATGCATAGATTATTATTA
>OY744522.1:170083662-170373662 GCA_963556195.1 Sepiola atlantica | reverse complement strand
CGGTCTTATGAGAACAGAAAAGATACTACACTACCCCCTTAAAAGATGTTCTGACTAAATCGAGTTTTTTTTTTCATTCTGGGAGGATTTTCCCCTCTACACACCCTTAAAACGGAGGAGGTCATTCCTGGGAGGACAGTCTTATGACAACAGAACCGATACTACACCACACCGTTTATTAAAAAATATTCCAATTTAATTTTTTTGTTGTTTTTATAATGCATAGTCACAAAAATTTGTTTTTAGGGTTCTGTGGCCTTTTTGGCTAAGATCAAAGTATTGTATCTGTTCTCGACAACAGCGATATTTGGAACTTTACTAAAGCCGGAAGTAAATTATCTCCCCTGAAAATAAAATTATATATATATATATATATATATATATATATATATATATATATATATATATATATAGGTCAGGTTTATATTATATTCCAATAATCATGTTTTTATTCTATTATTTTTACGTTTATTTTTTCACATTTCCAAAAATCATAACATTTCTGTGAGATATATTTTTTACGGTCCGTTTCATTTGTCTTTTTTTTTCAAACAACATTTTTATGTCAATATCATATCAATATATTATTGGAATATAATATGAACCTGACTTATATTTGCTCTGTTATCACTAATTGACAATCATCGAGCTGAATTTTTTTAGGAGACTGCAAAGTAAAAGGGCACTGATAGTATATGCTAATACATATATTATCATTAATAATTATATATACTAGCAAATATATGCTCCCTCCGGTCGCATATTTTTGTTAGACTGCTGCGTCGGAAATGAATGCTCACCCGTAAACTGATGGAGCTCCAGTCATATTTCTTGGCTGGTTAGACATTGATTTTCTTTGTTTCCGAACAAGAATATTTTTAGTTAAAAATAAATAAAATAAAAATTTCGACCCCACCCTAATTTCTTTTTTACCCTCCACCATAAATAGAAATATTTTTATTTATAGAATTAAAAAAAAAAATGTTCCCCCCCCCCAATTTTTATGGAAGAGGCTATATTGCCGGTCCCGGCAAAATAACGATTCCTGCATTATTTTGCCGGTTCATGTATATTTAACTAAATTGTTAAACATACAGTGACGCCCGGCACAATAATTATTTAATAATGTAAAGGGATCGTTATTATGCCGGTTCATTATTTTTTAAAACCTAATTGTTATGGCCTTGCGAAAGAAAAGGTAATTAAATAAATAAGGGCAAATATTTAAAAACAATTTGTTTTCATCATCAGTTGTGTCGGTTAAAGAAATAAAAAAAAATCGACCTGCCCTATTGTGTCGGTTAAAGAAATATCTGCTTACTTTTCATAATAGAATTAATGTTGATGAATTTTCCCAACATTACTAAGTCTGCTCTCGATTTAAGTAATTGAAATTTTCCTTAAGTTATATATAAGTTATATATAAAGAAAAAAATAAGCAACAAATAAATGTTACCAAAGGCAACATAAATTATTATTCTACCTACCTGTATAAGTTTATTTGTTTATTTTATTATTTATTTTGATAAATGATTTTTTTTTATAAAAATAATCAAATAAACAAATAAACTTATACAGGTAGAAGAATAATTTATGTTGCCTTTGGTAACATTTACTTGTTAAAAATGTGCTTTACAAAGGAAAGATTTTAATGTAAAATTCTCATTTTCTTTCTGAAGAAAAACTTCGATACTGTTAAAATATACAAAAAATCACTGGATTTAAACAGTTTCTATTTTAAAATGTTCTTTCAATGAAATCATAAAATAAGTCGTAATTTTGAAGAGTTCACTCCTAATCGAATCAACCGGAAGTAAAAATTAATTTTATCGTTATTTTAAAATATATTGTCGCTTAATAAAGTTTTAAATTATACAAAAAATCAATCAGGCAAAGATTAATTAAAAACAAACAAAAAAAATCAATCAGGCAAAGTTTTAAATTATAAATAAAATTTCGTTTGATAAAGTTTTAAATAATACAAAAAAAATAATTTAAATAATAAAAAAAAAAGTAATTTATAGTTAAATAAACACGAGCCGCCAAAATAACGTAAGACTCATTATTGTGCCGGGCGTCACTGTATGTTTAACAATTTAGTTAAATATACATGAACCGGCAAAATAACGCAGAAATCGTTATATTGCCGGTCACGGCAAAATAACGCAGGAATCGTTATTTTGCCGGGACCGGCAATATAGCCTATTCGAATTTTTATTCACCTTCCCCCATACTTAGAAATATTTTTAGTTATAGAAAGAAGACAAGAAAAGAAACATTTTGTGTTAATTTTTTTGTTGACAAAAGAAGGAAAGAGAAGAAAATCACATCTTTTATTTTAAACAAGGAATAATAAAGACAGTTTATAAGTAAAAACTAAAGGTAAAGCCAAAATACCAAACTTAAGGTCGTAAAAAATGAAGATGTGTGTTTTTAAATAGTAATTTTTAAATCAATTATTATTTTAATTAAACGATTTGATTCAATAAATCATAATGGCTAATAAGATTAAGAAAATAAACAAACTCAGAACGGTAAATGCCAGCGTTTTATTTACATTTTGAATAACGCGCCCGTCTTGCGTCCATACTAATTAATCAGAGGGAGGTAACCGTTTCAATGGATTAACGCCGGCTGTTCAATCGGTTCAGCAATCGGTAAATTAACTACGTAACTCATTTCATATATATATATATATATATATATATATATATATATATATATATATATATATATATATATATATATATATATATAAAATAAAAGAAATAATTATAATTTATAAGTAAGATTGTTAGCGAGCAAAATAGCGTAAATACATGTGGAAATCTGAAGAAAACAATCATGAGTGTATATTTGCGAATACTAATTTATTAGAAGTTTAAAAGCAATTAATTATGTAAATTGAAAAATAAATAATAAATAGTAATATTACTCTGATGGAGTTTCGGCTTCAGACAGACAGACACATAAACTCCATTATTATATATATATATATATATATATATATATATATATATATATATATATATATATATATATATATATATGTGTGTGTGTGTGTGTGTGTGTGTGTGTGTGTTATGCCGTTTATGTCTTCGAGTATCTGCATTAAGTTCTCGACTGAAATAACCAAGGATGACGTTATTGCCATCGACTCGATGGCACTTAACGGTCGACTCGCGTGAAACAAATGTCAAAAAACATTACAACCACAATCATCCGCGGTAGAATTACGTCAGATGTAAGAAGCTCGAAGACTGTCTTTAGAGTGGAGGCGAAAGCATCCATTTCTCTTGGGTTTCTTTTTTTCATTTACTCATAAAATTGAATTTTAAATTAGACGTTAGTTGCTACGTGGGTGCATTTGTGCTCGCTAAGATGTTCAAAGTATACGCGCCCACCCAACTCGCGAGAATTCAATTCACCGTGCAAATAAATAGGGTTCTGGGACGTTTTTTATTTTTTATTTTACTGGTTATTATTATTTTTTACTTTACTCACAAGGAGTTCTAATAGAAGCCATTATCAGTGATTGCTCCTTGGCAATAACAAGTGCTGTCCCTTTAAGTCTAAGTGACAACAAGTCTCCACAGATTTCCAGAACTCTACGTTGCTTTTGATAGCCGTTAAAACACATTTTGCTATATCGCAACTACCGTTTACAATAAGTTTCTCAAAGGTTCCGGTACTATTCGCAACCTTTCAGTGGAGATTTGGTTGGTGCTCTCCCTCCTAAATCCTTCAATCCCTTTAATACTTTACAACAATTTTGTCTGGTATCATATGTGTGAGTCTGCGTATGTGTGTGTGTGTTTTTTTTGGGGGGGGGGGTTGAAGATTACGCGATATCTGACAGTTTCAGTTAACTTGGATTCTTACAATCTTTTTTTAATATTTTCCTACTTGTTGCCTATTGTCACGTCTGGTCTTCTTGCTTGGATGAGTTTATCCGTTTGTACTTTTATGATTTTTGTTTTCCAGTACTCTCTCTCCCTGATGTCTGTGTACCATTTGTCTGTATGTTCAAGATGGAGACTTTTGCATAGTTCCCAGTTGACTGCATTCCCCACGTAGTCGTGTCTGTTTTTGTATTCCTTTTATGATAGTTTTTATAGATTCACTTTTTTTTTTTAACATAGTTCACCCCAAACAAGGCAGGTCGCCACTGTAGACGTAAGGGGCTACTCAGAAATAGGGTGTAGGTTTTCGGGGTCATCCTAAGTTGGGAGCTGTGCAGCGAGATGTTTGTTTACATTAGTTTTAAATTTCTGCATGTCGGTACAGTCGGAGAAAAAGGAGCAGTTCCAGATGCCGGCAGCACGAGGAAAGAAGCTATTGGAGTAGAAGGCTCTTCGGTATCTGGGGACCTCCACAGTGAATGGATGGGATTTGGCTGATTATCGGGTTGGTCTAGTGAATTTATGTCGAGGGGGCACTAATGCAGCAAGTTCATCAGAGAACAATCCACGAAGTACAAACAAGTACAAGGATGCAACATTACGGCGATAGGACAGGGGCTGGAGCTTGGTGGATAGTGAGGGACCTATTAAGTTGACGACTCTTTTTTGGACCTTGTCTGAGAGGGAAAGACGAGTGGGTGATACCCCAGCCCAGATGTGGTAACAATACTCCATGCATGGGCGGATGGTGGCTTTGTAAATATATAGGATAATGCCAGGTGTGATAAGTTTACTAGCACGGTAGAGGGATCCCACCTTCTTTCCAGCAGCCTTGGCAATGTCTTCAATGTGTTTGTCCAATTCATGTTACCTGTGAATGATAGACAGAGAAATTTCAATGTTAAACTATCAGGTAGGGTTTTATTTGCCATGGCAATCCGTGGTTGGAGAGGTTTCTTGTAGTTATTGAAGGCATTAAAAATTACCATCCATTCATGACCCCAATCCACTACAGCCATGAGGTAATTTTCTAAGGATTCAGCCATTGTCTCGGATATGTGCGCGTCCATTTTACCCACATGACGAGAATAGAGCGTGGTGTCGTTAGCAAATATACCTATATTCGTCTCAATTATGTGGTTTATCGTTTCGTCTCTTTATCCAGAGAGTGTAAATGTAATGTTTTTTCTAGATTTTGTACATCTTGACTTTTATATACTTTCTTCTGATCGCGATTTTTTTCTGCGGCTGTCAGTAGCGATTCCATTTATCTGTTCAAATGTCTCTTTCATAGTCATGTTCACGTGTTTCCGTGCGTCTCCTCTTTGGTTAGTATTATAAATCGCCCGTATAGCTGTTTCTCTTCCCATTTTTGATGTTTAGGGTTTTACATCCTTCTATTCTTTGCTTTTTACGGATGGGAGTCTAGTTTTGTCCTCGTTCATAATTTCTTTGATGTGTCGATCTGCTTCTTTCCTCAGTGAGTTCTGTGATGTCGTAGTGATATCGTTGTTTGCTACATTTTCGGGGGTTCTCTTGTGCTAGGTCTTTGGCTGTGAGTTTTCATTGATGTTCTGTTACACCACTTACCTTTTCTTTTATTTCTATTACTTCTAGCTCCGTTAATCACCCTCTATTGTGTCTTGCTTCATCCACACTCTCATGTTTCGTTGCTTTGTAGTCACTAAACATGTCCCATAGATTTTATGATAGCATTCCATCATTATGTTACGTAGCCCTCCCCTCTTAGGGGGGTCGTATGTCTCAAGTAGCAACCAAATAAAATACGTGGCCCTTCATAAACATATATAACATCAACTATAGCAATCCTCCGTGACTGAGACAGTCATTCCACGATCCTCTCCCGAAGGGGATTCTCGCTGGAATTTAAGTTAAACAAAAAAAAGAAAAATTCGAAAAGAAAAAGACCTTTTATTGGTATGTTGACATTGATTCTCTTCTGCTAGCGGCGGGGAGCGCATTTCATCTACGGATGTTTAGAGCCCTTGGCCCCGTAATTTATCGTCGATGTTAAGACCTTCTCTACACGTGGTGTTCGCCTCACAAACTTTCAACCAACTGCATACCCCGCGTAGACTCTCTCTCTTCAAGCCATGTGAGGTCACGTCTTTTTCCAGTACACGGCAGGGTCAAGATGAAATTGAATGCACTTGCTGAGCCGATGACTCCGGTACCCCGTGTACGTGTCAATGTTGGCCCACGAATCTAAATCGCGAGATGAATAATAGCAAACTATTATTTATTATTTAACAACTAACCTATTTGTTTGTGTCTGGCTGTTTAATTTCCCCCGGGCTCAAGTGATGTTCTATGTTTTGTTTTATTTCTATTCAACTTACCTGTCACTGCTTGGCGTTCGTTAGTTATGCAGTTTCGATTCTGCGTTTGAGTATTTGCTTCAAGATTTCATCTGTCTTCATCATTGCCGTGCGTTGTATGGTTTCAATGTTATTATTATTTACTCACTTGGAGTTTTCATACACATCATTATCAGTGATGTGTCACTGTAAATAATAAGGTTTGAGCGACAACAAGTTTCCCCAGATTTCCAGCACTCTCATCCTCTTTCGATAATTGTTACAAATCATCTTCAGCTGTTTATCATTAGTTTCTCTGTGGCAACAACCATTGGTCCTCTCTGGAATCTGAGTCGCTCCTCCAAGGTACAGGTACTCTCCGCAGGCTTTCAGTGGAGGTATGATTGATGCTCCCTTCTTCAGTCTTTTCATCCTCCCTGATCCTTTACGCCCATTTTGTGTGGTACCAGCCGAGGATGGTTGCGCTACGTTGTAACATAACGTAAGCCGCAAGCTTGAGTGGAAAGAATGATTGACGGGTTAGGGTTCAAGAGACTGACCTTAGCGAATACACGGAAATGACGAAAATCAACGAGAAAGTGAATTCTGCCTCTTTCGACGGGACAGTCACGCCAAAATGTCGCCATCACCCCAAACCCCAGCAAGGTTGATGGCGAGCGCATGGTGTTAACTAGATAGAGAGCGACCTAGCCGTCTTTCTCTCTCTATCTCTCTCATACAGTATCCCACATCTATAAGTATATATCTCTCTAACCCCCTATAATTGTCCATTCTGTCTACCAATGAGTCCTTTTCTTGACCTTTTAGCTAGGAGCAAAGTGTAGTATATGTTCTGATGCTGCACATAGTCTTTTCTGTCCTCGGTCGGTGAGGGAGAGGTATTTTAAGACTGAGGCAATTTTTATTTTTGTTTCCAATCCAGATGCCCCTTTTGGGGGAGCTGGATTTTCCCCACATCATCATCATCATCATCATCATCATCATCATCATCATCATCATCATCATCATCATCATCATCATCATCATCTACTGCTCTTAATCAAAAAAATTTTTTTTTAAATTTCAGCCTTACTTTGGACAGCGCCTGAAATATTGCGCGTACACGAACCACCTTCCCGTGGAACACAAGAAGGTGATGTTTACAGTTTTGGAATAATTCTCCATGAAATTGCTTTCCGCCATGGACCATTTCCAGCAGAAAGGATGATCTCAAAAGGTCCGTAAAAAAAAAAAGGCAGACATATTTTTAAATGTATCTGCATGATACCCATTTTACGATATATCTTAAATGATTTACATTATTTAAATATTGCAGATCATTCTCCTCATCCTGCTTTTTGTTATCTTCACAATATTCCGGCCGTTGTAATCTCCGTCCTTCATCAGATGTCCTTTCATCGTAGTTGGTCATTTTTTCGAAAGTTGTTAATTTTACCCTTTATTCGACTTTAGTCGGCTTCAATTTGTTCTTTGTTATTAAGTTTATTTTAATCTTTTTCTCATTTCTAAAACATCGTCCGATTTTCATAGTTTTAGTTCCATTTCTGCACACGTTCCAATTTTTCCAACCTCTTATCTTTTGACAATGACGTCTAGAGGGTGACGTGGCGGTGACCCCGGGCATCCAAATGAGGGGGGGGGCGCTATTCAATCATATTCAAACTATCCTCTTTTCTTATAATATTTCTCAGTACTATGACTTATATTTGACTCTTGAGCATATAATATTTTCGAAAGTAGTTTATATTTTATTATGAAATATACAATTTTATATAGAGGAGTATTAGAAGGCTATCACAATGCAAGAAATGGAAATATGTCGGCGTTGAGAAGTAAGACACAAACAAGTGATTTTAATTATATATTTTTTCAAAAACCTTTTTAATAATTTTTTTTTATATATATAGCAAATCTTACTTGATTAGGCAAGACTTCAACACTGATGTAATCTGTGTGACCGTGTTCAATAATATATTTCGATGAAGACCTCTTTGTCAAATGGTAGGTGTTTCAAATCTCAAACAAAAAAACGTGTGGATGGCAATATTGCTTATAACGCAGTAAGTATTAATATCAACAGCAAATGTAATAAAACTAAAACTATAACTGATTTTATTTTTTATGATTTTTATTACTTATTTAATTTATTTTAAACATTTTATAAGTTTTATTTATCAGAACACGTTTCCAGTACTTTAACCCTTAAATGCTTTTCGTTTAAAATATGACGCATTCCAACAAAATGCCTATTTAATATAATATTCAACGAAAATGTGCCTAACTGCAATTTGTTTCACATCTGAAACGAGCCCGTTGGCAAGTGTAAGTAGGTATTAGTATGATGTTGCATCAGCACACTCACTAAATAGGTAATCATTATCTACGATGTCAAACCGATATAAAATATAAAGCATTTCAGGGTTAATATGTTCACGACCGGAAAGTCGCCTGAAAGCGGCCGGAGTGTTCATCATCCGAAATAAACATAACAACGACCAAGTTGAGGGAAATAAACTGAAACCTGTAAATAGAGTATATAACCTGTATGTAAATGTATGCCAACTAATTTTCTATTTGACAGAAAATGTTTACTTTTTAATCAGTTCCATTCAACAATATAAAAATATATAATTTCAAATTTAAATACAAAATCTCTTCTGGTAGAAATAGCAATAAATTAATCCTACTTTTTATATTTGTTTTAAATAAAAACTAAATTAGTTATTACGTAACAATTATTTGCATATCATAAAATTAGGTAAGATAATCTGCTCTTGAAAACCTGTCTTTATGAAATAATACAAGCGGGCTTCAGTGTCATCTAAAGACTTACTTTATTAATGCACGTCACTTCTCTCTCTCTCTCTCTCTCTCTCTCTCTCTCTCTCTCTCAAAACAGTTTCCTAATGCACCAAGGAATAGTTTAAAAGACTAAAAGTTTCCATCTTGTGATCTTTCAACATGGCACTCAAGATTGTCGTCACATTCTTAAAAGTATATATATATATATATATTAAAGATTAGCTCTCTTTCCTTCGTAGAATTGGGTATCCTTATATATAGTAGACCTAGAATTTACTTTAGGCAGGCTTATAAATCTCTCTTCCTATCTACTTTGTTATTTAATCTTCACATTCTATAAACGATGTTTCTAACATAGGGGAGATAATTGCTGTCTTCTGAGTCCGTTTTTGTTTGAGTGGGTGTTAGGCAGAGATTTTCAATCCTCTAATAGTACCCATCATCGTTTAACTGTGAATCTAATTCATCTCTTTTACCTTACTATAATTCCACTGCACTTCTTGTGTACTTAGTGCTTACAAATACCACAGCAAATTGAGTTGCACCGAACTCCTTTTACATAAACTGAACAGGGGAACTTTTCTTCTGTCTTATTTTTTAACACTACAACCACTGATGATCACTTTGGTCCTGGTAACATTAATTCAGAACTTTACTTTCCATGGCATTCCTCCAATGTTTACAAGTACCATAAAAATAAGTTGCATCCCCACTCTCTTTCCACAAATTGAGCAGAGGAACTTTCTTCTTTCCGGGGGCTTTCCACCCACTGATCATCACTTTGATCTTGGTAACATTTACTCTCAAACCTTTACTTTCAATAAAAGAATTCCTCAAATACTCACAAACACAATAAAAATTGCTATCGCACCAGCAAGAATTAGGAGTGGATGGAGTAAGATGCGTAGTTTTTGAATCTGATAGATGGTCACTGATTAGTAAAAAAGAACCCAAAGAATCTTTTATAACACCTGGATAAACAGTAAAAATACGTCAGTTTGCTAAATAAATAATACGTAGCCGGAAGAGGTGTGACTACAGGAAGTTGCGTAGGCGACCTATCAAAAAACCTTTGCTTCATTAGTTCGTGGTATCTTTAGCTCTGCTGATTGATTTTCCAGTATTTCCGTGAAACCGATGGTATCAATGGATGATCAAACTAATGTATAATGTTCTTTGAAATAAAAAAAATATACGCTCATTTTGTTATTAACCTAACTACTGTAATTTTGTATTTGTGTCGATCTAAAATATTTCAATTTCAGAAAAAAGAACGAGAACAGAAGTTCTACACAAACATGAAACATTATTTGATCATTTTATGAATAATTTAATCACAATTGTCGCAAAAGTTAATTATTACTAGATGTTGCTATGTCTCCGTGTTCTTTCTCCCTAAGATATTGTCGGCAGAGTCCGTAATGGTGAGTCGGTTCCATTCCGACCATTGCGATTTCGAGACACGGACGTCGATCCTTCTATAACGAATTTAATGGAAATGTGTTGGGCGGAAAACCCAAATCAAAGACCGGACTTCAACGGAATTAAAGCGTATCTGAGAAATCATAATAAAGACACGTAAGTCTCGAAACCTCATTTGTCATCTTTTGTTATCTCATTTGTTATCCTTTTATCTTTTCATTTGTTATCCTTCGTAATCTCATTTGTTATCCTTCGTTATCTCATTTGTTATTCTTCGTTATCTCATTTGTTATCCTTTTTATCATCTAATTTCTTATCCTTTTTATCATCTCATTTGTTATCCTTTTATCGTTTCGTTAATTATCCTTTATCATTTTGTTTGTTATCCTTTCTCCTAAAGGAAAATCGCTGTTTCTTTCCAATGACCCCGTAATAAAAAAGCACCTAATTATTTTATAAATACCCCAGTTTTCCCTTCAACGAAAAGGAAGCTCAAAAGGCAGCCAACTGTCTAAAAATAGCAAAAGTAGAAAATTGAATTGGCACTTTGCATGCACAATTCTTGAAGTGTGCAGACATCAAAGTGTACAAATGCACAATGCAGCATTTTTTGTGGGAGTGCATAGGTGCATGCTACCAGCAGCAGGCCTGTGGTATGAAAACTATTTAGTTAAGAGAAGAAACCGCTTAAGAAATCGGCTGCGCACTTTTAAATACATAGCTTCTTGAAAACTGTGTTCTGATGACATTCCTGTCTTTAGTCTGTTCCATAACCTTCCAATGATACACATAGTTGGGATCTTATGTAGGACAGGCATAATGGACCGGAGATGATCAGGTTCTCTACCACTTTTTGTTTTTGTTTGTTTTTGCTTTTTGTAGTGGCGTCAAATTCCTACATTTAGCTCTTAAGGATAATTCTCCGTTTCTGCTACCTCGTTAAATATGCCGGCTGTGTATTTTCCGTGCGTTAATTGCATAGACCGAGTTCGTCTGCTCGTTGTCCTCGTCCGTATTCGGTGCTTGATTCGATGATGCTCGTAGAGTTAATCATGGGGTATCGATTACTGCTGCAACAAACGAAATCAAAACTCAAGTAATAATGTTTTCTGAAGATTTTACTCTCCAGCCTTCTTCAGATGTCTTCTGTCATAGTCGCCAACCTTCTGGAAATTTTGAAAAAGATTACATAAAGAGTTGTGCCCAACATTCCTCGAGGGTTATTAAAACCGTGCACAGTGGCAAAAGAATAATTTGATTTTGTGTTCCGAACGTTAGAAAGATGCTGAAAACAATCGTAGATATTAAGGCACACAAGACAGTGATTAAGAATAATATATGTAGCAAATTATTATACAGGTAATGTCTTTGTAAAACTAAGTGTGTTTGCGGTTTAATTAAAGACTAATTCATTGAGAAAATGGGTCACTTTAATGTCTGAACTAGACGGCTCTCTGAACGCGCCCGATTCAAGTAAAAGCAAATTAAAAAAAGAGGAGCAGTTCCCATAGCGTCTTGACAGGAAAGGGACTACATTCAAAAAAGGACAAACAAAAGCTTTTCGCCTTCATCCCGTAAAATAAAGTTTCTGTTGATTGCTCAAAGAGAACTGTCTTGCCGAATTAGATGGAGCTATTTTAGAATACAGGGGGAGGCAATTCATTGTAACAATAAGTGAAGGGAGGTAATCTATTTTAGACAAATGGAAGTAACTCCTTTTCTTAGAAGGCCGGATAGTACAATTGCCGCTTTTTATGGCGAGGTGATTGTAAAGAAACACCATTATGAAAATGAAAAAAAAGGTCAAGATGAGGGCAAAAGTTTAAAACATATAATTATGTAAATAAAACTTGGAATATTATTTTAAAAAAAACAAACGGTGGTAACTAACACCGTTCATTATGTAACATAGCCTTTAATCTTCTCAAAGGGGATTACGGTTCCAGCAAATTGTCTGTAACATAGCGGACGAATTTTTGGAGCGGGCGGGTTGTTGGATTCTCCATATAAAAAAACAACTTTGTGTCCAACTCTTCCCGGGAGGGAACGGGTTAAATAAATAGGGGACTATTCATTGATGTTTTGACATCAATATTACATCATTCGACTTACGGTGGGACGTACACACTTATATCTCGCAAATGACTGAATCGTTTTAGGGTTGGAAACATTATGGATATTATCCTGAAAAGGATGGAGAGATATGCCATCAACCTTGAGGATCTTGTGGAACAGCGCACGCAGGCATTGTTAGAAGAAAAAAAGAAAACAGACCGATTACTCTATCAGCTTTTGCCAAGGTAAGTCTTATATTTCTATGGTTTTACTTTATAATCGTTCTTGAATTCTCTCTCTCTCTCCCCCTTTCTCTCTCTAATGCATAGAACAGAATGACGGCAGCAGCGCTAATGCGTATTACATTAATAATAAATTCCCGTATTTCTTTATTTCATGCGTGTATATACAGAGGTTGGACAAAATAATGGAAACACCTTGTGAAGTTTGCATCATTTTTAAAACACCTAGAAAAATTGGAAAAATAATTTTTTAAAATGTTAGTTTCATTAAACTTAAAGAAAAAGGCAAAATGCCTTCAAAAACCATGTGTTAGATGAAGACTTTTTTATTAAAATAAAAGTAAAAAATAAAAACAATTTTTTTTTTCTTCATCTTGACTTTTTTTATCTAATATTTCGCTTGATATAACAAGCCTCGTCAGAGCTTTAGACAGTAAGGTATTAATCTTATTTTTTTTCATAATAATCCTTCCTGGTCTTCTAGAAGTGGCGTCCGATGTTGTGTGGACTGAACGGTGTAAATGTCTCTTTTAAATTGAACTTAAATGGCGCATGGTCGCTGGTAGGATAGTGTATTCACTATCCTGCTTCTCCGATCTTATTCACTATCCTGCTTCTCCGAGCATTTATAATCTAGATTGTAATAAGATGTTGGTTAGAAGCGGTGTGTCGGTAGAGATCGCGCTGGGTCTTTTAACAATTTACAGTTGGAAGGAAAATAGAAAATATAAAAACTTATTGTTGGTTGTCTGAGTTGTTGAACTAAGACATGTGTGAAGAAAAACAATTTTCAGAATCACGGTCACCAATGGAGAGAAAATGCGGTGAAAAACAATAAAGCGGACGTTCCACCTTTTGCTCCCTCCAGCGGAAGCTGGGGAGCTGACTGCTGGTGTAAAGCTGAGTGTACCAAGAGAATGTCGGCAGGCATCACATCCCAATACAATGTAAGCTATTAAAAACCCTTTCATGTTTCGACTCTTCATTTGCCGAAGGAGAAGGGGTCTCCAAACAGTCTCGCATTTTTGGAATCAGTAAAAGAACGGAGCTTAACGCGACAGTACGACGAACACATTTTCTTTTCTTTTTTTGTTGTTTTTGTTGTGATTGTTTTGTTTTATTTTTTTGTTTCCAGATCCGTGGCTGAACGCCTTAAAGTCGGTGAAACGGTTTATCCAGAAGTGTTCGAATCGGTGACGATTTTCTTCTCTGACATTGTGGGCTTCACCACACTGTCCGCACTCAGCACACCTATGCAAGTTGTAGACCTACTCAACGAGCTCTACACTCTGTTCGATGATATTATAGGCCAACACGATGTTTATAAGGTAAGAGAAAGAGAAAGGGGAAGAGAAAGAGAAAGAGAGAGAGAGATGGGGGGGGGGAAGAGGGATATATATATATATATAGAGAGAGAGAGAGAAAGGGGGAGATATATAAATAGAGAGAGAGAGAGAAAGAGGGGGAATAAAAGAGAGAGGAAGATAGATAGAGACAGACAGATAGATAGATAGATAGATAGAGAGAGAGAGAGAGAGAGAGAAAGAAAGAGAGAAAGAAAGAGAGAGAGGCAGATAGATAGATAGATAGATAGAGAGGAAAATAGATAGAGAGATAGAGATAGAGATAGAGAAAGAGAGAGAGAGAGAGGGGGACGGCTTTCGAAAAAGTTACACAACATACAGGTCGAGTAAGAAGTAACCGGGCATGTCAAAGCATTTTTAGTTTAAATAAAAACATTTATTGATAGGTAAAATTTGTTCAATCTTATATTTTACAATTTATATATACATTGACTTATACATTGACATATATATATATATATATATATATATATATATATATATATATATATATATATATTCACCTAAGTGAAAGATAAGATGTTTCCGCCTGATGAGATTTTTGTTTCTAATAACAAAAGATCGATAACATCGACATACCAGTGTAGCGGCCTTTGTACATGTTTGTATTAATAAAAAAAATTAATATATATGTACGAGGGGCGTTCAATAAGTAATGCCCCATGGCCCACTTTCAGTTGTCTGATCTAGATGAAATTTTGCATGTGTAATGATTTATATCTGTATGGGTTATGTTGCAAAAAGCAGCTATGAACTAATTGTGGCTTCTGATTTACAGGTATTTGAACTGAGTCAGGTGTGAAATGGAGCCAGTTGAGTGTCGCGCAGTGATCCAGTTTTTCTATTTTAAAGGACGCACACCAAAGGAGACTTTTGATGAAATGAAAGAAACTTATGGTGATGATACCCCATCATATGATCCTGTAAAACGTGAATTCAAACACGGCCGGAAGTCTGTGGAAACAGCTCCCAGACCGGATCGTCCCTCTTCTGCCAATGCTGAGGCATCTGTCCGTCAAGTTGAGGCTGCCATTTTGGAAGATCGACGCATTACTATTCGCCAAATAGCCCAAGAGGTCAAGATTAGTACAGGGTCTGTGGAAACTATCATGCATGACCATTTGCATATGCATCAGGTGTCTGCCAGATGGATTCTCAGGTTGCTCACAGCTTTCCAGAAGCAAGAACGCGTCAAGTGCTCGAGGATGAATTTGGAGATGTTCCAAGAAGATGAGTCAAAGTTTTTTAAAAGACTGATTACACAGGATGAAACTTGGGTCTATCACTATGATCCAGAGACCAAAGCCCAGTCAATGCAGTGGAAGTACTTGGACTCACCACCTCCAAAGAAAGCAAGGGTGCAGCTCTCCGCTGGCAAGGTCATGCTCACAGTCTTCTGGAACCAGGACGGAGTTGTGATGACAGATTTCCTGGCAAAGGGTACCACAATTACAGGGGACTATTGCGCTTCACTTTTGATGAAATTAAGAGAAGCTATCAAAATCAAGAGGCGGGACAAGATCAGCAAAGGTATCCTCCTCCTGCAGGACAACGCTCCGGTCCACAACTCGCATGTCGCCAGATCAGAAGCACGGGCGTGTGGCTATAACCCCCCTTATTCTCCTGACCTTGCACCCTCTGACTTTCATCTCTTCCTAGCCATGAAGTTGTTTTTGTAAGGAAAGCGTTTCCCAGATGATGCAGCCCTGATTTCTGAAGTTACGACGTGGATGAAGGGCCAACCTGGAGTGTTCTACAAAAACGGTGTCCAGAGTTGCATCAAACGATGGGAGAAATGCATAACTCTCGGTCGTTCCTATGTAGAGAAAGACTAATAACTGTGCCAAGTTTCATTAATCTACTGCTGTGGGAAATGGGTCAGGCGCATTACTTATTGAACGCCCCACGTGTATACTCGTGCTGGTCAAAAAAATAGAATATATGTATAAAACTGTAAAAATCATTCCGTTTGAGATAATTTTCGGCTTTTAAATTGTGTAGGCGAAATATTCTATATGTAAATAACAATTACAACTATTTTTAATCATTTGTCATATTTGCATATATCAGACTTGATTGTCACAGAGTAGTTTATTGTCACATTAGGAAATTCAACGTTTCAATTTAATAGAACATTATTCGTTGAGTAATCTCAAACTCAAAAAATCTATGTGTTTAAAAAGATTTTGCAAGTCTGACATATGCAAATATTACAAATGATTAACAATAGTTGTAATTGTTATTTACATATAGAATATTTCGCCTATACAATTTAAAAGCCGAAAATTATCTCAAACGGAATGATTTTTACAGTTTTATACATATGTTCTATTTTTTTGACCATCACGTGTATATATATATATATATATATATATATATATATATATATATATATATATATATATATATATATTATTATTATTAAAATTAAAAATAGAAGCCTTTATAAATGCAAGATTAATTCATTATTTCTTTTTAACATTAATCTTATTAATTTCGGACTAAAATTTCATCATCAGAGTTGACCAGTATTGTGTCATTTTTCAAAATATAAAATTAAAAAAAAACTTTTTTTTATATATAACGTCCTTGTAATCGATGTTATTCGCGGCGATGTCTTGACGGTTATGAATTCAAATTCTAGTTGTTGAACAAAGAATTATTTGGCATGCTGTTACTTTAGAAAGTTAGGTCGTTCTTATGTGTATATATAGGTATATATGTATATTTTTATGTATATATATATATATATATATATATATATATATATATATATATATATATATATATATATATATATATATATATATATATATATATATAATCCAGGTAAAACATCCACAGGGTAGTAATCCAAAGAATTTCAAACGGGTTACTAAAAAGTGCTCAATATGAAATAGAGCTTTTATATATGATTATTTTTATTTACACAGACATGTACAAAATCTGCGACACTGGCATGTCGATGTTATCGATCAACAGCTATTATAAACTGAGATCTAATCAGACAGAGTTAGAATCCGATCTTAACCTTGGATCATATTTGGAAAGAATAGAACATTTTTTCCAAATATGATCGATAACATCGACATGCCAGTGTCGCAGATTTTGTACATGTCTGTGTAAATAAAAATAATCATATATATTAGTAGTAAGTTTTTGAAAGGCTGTGGGCAATGCAATTCCGGGTAAGATGCAAGTTGAAAGGAAAGGAACAAAAACAATAAAAATAAATCGAATACGATATAAGACTTACTATTTATTTTTCCTTTTTTTTCCTTTTTTTTTTTTCTTACATAACAGCAAGAGTGTTTTAGCTGTTCGTGTGATGTCCGGGTGATTAAAAATCACTATTTGATATTTCGGGAAAAGACATCCCTTTTTCAAAAATAATTAGACCAGAAGAAGAATAATATTTTATTCTACTCCGACTGTGTAGAGAATAATACAAAACAAAACAAAATGGCTGCCAGATATAGACCGCAGCAAAAAAAAAAAAACAAAAAACAGTTTCACAGGGAATATAAATTAAGTTAAGTTTTATTTTAATATTATGTTAAATATATGATTGGTGTTTAGAATATTAGTGTAATATATATATATACTGGTATAGAAAATAACGATTTCTATTTAGTATAAGTAATAATTTTTCGTAAGGAATCGATTTCCCAGGTTACCGATAGCGTGATAAAAATAAAAATATATGTAAACAACGAGAGTACGTGTAGCGCTATAATTTCACAACTGTCAATGGCAGGTTTGTTGGCGCAATGGATTCGATACGTGACTACTGATCACGTTTTTCATTTCACGGGCTTTTAAGGGTTTCGAATCTCGGTTGAAATCGTTCCAAAATTCTCAATTCATTCTATACGATAAGACCGAGTGTAATGTATGGAAGCACAAATGCGTAAAAAATAGTCGTAATGTTTTATCCGTTAATTATATCACGTTTGTTTGACTTGTGCCTTTAATGTGAAAAGTACAACTAATAAAGATTCGGTGTTTTTTTTTACGTTAAATAAATAATTAAAGACGAGAAGATTACAACAAAGATCTGTAAATAGAAATTTGTTAATGTTAGAAAACGTGATAGATTATTTACTATAATGCGCATCCGTGGTACTAGTCAACGGTGAAGCGAAACTTAGTTATCTTACAAAATAAATTAACTCAGTGTAATTGGGTTGCGGGCAAAATACATGTTAATAAAAGGGTGAAAACTACGCAAACTTTTTCTAATTAAAACGAAAAAGAAAACCCTTGAAATTCCGACCTGAACTAAAAAGTTAAATTGATTAATGAGTGAAAAATAAATTTATCTTTTTCATAACACGAACCAGTTTATAGCGGACAGACACAACAATTTTTTTATCTAGTCTTTGTTTATTGAACTATTCCGGTCATTAAATAGGAGCCATCTAACTTTACTTTATATATAAGTTATATATATTTTTTCTCCTTTCAGGTAGAAACTATAGGAGACGCGTATATGGTAGCTAGTGGCCTTCCCCATCGTAATGGAGACTTGCACGCCGGGCAGATTGCTGATATGTCATTGAATATCGTCGGTTCTATACTTACGTTTCGCATTCGTCACATGCCAGAAAGACAACTGCAAGTGCGCATTGGGATTCACACTGGTCCGGTGTGCGCAGGTAAGTGGAAACTGACACCCAACAATCGCCTCGATAGAGGGCGCAGGTGATGAAATGGAAACCTGGCTCATTCATCCATGCTTTTATCTACCCCCCTCTCTCTCTTAATCTGTTTATCAATACCACCCTCTCTCTTTCCTTCTTTCCCTCTGTCTGTCTGTCTGTCTGTCTGTCTGTCGGTCTGTCTGTCTGTTTCACAAAAACTCTGCAGGTATTTAGATTATTCAATACGAAACATAATATCTATTATAATCGACTCATTGATTTGCTTGGTTTTACTCATATTGATCTTTTTTTCGGTTATCCAATACCATTATATATATATATATATATATATATATATATATATATATATATATATATATATATATATATGTGTGTGTGTGTGTGTATATATATGTATATGTGTGTATATATATATGTATATATATGTGTATATATGTGTGTGTGTATATATATATATATATATATATATATATATATATATATATATATATAGAGAGAGAGAGAGAGAGAGAGAGAGAGAGAGACTAGAAAAAATATAACCAGTCCAGTCACCCATTGATCTTGCGTAAAAATATCTGAATCAGGAAAACTTAGTTCTATTTATCTTCCTCCCACAAGGTAAGATGTGACACAAAGTCGGGAAAGTGGGATTTGAAAAATCAGCGCTCGAGAATTTAAACGCTCTGGTCATTTAAAAATTGCCTGGGCAGCCTCGTCGGCATTCTCCAGTAGGGGCGCCTCAGACGATTAGCAATAAACTGGGGTTCTTTACTTTCTTTATTACATTCGACTGTTAAGAAACACACACGAGAGAGAGAGAGAGAGAGAGAGAGAGAGAGAGAGTATAAAATAAGAGCGGGGTTGGTCAATCACCATACAGTGAAATTGATAGATACAAACGTAGTATAAAATGGGCCACTTGATCGTTTAATTGCAAATTATAGTCATGTGACTAATTAAAATTGAATTTCTTTCGAACATAGATCAAGCTTGAACTTTATTTTAGCATATATTTTGTGTGAATAAAATATATAGGGAAAAGCCTTAGAGAAACAAACATTGATTAACTGACCTTATAATATATATATATATATATATATATATATATATATATATATATATATATATATATATATATATAAGTATAATATATATATATATATATATAAGTAAACAATGTTATGTTAAATTCCAATGACCAAGTTGTTCATTTATTCTTACCGAAATTTAGAACACTTCAGTGTAACTTGACTACCGTTTCGCACACAAACAAACAATCGTAAATAAACATGCAATTACAAAGGAACTTTCATTTATGCAGCTAATCATAAATGAATTGTTTTTAATTTTGGTAAGTAAAAAAAGAAATTGAACATACCATTGTTTACTTATATATGCTCTATTGTTATATGTTAAGGTTCATCGAGCTCTTACCTTGAATAGTTTTAGTCAATTAAAAAATATATACTCAAATATATATATATATATAAATATAATTGAAGATATTTAGTCTGATGATTTCCTTCGGGAATGAAATACAAACGATTCTGTCCAACTCACTTGGCATAAATATATATATATATATATATATATATATATATATATGTGTGTGTGTGTGTGTGTGTGTGTGTGTGTGTGTGTGTGTATCTAGGCAGCATCATCTATTGCAAGCAAGTATTGTTGAATATAAAAGACAAATCATGTCCATATATCCTTTGGTAGATCCTTTCGATAGTCCGAATTAGGATCTTAGTTTCGGAGGGGAATTGGCTGAGGAATTTGCCATAGTTTGGATTTGTCTCCCAAGTACTTTCAGACCCATCTGGGTCCATCTTCGGGGGAATGAGGGTAATCAGGTATAGACTATGTGTTAGTATTTTTAGAAGGTTTTTGGTGAGAATTATGTACTAAGTACGAAACTATATTTGGAGCTATAAACATTTTAGAATATTATTACTGATATAAAAGTTAATTCTATTAATTAGTGTTTTTTGGTTTTATATATATCCGAAACTAAGATACTAATTCGGACTATTGAAAGGATCTACCAAAGGATATCTAGACATGAGTTGTCTCTTATATTCAACAATATATATATATATATATATATATATAAAAATATTAAGTTCAAAATAATTTGACAGATGACGTCGATTCGAGCTTATGTTCTCATCAGTGCAGAAGAGTGACAATTCCAGACGGTCACAAGGTTCGTACCCGGTTCACAGAGTCACCTTTGATTCTGCACACCGTCGTTCTATCCTCCCGGCCATAGGAAATTATCACGTGATACGGAGAAATATTGTTATATTCATGCCAATTGCGGCGGGCTATAAACATTAAAACAATCTATAGGACTCAACGAACCAATCGGAACCTCGCTTTGTAGCTTAAGTGAATGTCTATTTTTAATATCTCTCAACAGTGCTCAAGTGTAATTCTCTTAAAGGGTTTGTATATAATCTCTCTCTCTCTCTATATATATCTCTCTCTCTCTCTCTCTCTCTCTCTCTCTCTCTATATATATATATATATATATATATATATATATATATATATATATATATAGTCATGTTCTTTGGCTATTTTCACTTGTGAGATATTGCATTTCAGCCTCCAGATAATGTCGGGTCATCTGGTGAGAATCCGCACCGGTTGGGACCATCCTCTGAACAGTTTTTCCGCATATCCCCCTCCCCTTCACTGATGTGGGGATCCATTATCTAAATTGCATTTCAATCAAATGAACTGTTCAATTATTAAAAAAAAAAAAATGAACGTTTAACGGCTGAGCGTCTCACGTCTTCGTTGCGTGAAAATCTGCTCTTATCGCGAAAAAAAGAAGAAAAAATAATCTTTTTTCTCTCACAGAGATAATTATACAGTGAACACTTGCTATTATATCATCATTTGATATTCGTTTTTGCCCAGAACCACATTGAACATTGTTCGGTTATCTTTATGAGGCATTTGCTGGCTGCAGGTCTTTTTCAACCTTTAATTCCAAGCTGGCCTAGAAGCTGATACAGAGAGCCTGCAAGGAAACGTCCTGCTCCAATTTAAACAGTTCGAAGGATTACACTATAACTTTTGCGAGCCAGCTCTCTTTTTATGTCTTGTAATTCTCTATCTTGTATTGGTGTTGTTTTTCTACCAGGCTCTCATAAGGTACTGTTAATTTAACCAATGCGAGTCTTGGGCTTATTCTTAACGATAGAACAATGTCTGGCCGTCGCTCGATTCACTAATAATCTTGGGGTAATTATTGCGCCAGCCAGTAAAATCTGCGGCTACCATCCAATCGCCATCTGGTCCAAGAATATTTTGACCGGGTACTAATTAGCCAGCTCTATGTTTAGACTTGATCTACAGTGTTCCTCTTTCTGCAAAAAACTTCTTTTATTTTTTTTAACATAGTACACCCCAAACAAGGCAGGCCGCTACTGTAGACGTAAAGGGCTACTGAGAAAAAGGGTGAGAGTTTTTTTGGGGGGTCAACCTAAATTGGGAGCTGCGCAGCGAGATGTCTGTTTACATTAGTTTTAAATTTCTGCATGTCAGTATCGTCAGGCAAACAGGGAGCAGGGAGGGAGTTCCAGAGTCCAGCAGCACGAGGAAAGAAGCTTTTGGAGTAGAAAGCTCTTCGGTATCTGAGGATCACCACAGTGAGTGGATTGGATTTGGCAGATTGTCGGGTTGGTCTAGTGAATTTACGTCGTGGGGGTACCAGAACAGCAAGCTCATCAGAGCACAACCCATTGAAGTACTTGTAAAACAGGCACAAGGAAGCAACATTGCGGCGATTTGACAGGGGCTGGAGCTTGGTGGATAGTGAGGGGCCTATCAAGTTGACAACTCTTTTTTTGACCTTGTCTAAGAGAGAGAGACTAGTGGATGATGCCCCAGCCCTGATGTGGCAACAATACTCCATGCATAGGCGGATGGTGACTTTGTCGAGATACAGGATAATGTCAGGTGTGAGGAGTTTACTAGTACGGTAGAGGGAGACCACCTACTTTGCTGCAGCCTTGGCAATGTCTTCAATGTATTTGTTCCAATTCATGTTACCTGGGCTTATGTTAGCTGCTTCAGCGTCATATGACTGCTTATTGTTGTTTGTCAGTTCGTCTAGTACCTTGTCGTGCCACCATGTATATTTGTCATTAGCAAGGGTCACTCTGTAGGAACTAAAAAAATGCTCTATTGTTTGGAGTTTTTCCTTACATAAAAAACAGGTATTTTAGTTCGAGTTTAACGTTCAACACAACAGATGAAAATTAAAAAAAAAATACTTGTTTAAAATCCCATCGTTAAAAATAGTGTAGATGGTGATAACGTACACACAAAACCGAAATTTCTTTATCGTAATTAGATGAGTGAAAATGAACTTTACACAATTCCTAAATAATTTTCTGTTGGTTGAGAATCGCTAGATATTCTTGAAGGAATATCTGACACAATGAAATAACAAAGAAAATGTTTTTTGACCATATCTTCCCAATCCCGAATCCTTTCTTTCCTGAAATGCAAAATATAGATAGCTCTTTCAGTTATTTAAATTTTTCAAATACCTATATGCATCTATTTTCCCCGATAGGTGTCGTTGGTTTAACAATGCCGAGGTATTGCGTATTTGGCGATACCGTGAATACGGCTTCCCGAATGGAATCAAGTGGAAAAGGTACGTCATTAAATATGTCTTTTGTTTTGTTCTATATATTTCATTGTTTTTGTTGTTTTGTTTAACAAAGTTGTTATTTATATTATTCACGTGTTTCGAACAGTTATCCTCAGTTTGATTGTTGTTATGTTCAAAACATTTCGATCGTTTTACTCTTCTTCATTTTCAGATTTCTTTGTCGTGGCCGATTATCGTTCGGCAATCCATTCGAATCAACTACTTTCATTCTTGAGAAATGTAATTATCTCGTTGAAGATACGGCAATAGCAAAAGCAAGACAAAATCTATCCATACATAAATGCATAAATTTTATGACAACTTGTTAGGACAACCAAAAATAAAGAGTTAGTAATGAATGAGACTTCAAAATGCCCAGGAACGTTTCAAGTTCATATATATATATATATATATATATATATATATATATATATATATATATATATATATATATATATATATATATATATATATATATATATTAGTAGAGAAAATTTACTAATATATATATATATATATATATATATATATATATATATATATATTAGTAGAGAAAATTTAGTACTACATTAGTACCGTCGGTTTCAAGCTCAGAAGGACTTAGCCATCCGGCTCCTTTCAGCTTATGTTGTCACCTGTTTCAGAAATGTGTAGTCACGTGTCACTCTCGTTTGGGTGCGCTATTTGCTTAAAGTGTTATGTATATATGTTTAACATTAGTGTTAGGGAGGTTTAATAAGGTTTGAAAGGGGGGGGGGTTAAATGTAACAGTTGAGATTTAAAAATAGAAAAGATTGATAAATATAAAAAAATAAATAAAAATAAATAAATATTTCTATATAAATCCCATGAGTCAATGTTTATAAAGGGCGTATATTTGGCCGTTACTGTTTTGAGGGTTAATTATGTGTTTTCTAGAGAATGTTAAGGAGAGAAAATGGGTTTAAGGATTATACTTATGAAAATATAAAAAGGTTAAAAAAACACACATTAAATTCAAATTCAAGGCCTGGATTAAAGGACTTTAAATCAATCCAAGAGGAATTTAAATAAAGATTTAATCCCGGTCCGGTCCTGGCAGCTTGCCAATCCGTCTAATGGGAGTAACTCTGCAGGGTTCTTGAATTATTTTGTATTCGGGATTTAACATTATTAACTAAGGTATAGTGAAGGGTTATGGGAGTAATAATATTAGTATACTGATTAAGTCTGGTTTAGAGATAAGAGCAAGGATAAGGTCGGCAAGATTGAATCTGTTTAGGAGATATAGTAGGTTAACATTTTAACTAAGATATAGTGGAGATTTATGGGAGAAATAATAATGTGAAAAGGGGTGTTACCCTCTTAATAACTGGAAACATTATTATTGGAAAAGTTATTATTTCGTATTTAAGTGGTGTAAATTATTGGTCTTAAGTAGTTGTACGGATATTGACCGATTAAGATATTTATTCCTATTTTTTATTTATATTTATGAGGGGTGATAGTTGGGAGTATTTTTCAGTATTTAGTGGGGCAATTATGGGCTTATGTATTGGGCAGAGGGGGGTTGTTGCTAGGCCTTTATATGTATCGGTAAGTACAATTTATAAGTAGTGCTTGTCTCCTGTGGATACACCCTTTAAATATTTCATCTCTAATATTCAAACAGATTGTATTCGGGTCAATGATGGCCCTTAATATATAGTATTTTTCTGCATCACACAGAGGACATTTATTAATGGCTGGAGAAAAGGATGGTCTTTTCTCTATTACTTTTCATTTGATGGTGAAGGGTGTCTTTTCATTGCTATATCCGGGTCGCGAGTGCCGTATTTGCCTTGTTTTTGTATCTGAAGGTGTTTCTGTGTGCGTACAATCTTTGCTTGAAGATTCTCTGTGCCATGTCTATATAATTTTCTGCTCAGCCGCTAGTCTGGCTTGTAACGGTGGTTTCATATACAATTCTCCTCTAGGGGCAATTGTTTTTGTCCTAGCATGAACAACCTGCGTTTACTATTGCTTTGGGCTCTGCAGAGATGATTTTTCTTATGGATGGGGTAGTGGAGTAGCTAACCTTAATAGAATTTCTGTTAAAATGTTTTGGCAGGGGGAAGTGTTTGTCGAATAAGTTGAGGAAAAGGTGGTCTACCCTTGTCTTGGTATTGGTGGAATAGCAACAGTTGGGCGAAACGTTGAGTTCTTAGGTCTTTCGCTGTTTCTTTTTTTTAATTTATATATATATATATATATATATATATATATATATACACATATTGTATCTTATTTTATTTACTTTTGGGTACTTTATCTGATATAGTATAGACCCGAGTTAACTTTGACCCCAACCTTGACCCCACCCCTAACGCTAACCATAACCCCCACCCCGACCCTTATCCTAATCCTTACCCTAATGAAGGGGCAAAGTTAGCTCGGGTCCTACTCTTAATAAGTACCTTCCTTTGTTCAGCCACAATTAGTCACACCACTGAGACGTAAGAGGCTACTGTGAGTTAGGGGCCATACTTACAAAGACATCCTACGTGGGAAGTTGTGCAGCGAGATGTCTGTTTACATTACATTTCACTGTATGCTTATTAGCACAGTCAGGGAAACAGGAAGCAGGGAGGGAATTCCAAAGGCTAGCGGTTCGAGAAAAGAAGCTATTAGAGTAGAAAGCCTTTCGACATCTGTGGACCTCTACAGTGAAAGGGTGGGATTTTGCTGATTTTCAGTTCGGTCGGGGGTATTTATGTTGAGTACAGCAAGAGATGGAGCTCGGTAGATCATGTGGCACCGATAGGATTAGAAGCTCTTTTTGGACCCTTTCTAAGAGAGAGAGAGAGAGGCTAATAGTTGGTGAACCAGCTCAGATGTGGAAACAATACACTATGCATAAGCGAATGGTGATTTTGTAGAGATATATGATGCTGACAGGTGATATATATATATATATATATATATATATATATATATATATATATATATATATATAAGATAGATGAAAGAAGAGGGATAAACATGTACGAATGACAAATTTATTTCAACTTCGATTGTTCAATACAAAGTGTACTCGGTAAAAACATGTTTATTATTCTTTCCTTAAGCCAAGCCTTTTCAAAGATTAAAATCTCATCATCAGAGGAATTGCATAGATATATGGAAAAGCTAAAATTCAAAATTTGAAAAAATATTAAGTAATGGACAGACCCCATATCTTTTTACACGCACATTCTATCAAAATTGTATGACCATGCCCCCCCCTCTTTTCCCCTCAAAACGATTAGGGATTCATCCCGAAGTTTAAAGACATTTTGTTTGTAATTGTTAAACAATGTAGGCGTATATTTTCTTGACTAAATAAAATCGCTTCAAACAGTTCGCTACTTGAAACCAAAGTTTAAAATAATAGACATTTCATTCATAAGTGTTATGTAAACATTCACATTTATTCGTAGAAATAGATTAATACTAATATTTTGATAATTTCGGTACAAATTTATTTATCTTAAAAAAAAAGAAGAAATAAATGGATAAAAAGAATAAATCAATTTACTTCAGCGATGATGCGTAGGGGGAGTATTTTTAACAACAATAAAAAATAGGTTTTGGCGTTGCGAGAGAGAAAAAGAAAGAGAAGGGTACAGAGAAGGAGAGGGAAGTGAGTAAGGGGGAGATCACTTGACTACTCTCTCTGTCTATGAACTCCTATGCATCGGTATATATGTCTTTCTTTAAAAATGATTGAATTTACCCTTTATTTTAAATTAAATAACTTTAATTACTTACAGTTAATATCAACGAAACTATCGCATATACATGAGAGAAATAAGATCATTAAATTATAAATGAATAACACCAAGCATTAATTTATTACAGACGGTTTAAAATCATAATTATACAAATTAAGATTTATTTGTCTATAAGATTCATAATTTGTAATCACCAATGCTCTGATTGTATGGCTATGAGGAAACAGCTGTTACTTTTAATGAAACCCAGTTTTGCGTCATACGAGAACTTGTATTGTTGGAAAATATCTCAATTCATATATATATATATATATATATATATATATATATATATATATATATATATATATATATATATATATATATATGACATTGTTTATTGAATTTAAACCCAAACCTCTTGTATTTTTTAAAGGACTGCGAATTCACATCAGTGAATCAACAAGGGATGCCTTGATGAAGATCGGTGGATATGTTGTTTCTTTACGCGGAGAGACTCCAATAAAGGTGAGGTCATTTTATTTTTCACTCTTTCAAAAACATGGATATCAACACGGTTTCTCTAAGATTCATGTTAACGTGGCGACGTTCTAGTTCTTTATCGATGCGAAACGAGCTTAGTCGTTTTTGTCAGTCCTCTAGCACTGCCGCCTTCTCTGGGCCGAGATATCTATTAGAGTGTGATGTCTACGGTTTCTTCATGTATATAGACACATAAGGGTTCAATCAGCCAACGTGAAACAAAACTACAAAACAAAAGTACGCAGATAAATAAATAAATGAATGAATAAATAAATGTGAGACTTACAGTCGGAAGTTTAATGATTTTAGAAGCAAGTACGTTCAGAAATCATGTCTTAGTTGTTTTTACATTTAAATTTATTTATTTTTTTTTTTTTTTATCTGAAAACAGTTATTTCGTTTTAGTAATTTTCGAGATCTGTTTATCTCCTCTTTGTTGCAGTACCCGTTCTTTCAGAGTACCCGGTAAGATCTGTTGGGATTTTTCCCGCTGAAAATGGAGGACGAAGCCTCAAGTCCGCTGGAAGAGAACTTGGCGGCAATGTACGTGACCAGACTAGAAAAGAGAAGACAAACAACGTATATAGATTGAGAAGGATATTTATATAAAAAGAGGGGGAAAAAGAAGAGAAGAAAGAGTTGTTTGCAAAAGAAGTGTCTTTTGCGGACTCACTGAAATGCCAGTCATCTTTTAACAGGATTCCTTCAGGTCACACTGGATTGTCCTTGTAAGTGGCTTCTTTAGGCAGAAAAAGGGAACTGTGCACACGCAAGGTGTGAAAGAATGGAGGCTCCCGGAACGGGTGGATTAGCCTAAAATATTCGAAAGGGCCTTATCATTTAGGCCATATGTGCGTAAACGTACGCTAAAAAGGGGGGGGGTGCCCGACGCAGCTAAAGGCAAACCGGTGTTCTTTGCTGGGCTGCTGGAATCAAAAAGGCCGAGGTTTTCAAAATCGGCGCTCTCTAGTGTTTTCTGCTGTGAATGAAACAGTGGTCTGCGATTGGCTGATTTTCATCCAATCACAGGGCACTTATAATTCACTCCACTTAATAATTCCAATAGATCCAATAAGAATAACAAAGAACAGAACGTATATGGAAAAACTTTGGTTTTCTTTATTTCCCATCACCGGATGGTTTACGCCGGCTACGTACACACATATAAAAAAAATCTTTTGACATACTTTTGTCTCGTGAAAATCTTTATCTTGATGAGGTCACAGACTTAGTTTCCGCTAGAAACGCGTTCATATATACATCCGATTGGAAAGCAATTTGATTTGCATTGTCTATCCGAGCGTGAACTGAAGCAATTGTTCTACAAGCACTTCCAATTGTCTGTTTGATGAAATACAAGTCAGGGGATTCCTTCACGGTACCAACTTGCTTATCAGTCCATTTTTAGTCAGCGGACACGAAAGCTAAACAGCAAGACGGGCTTGGGTACCATAGCCAATAAAGCTTCATCGGTGCCATAAACATCGGTAAACTCCCATTCTTCCGGTACTTCGATACTCCGATCACCAAGCGCTCTGGTTCTTCGCGTTTTTGAAACCGCCGCCGTTCAAGTTTCGCTTGCACTGCGGAACCTTCTCCTTTTTAACAGTTATCAAGTCGCTTTCTTTCTTTCTGGACGTCCCACCCACAATGGACTAAACAACGATTCATTTGTGCCACTCTTCATTATTTTACACTCTTCAGTTAGAAATCTCCCAACAGATAAGTAAAGACACACATGGGCAAACTATTATTTAAGATAATAGATAAACATTTTCCTAAAAACAATGAGCTATCTAAAATTATCAATAGGAATAGCATTAAAATCAGTTAATGCTGTATGGATAACATGTAATCAACAATAAAGAAAAATAATTAACAATAATTAACAATAGTAACATTAATAGTGGTACTAATGCTATTAGTGTTCATAATAATAATAATAATAATAATAATAATAATAATAATAATAATAATAATAATAATAATACCAACTTATGTAATTGTAAAATAAAAATATAATTGCTCACTTATGAAAATATGTTTAACAGCTAATGTAAAAAGAAACACTAAATAATAACATCGACAATGAACAAATAGTATACATAGGGGCAACGGGTGATAATTTTAAATGTAGGTATAATTACCACATGATAACATTCAGGAGAGAAAAAGTACTAAAATAGCACCGCACTGTCTAAATATATATGGGAACAACAAAACAAAAATATTAACTGATATCAATTGGAAAATCTTAAAATTAGTTCCACCTTGCAATATAAATAGTTGAAACCGCAAATTAAGTAGTATTTTGATTATTCTTGGATGTTATTCTCACAACGTTTCGGCCGATGTAGCCCACGACCTTCTTCAGGTGTATCTTGAAGAACTTGGGAACCTGTACAGAATTTCGAACGGAACCCTTTATTTAATCCAATCCACGGGGGTAGCTTGCTCTCGTTCCGTCAGCCATGACTGGGTAGAAGTTTTAAATTATCTGTAATTGTATTCTTAGTACCGCCCCCACTGAGGATTGAACCTTCAGCATTCAAAAGACTGTCACCTAGAACTGGTTATTACTTAGCATTCTATCCGTTACGCCACGGGTTTTTGCTGAGATGAAGACAGTAGTTCGAATAATACAAATAATAAAAATTCCAATCCTCATCTAAAAAAAATTCAAAAAACATAATACTGTAAATTAAGGCTAGATGAAAATATAGAATCATAAACTTAAAAAATACAAACAAATTAAGCAAAAAAAAAGAAGAATTTATAAGCAACTACTTGCTTTGTTATTTAAGCCCAGATTAAGTATCTCCCTACAGACAAACAAAAAAGCAATCATCACAATTATTAACAGTATTATATATATATAAAAAAGTAAAAATAGAATTGTCCATTGGTGTACAAATAATTAAAAATGAATATACAAAAAATGTAAAAAAATAATCATTGTAGAATTTTAAAAAATAACCTACGATGTGTGATCGAATAAGACATCAAATAAGATTAAAACGTGTCAATTCAATAAATAAATATATAAATAAGAAAATAAACATGGGAAAGTAACTCTCATCTCTTCCGGCCTCATCTTGCTTTATACCAAAAGGCACATGACGCCATACTTTTGATGATCGCAAAACGGTAATAAAATGTTAAAGTGCATTTTATTACTCTCTCTCTCTCTCTCTCTCTCTCTCTCTCTCTCTCTCTCTCTCTCTCTCTCTCTCTCTCTATATATATATATATATATATATATATATATATATATATATATATATATATATATATATATTAAGTCTTCTTCTTCGGCTTTTCTCATCTTCCTTTCTTATGTTTCGTATTGATATATTTGTTACATTACTATTAAATGAACAATTTCTCTGACGATCAGCGATGTTAAAATAAAGACTATATTCACGTAACCGCGTGCTACACACTACGACATTTCAACTTTGGTCGTCGATAACATCAAGACGAATTTCAACTTGACTACGATAGAGAAAAAAGAGGGAAAAAATGCTTATACTTCTGACAAGGGTATTTATTACCGAAAGTACTCAAGTTTTAAAAAAAAAGAAGTTTTTAAAGTAAATAAATAATTTATTTTAAAAAACAAATATCTGCGTTGTCCAGGTTTTCTAAATATTAAAAAAAAAATTTCTCCTTATTATTGCCATTTCAGCAACGTTTCCAATGTGTGACTTTTCAAACTATATATATATATATATATATATATATATATATATATATATATATATATATATATATATATGTCAATTTGGCTGCACAGACGCGCCCATGTTTCATCACCACAGGGAATCATACAGAGGCGTTCATGATGTTTCATTCCCGCAGGGAACATCAGGATTAGCTTATGATTGCCATATATATTTTTTCATACTACTACCATACTAACGTATCGATCACTGTTGAAGTAAATATTGAAAATTTGTACACGGTATATTATATCACCTTGTAATATTATAAGTGTATATGCATCATACAATATATATATATATATATATATATATATATATATATATATATATATATATATATATATATATATATATATATATATATATATATAAATATTAAATTAATAATACATACATTTCAAGTTTATTGCTCTCATCAGTGCATGAAAGTAACAATTTCAGACGATAGGGAGACGCAAACCCAGTTCACAGAGTAATCTCAGAATCTGCCAGTTGTCGCCATATTCACTCGGCCAGCGGATACTTTCAAAAAATTAAGGGAAATTTAGATCTATAGACACTTAGAAGCGGGCACAGATATAAGACTAGTCGAGAGTGTTCGACGAACGTATTCGGAACTTTGCATTAGAGATTTTTGACAGTCTATTTTAAACATCCTCAATCCGTCCTCTCGGAGTGGAGACAGGGAAGAGGGAAGGTTTGTTAACAAGAAATGGCACGCACCACATTCCACTCTCACACTGTCTAGTCAAAATAGGGAGAAATACAATATGACAAAATGATCTCTGATCGTCTGTTACAATTAATAAAATATATTCGGCTTATGAAATCCTAATTCGTCTACAGTTATACGTGACAGTATATATATATATATATATATATATATATATATATATATATATATATATATATATATATATATATATATTACTTGTAAAAATATACTTATGGCAAGTAAGCTATACAGAGATTTAGTGTTTTATCCCCAAAGGAATTCGTCGAGTTAAATGCGGGAATTTACATTCTACAAGAACTTTCATAAACAAACAGTGTCTACACTAAATTATATATACTGAACTATAGAAATACGCGTCATATGAGGAGTGAATTTAATTGCCCGAACAGTTTTGTACCACGTTTATATTCACTTACGGAGATTAAAATCAAGATATATTGATACGAAAAACTATGTTTATAATTCTTATTCAGATTGTGATCAAAGTGTTTTACATGATTTTGTTTCTAGAAAATGTCTAAAATCTAAGTAAGAAATTGAAATTCAGGGAATCTTACTTTATTTGGATGAAATTTAATGCAAATCTGAAATATTTACATGTTCAAATAGAAATTTGTGCCCATATTATGGCCCTAACACCTCTTTCAAACACTCCAAAGAAACTGAAATTTGGAGAATATTTATTAATTGATGTCTCATACCTATTGTTAAAATTTAAAAAAGTCAGAGGTATCTTAATTTTCACGAAGGACTTCCACCTTATTTTTCACCCATCTTGTATAAAACTAAATTAAACTAAATAAAATCTACATTAGAGTTATTCCTATACATAGAAATATATAAACATATGTCTGACTTAAATTCATATAAATAGAGATTGTAGTATAAACATAATTATGGCTGTTACGTATGTCTACTTATGTATTGAGCAATGTTGAAGAAAATACTGAAACAAAATATGTACATGATATATTATCTTATAATATAAGTATATATATATAAATGAAACAGTAATATATATATTACTAATAAAGATGTTGCATCCGTCTCTCTGAAGCCAAAACTATACTATTACTTCTATTAAATTGTACTATTTTACTATCTTTTAATGTTTAATTCAGGGGTGGCAGTGTAGTGTCTGTTCTGCTGTCATGATACCCCCAGGCATTACATCCTCCTTTTTGGGGAAGATAATGTATTATCTATTATGTTGTCACGAGACTATCATCTCCGGTATAACCTACTTTTTGTGGGGGTTTGTGTAGTATCTGTTGTGTTGTCATGATACCATTTTCTAGGGCATTATCTCCTTTTTTTATTGGTGGTGGTGGTGGGGGGTTTGCGTAGTATATGTTCGTTCGTCATGATACTATCCTTCCGGGCATTATCTCCTCCTTTTGTGGGGCAGTGTAGTATATGTTTGTTCGTTATATATATTAGCAAAAATATGCGACCGGAGGGAACATATACTTGCTCGTATATATAAGTGTGTGTCTGTGTGTATGTGTGAGAGAGAGAGAGAAGGATAAAAGTGTGTGTATGTGTTTGTGTGTGTGAAAGTGTGTTCGTTCTGTCCTTCTGTTCATTCTATACAAGAAGCTTGTGTTTTCCTGGCGGCATTTTATCATAATATCCCCCCACTCCGTTGAATAAAAAAGGCCAAACGCTGGAATAACCTTGCTCGAAATCTGATAAAACTGCAAAACAAATCGATAAAGAAAAAATATTCAGAAATAAAAAAAAAATGTTTAGAAATAAAAAATAATTGTTTAGAAATAATTTTTTTTTCTATCCGCAGGGAAAAGGAACCATGACAACCTATTGGCTGAATGGGAAAGTTGGATTCAATAAACGTCTGCCGGATCCAGAAAAAATGTAAGTAAAATTTCAGAGCGTTAACTCCCTATTTACTGATGACGTTAAATTACTTAGTAGTAGTAGTAGGAGTAGGAGGAGTAGGAGGAGTTGTTGTCGAAGTAGTAGTAGGAGCATTTCTTACTCACAAGCGTCATTACCAGTGAGCGTTTAATGGTTAAAACAAGTGATGTTCCCTTCTTTCGATCATCATTGTAAATTAATTTGCTTTATCGCGACAGCCGTTTACCATCAAGTTCTCGCTGATAACGGTCGATGGATTTCTCTGGGATTTAAGGGACAATAAGTGTCCCAATAATTCCAGTACTCTCCGTTTCCTTCCGGTGGAGTTGATCCTCATTAACAGTGCCACCATGTGCCTCCCCCCTTTTAGCAGTTTCAGTCTCCTTAGTTTTGTATGATGTTCTTTCTATGTTTTTAGTTTTGTTTACGAAGTGTTATTCTATTTCAGTTTGTCGGTGTCATCTGGTTATGTGAGTTGTTTTCCGCACTCAAGGATTTTCCTTAATATTTCCGATGTTTTCATCTGTGCCTTGTTTTGTATGGTATCAATCCTCCCTTTGATTCCAATTTCCCCATAGCCTTTTTATATAAGGTTTCGGAACTGTTCCTAGTGCTCCTACAATTATTGGTATGACAATGGTTTTCTTCACTTTCCATATTCACTTCAGCTCTCTGGCAAGCTCTATGTATTTGCTTGGTTATTCGTCGAAATTCATTATTTGGTAGGTTTTTGACTATTATTACATCCGGTCTTCCTACTTGGATAATTTTGTTCATTTGTATTTTCATGTCCAACAAATCTTTATGCCTTTCATTTTTCAATACTGGCTCCGCTTTCTCCCTGTCTATATGTCAAAAGTGAATCCGCTTGCGTAGTTCCCAGCGGCCCACCTTCCCAATACAGTCATGTCTTTATTGTTACGAGGTTTCCATTCTTAATCTCAAGTGAGCGATTTCCTTTTCTCCTCCCTACTATCCCTTTCTCACAGAAGAGTAATTGTTAGTCTTTCTCTACTCGATCGTTATTTTCATGGCTGATGCTCGACTGAGCTTCAATCTATGGCCCCCTCCCCTGTAAAACATTCACAACAAAAACTCGTCTGGCTACAACCACTGTCAATAATTTCCATTTCTCCCTCTCTGTGCCTAAAGCTAAACGAACCTTCCATGAGCAAAGTTTATTTCCTATATATACCTATCTGTGGAACACAATACCGCAGAACTGCTTCCCAGCTGACTACAACGTAAACAATGTAAACAAATTCTTGTTGAGCGGTCCTCTCAAATAATAAAATTCTGCCTAATTTCCACCATCATTACCAATCCTGACAATGTTGTCTGATTGTCCACCTGATACTCATTAACCCTTATCCTCGAGTGACTTTTCGGCCTTGATAAATGGCAACTCTTTAGTTAAAAAAAAGTAGTGCATTCTTTTCCATGCCAAATTTCAGTTGCATGTATTGGCTACAATTTCTGATTCTGTTTTTGTTGTTTTTTTGCAAATATCTTTTCTTTTTTTAACACTAGCTTTCATTGTTTTCAAAGTCTTATTTTGTTTGTACTGTTTAGATTTGTATATGTACATTCTCTGTTTTCCTTCCTTTGCTTGTGTTTTTCGTTTTAATTCTTCATGTTTCGTTTTTAGAATTTCTTCTTTGTCAGCCGTATTGTTCCTTATTCATGGGTTTCGGATATTTATTTACAGCCTTAGCTTCTGTTTTGTTGATTTGAGTTTCATTCTAGTTTACCATGCGGATTTTGTTGGTTCTTTATTTTGGCTTCGTTTTGTTTTATGTTTAGTCTCCTAATTACACATTTGGTTCCTGCATAAATGAAGTAGTTTAAATCTGCAATATTGTATGTTGAGATATGTGGGAGGAGTCTGTTCATCGTTTCCGTTTCCGCTTTTTACATTCTCTCATTCTTCGTTCCTTATAGGTGGTAGCTTCGTTTTGTCCTCGGACATAATTTCTTTAATGTGTTCGACTTCTGCTGCTTCACCCTCGGCGAGTTCTGTGGTGTCGTGCTTTATTGTTTTGTTCGCCATCAGCATTTATGTTGTGCCAGTTTTCACTGATGGGTTCTTGATGTTCTTTTACAGCATTTACTTTCCGTTTATTTTCATCATCCACAGCTTCGAGAACCATCGTTTCTTAAAGTTGTGTATTTTTTTGGTCTGCGATATTCTGTTTCGTCCTTCACAGCTCCTTAGTGCGATTCGGGTAGTCTGTTTATGTGAGGTTTCTTTTGTATTAGAATTCCATCAATAATGTGTTTTTCTTCCACTTGGTTGTTTTTATTTGCTGCATTAATAATTTATGCTTTTGTTTATTAGTCACCACTTATTTAGGCCAAAAGCCACTCGGGGATGAGGGTTAATGATATGGATGGATTGTCAGTTGAATTATGAAAAACATTGCTTTGAAAATGATAAATGAAATAAACAAAATAAAGCGTTTTATGATAAGTATTTGTTGACAAGACAATCATGTTGTACTTTGCAGGGAAGCAATCCCGTGGTAATGTCTTCCATAGATGAGAAGTTCTGATTAAGAAACTCAGTTCACGAAAATTCCGTTTGGTACTTGAGATTAGAGGGGGTCAACACTCGGAGGATGCCCACACATTTATGGTTTTGTGTCATATTTCAAGGTTTGGTGTATGTGGCAACACCAGGACCAGGTTTATTTATTCTATTGACCTGTCACAGGAATAATGTTTACATCTCTTACGCGAGGCATTAATATGCACTATTGCAAAATAGTACAAACAATTCCAGACAGACAACAAATATTTATTTCTTCTTCACTTTTTCCTGACTGTAAATAAAGCCTGCAACTGTGTGTAGACAGAAGTTTGCCGAGACTTCAAAACCGTCCTCACAATTGGTAGCCATTATCAACGTTGAGAAAGAGAAAGAGGAAAAACTAGAAATTGTTTCTTTTAATGTCGTACATGAAAAGGAAGACGAAAGAAGGAGAGTAGTAAACTTGTAGGTTGCGGGTTGGTAAGTTAATGGGAATTTCAGTGTACCTAGAAAATGGAGTGGTAGGTCTTTTGTGCTCGCCGTCATCTCTTCCATTCGACATTTGTAAATGAATTTGGGTTTGTTTGTTGTGTCAGTACGCTGTCTGCAGATATCTTTTAGCTCTGATGAGCCTCCTGCTCGCAGCTCTGATGAGCCTCCTGCTCGCAGCTCTGACGAGCCTCCTGCTCGCAGCTGACGAATCCCGTTCCGTAAGTATTGTTGATGAATCCATCATCGGCCTCTTGTATATATATATATATATATATATATATATATATATATATATATATATATATATATATATATATATATATATATATATATATATATATATATATATATATATATATATAGGGCTTTACGCGCTCCACTACTTTTGGAGCTGCCCCCGCTCCTGCTCCGATGCCCAAATTTGGAGCTGGCTCCTCTCACGCTCCTCATTTAAAAAAAGGAGCCGTTCCTGCTCCAACTCCTATAAAAAGTGAGCGGCTCTTTTTCAGCGCTCCATAATGAAAATGTACTTTCTTTCATAAACGTTCTATTCTGCCAATGAGTGGTCGAAGGATAGGGGTGGGCGTCAAAGGATCTCATCAATATGGGTTGAGATGTCACTTTAAGTGTAAGACCGTAGACAAAATCTCGCTAATATTTAGAGAGTTATAGGAGAACATGTCGAACGAAGTATAGGATTATACGTAAATTTTCGTTTCCTGAGGTATAAAATGGAAATAGAAAAATCCCTGAAATATTTTAAAACAATTTTAATTTTCATTACATTAACAACCTATTTTTTCAGGAAAGGAAAATTTGACGTGATATTTTTTCTATTTATTTTGGAAGGGAATTTAGATTCGTTTTAAGTAAATAAAGTTTTACTTTTAAACATTATTAGTGAGTATTTTCTTTTTAAAGAAAACATTTATCTGGAAGAGGAGAGACAACCAGGGCAACATTACTCGTCGTGTTGTTGTTTAATATTTGTTTGTTTTACGAACGTAACTATATTGTATAATGTATATTATTATTTATAACAGAGAAACGCGCAAGTACTTTCAAACAAATCGATTTATCCATGTTTTTTCTATAGTACAATTTGGGGCAAAAAAACAATAAAGTTTATATTTTAAAAATTAAATAAAAAAATATTTTACATAAGTTGCTCAAAAAATATCAATAAATTGTCAATAAACAATTCAGAGATCCATTTAATGTCTTAAAATTTCATACAAAATATCTGGCTAGACCTTGGGAGTTAACAAATATCGGGTCAAATTTTCCTCCTCCGAAAAATTAACTAAGAACAAGTTTTCCTTGGTCGGGCAAAAACATTTATTAAAATTAAAAAAATTGAATAAAAAAGGTGAAAACGTCTATATTTGAAATCTCTAACAAAAGCAAACTGTTTTAATATTCGATAATATATTTTTTAAGATAAAGAAATATATCTAATCTACTTTCGATTCTAAAAAAACAACAAATTAGTCAGAAAGTCTAATTATTTGCTTTTTTAAATTAAAATTAACGATTTTTTAAATTAATTAAGTTTAAACGTCGGTTTAATTGTAGAATATGGATCGCTGTTTTCATTCGCTTGGTATTCGCCCTAATTTAGGATCAAACTGATTGTTGGTCATAATTGTATTTTTGGTTCTGAAATAAAATTCTCATTTACTTTTTAAAGTGTTGAGAATCTAACTTTAATTCCAGATTTTAATCGCTGGCGGCTATGTCGGTTTTTATTGTTTTTTTCCTTGGACTAAAGATATTTTTACTGCTTTAACATTTTATTACACACACACAAAAAACTGAAGATTCTATTTACAAAATCAAGTTTTAACAGAATTTAACGAATTTAAAAGCAAACATGAAAAGGTTGAAACATACTAGTCGTGAATTTAAGAATAACAAAAAATGTCGCCTAACAGACGACGGGTAAAAATGTGGCATAAAAGTTCAATTTGATATAAGCTAAAAAATAAATTAACATTTTTGTGAGGACAAAATGTACCATTTCACCCCAAAAATCGATTTTATCGAACATTTGGGTGAATACCGAGCGAAATGGGCGATAAAATCCAACGCCCCCTATAGTATAATTGAACCTAAAATTCTTTATTTAAAAACACGAATAAAAAAAAAATTGGCTTATTTATAAAATCAGCAATAAATATCCTTGTTATAATACAAAAAAAGTTCAAATCTATAAGAAAATAACTTCAAAGACATCTATAGACTCACTGGCGCATTTGAAGAAATTTGTAGCCAAATTGTCTCCTGTCTTAAGCAAACTGTCCCAGCAAAAATTTAACATGTCGATGTAAAAATCTGAACACTTCAAATGTTCTGTTTTCGTTCTTTCTCCCTCTCTCTCCCTGTCTCTTCCTCCCCCTCTCTCTCTCCATATCTCATATACATTTACCAGAGATATAATTTTAAAAAATGACTCAGAGTAAACTCTGAGACTTTCTTTTCTTTCCCTTTTTATTGCTGAATAAAAACCTAATGTTTAAAAGAAAAAGAAATCAAATAATTTTGGGGCGAGGAGCGCAGAGCGATAGCACTACCGCTCTTTAGTCCCAAGAGGAGTTGCTCCCGCTCCACTCCCGCTGAATATAAAATGAGCCCTCCTCTCCTTCGCTCCAGCAATAAGGAGCGTGCTCCTGGAGCGCGCTCCTTTTGGGAAGGCTCCGTAACACCCTATATATATATATATATATATATATATATATATATATATATATATATATATATATATATATATATATATATATATATATATATATATATATATTCTCAGGCATTTTTGTAGGCCAAAGTTCACTTCCTCTAGTGTGCTGGCTTGTAAAAAAAAACACCTGACATTGCATCATACCTCTGCTGGTTGGTGTTCTCGTTTGAGGATTTTTCTTAATATTTTGTCTGTTGTAATCATTGCCGTGCGGAGTATGGTGAAAGTTATTATTATTATTATTATTATTATTATTATTATTATTATTATTATTATTATTATTGTTATTGTTGTTGTTGTTGTTTGTTTGTTTGTTTGTTTGTTTGTTTGTCATGCCTTTAAGTAACTATTTAATTCAGCCATTAAAACATTTCATTCAACATTTAGATTATTGATACAATATATATATATATATATATATATATATAATCCTAACCTCAGTTTTAGCTCTGTTGAGCGAGGTTCGAAACCAGTCAGCTGCCCTTTAACTCTTTATTTTTTAATCGATCATGTTTAACAATAAATATCATCTTTATAGAGCAATAATATATATATATATATATATATATATATATATATATATATATATATATATATATATATATAATATATATATATATATATATATATATATATATATATATATATATACAACAACAATTAAATAATAATAATAATAATAATAATAATAATAATAATAATAATAATAACAACAACAACAACAACTGTGCTCCCACTGGTGGCTACTGCTTCTTCTCATTAACCCATCCTGTCAACCAAACATTTTCACGTACTTGCATGACATTTTTCTTAAAATTATCATCCTGAGGAAGTCTTACAAATAAAGACGAAACGTTGATGAATACATAAAAAATTAAAGAAACATCTTTTGGTGTTTCCTTTTTCATTTTATATATATATATATATATATATATATATATATATATATATATATATATATATTCTGTTTAATATTTCATCAGGTTGTTCTCCAAAATATCTTACTTCCCTTTTTACCATTACGTTTGAATGCACCTAATTTTATTCGTTGCCGTTTGTGACAGTGTCGGGCAGCGCCGGTATGAGTTGACCGTGAGCCTACAAAGGTCGATAATACAATTACTGATCTAGTATGAATAGACAGAAAGACACCCTTAAAAATCTCTCAATCTATTGCACAGTTGGTAATGAGAGGAAGAAACCGAAAGAACCCGGAACGGCCGAACTAGTGACGTACGGCAACACTAAAATGTTCCCCACTCTCCACCTTGCGACGTCACCAGTTCGGCCAAGCAATACATATTATTTACCTCTTTGCCAGAAGGTTATGTACCCCACTCCTCACTTCGACCGTTCCGAGTTCGGTTGGTCACCCGGTACTGCTCGGGAAAAGTTGCCGTTCTGATGAAAGTTGCCGATGTTTAAAACCCTAGTCCAGCGATTACTCACTCCCACGTTGTGTTTGTTTAGGTCAGTGA
Source organism: Sepiola atlantica (assembly GCA_963556195.1). NCBI lineage: Eukaryota > Metazoa > Mollusca > Cephalopoda > Sepiida > Sepiolidae > Sepiola > Sepiola atlantica. Next base: position 170,332,365 of record OY744522.1, on the reverse strand, counting down.
GCAATCAACTGGGTTGGGTCAGCAACCTTGTCTTGCTGTGAAGAGAAGGGTCATTTCACGAAGAACAGTTGAATGGAAAGAATTACGTCCGTAACGACTTTGTTTTTTTTGGTTTTCTTAGAAGAAGAGTTATTTTTTTTTAAATAATTAAAAATAATGTACACTGGTTTGTTTACAAAGCCAGGCCGTTCGATAATATCAAAGTTTAACTGCGTATGTTAGTCGGATCGACGGGCCCTAATAATTCTGGGCGTATGGATCGTTGTCGGCGAAAATCTGTACTAAGTTCGGGACGAGAAAAGAACATATACAAACTGATATGCCAGGTTCGGTGGGGAAAGTACAGAAGCTAGTTCTTTCGTCCGATTCTCTCGTAACTGACGGCCTCACCAATTGACGGCGTCAGTGGTCGACGGCCTCTCACTGACTCTCCGTCTCTCACTCTCTCTCCGACTGTGACTAAACTGTCTGTGTAAACTGTTCTCGCTTGCCCTTTATCGAGACATAAGTACCCGTTTTTTTTTCACGGTGGTTTCTGATTTATCCTGATAAATAATTTTTATTGCGTTTATCCAGAGCTTCTGAAAGTAATTTAGACAAAGCTGCCAAATTCGTTTATGGCCATTTCACTCAACCACTCGTATCTTTGGCAAATATCTTTATCGTAGGGAGTCTGATTTCGACAACAGCTGGGAGATATCAGGACTGTCTCGCAGGGTAATTAACCAGCGGCCATCTTTCTCGGACGACCACTTAAAACCAATTGACCCGATTCGAGATTTAACACTCGACCGTAATTCTAACTCTCGCTGAGTTCAGCTGTCACTTTCATATCGACTTTGAGAAGTTAATTTTTTTTGTTCTTTATCTTTTGATAAGCCCATAAAATAATAATTCGGTTTCTTTCTCTCATTACCAACTGTGCGATACGTTCAGAGATTTTTAAGGATTTATTTCTGTCTATTGATACTAGCGCAGTAATTGCACTATCGACATTCGTAGGCTCACGGTCAACTCATACCGGCGTTGCCCGACACTGTCGCAGTTCTTAACTTGGTGTTCCAAAAATGCATTCATCTATTAGAAAAAAATCAATTTGTTAATAGATGTAGGTTTTGACATCTGCCTTGACAATAAGTGTTCAGATCGGGAAGAAATATTAAAAAAAATGTCTTTTGTACTTAAGAAAACGCTCTTAATTATTCAGAAAATTCCAATTAAAGTCATAGACCCACATTAATTACCCTCTCGCTCTGCATCTGTAATATTTTAATTTTTTATTAGTATTGACTCATCTAAAAAACCTTTAATTCGCTTCACAGTAGATATGACCATACAATAGATGTTGTCTGAGACTTCTTAATAGTTTACGTTATCTGAATAAAAAGAATGAAGCATTAGCCCTACCTACCCGGCGTTGCTCGGATGTAAGAAAATGACTGACTTGTTTACGAAAATAATATTGTGTCATTCATGCGGACATTTCCTTTTAATGCATAACGTTTTTTAAGATATATATTTTTGCAGAAATAGCTCATTACATAATTACTTCTATTAAAGTGAAGTAATCATGTAGTGAGTTATTTCCCATGTTTAAGAATATTCAGTGAGTAAGGTAAAATGAATCTAATGTAAACAAAAGTTTTCTTCGGCGAAATAATTATTTTCAGAAAAAAAAACGGCCGTGAAATAAAATATATTCATGCCAATAACATAATAGATTGTAAAAACGAAAAATAGGCTAGTCCAAATCAAATATCGATATTTCAGACAGACTACTACTTGAGTCTGATATTTAAAATCCAGCAAGATAACTTTATATGTTAGATTAACATAAAACGTTTTATCAATTATAATCCGCGTTGCTTGTAGTATTATACTGTGCCGGTTTGCAGGAATTAATTATTGATTTACTTGCGAAAGATGTAAACTTTAAATGTCGGCCGCATCTGCAGGAACTCAAGAGTTGATTCTCGTTGGAACCTTCGGCGATATTTATGAGATTGGGACCGACATATGTTTTTGGTGCTTGTGAAATGTGGGGGCGAAATTTTTTTATATCTTTAATTTTGAAGAGTCAAATAATGGGGAGATAACTCTAGTTTTCAAATCCCGCTTTATCTTAAAATAGATTTTAACACTCTGAACTTGCAAGATATTTTATATTCAACCAGACATAATGCCAAACTAATAGACTTCTTGCAAGCGCACAGGTTAATTTTTTAACAAGTTGCTGAATTTTACCCAGTGTAAAATAGTCATTTATTTCAAAAACTTTATTTCCCGTGTTTCATGTTTTTTCCCTTCTATTTACGTATTTTTCTATTTTTTCCTTCTTCTTCGTTGATAATTAATATATTTTAATAAATCATTTTATTTTTCATTGGTGCCGAAAGCGTTGTGATTGCTTTATTTCTAAATTATCCTTTTACGCATACATTGTTTAAACTTTATTCCCGATTTGATTTTTGATTTTCAGTCTTCCTTGGTGGAGATATGTGCTCTTCGAATGAACTTGAGATTTTTTTATCCCCTTCTTTTCAGAGATGAAATCGAAGAAATTCTCCCAATGAACAGCAAAGTGTGACCTGGCAGCATCCACTGGAACCAGTGTCCGTCCGCACTATCTGCGGTTCTTATTTTAATAATTATGTTATTTCCTTGAAACAACTAAACTTACAAAATGTAATAAAAATAAATAAAAATAAAAATATTCTACGGACTATTTATATTGTCATTTATTGTTTATTTTTTATTTAAATGTTATTTTTTTTTATTTCTTCATGTAACTTTTCAATGTTTAATCTTTTATTTACATAATTTTAAAGGAAACGCTTTGTCCACTTTGTTGACGGGATTTACGATTCGGATTTCGGTACTGAAGTTATACTCAAGGCTGCCATCTTCTCTTCTCTCCGTTGCTGTCTTCTTCTTCTTCTTCTTCTTCTTCTTCTTCTTCTTCTTCTTCTTCTTCGTCTTCTTCTTTTTTTTCTTCTTCTTCTTCTTCTTCTTCTTCTTCTTCTTCTTCTTCTTCTTCTTCTTCTTCTTCTTCTTCTGCTGTTCGTCAATTCTTCTTCTTCTCGCTCATTCTTTTTCTTCTTGTTTTTATTTAATAAGAAAGTTATTAAATATGATTTTTTGTATGAAAATAATATTGGGGTATGGCCCCGAAATGGATATCATCAGAAAGCTTTAACAGAAATATTCTTCGATAAATCTTACAAACCGACGCCGTATGTTCCTGTATATCTAATATATAAAATAAAGTCAGTTTGCATCTTCTTTATAATAAAGTTAAGGGATTTTTTCGTTCATTCGTTCATTATTATTTATAAATTTAATACTCACTGAACACTAACATTAGTATTTATTAATGATGGGACGATTCCAATATTTTCCCTATCCTGTACAATTACCGATTCTGTTCTAAATTCTCGATTCCGATACAATTTCTGATTCCGATACAATTACTGATTCCGACTCTGATTCTAAAATCGCCTAAAAAGTAGAATTTTTTGGGGGCGGTGGGGAGAGGGTAGCGGAGAGTCCTCAAATCAAATGTAGATATAATTTTCATTTTTAATTTGACAAACTTCTTAATGCTTTCTCTTTGTGTATTGTATTCAAGATTTCGATAAACTCATTATGAGATTTTCATCTATATTTTGCATGTGTGACATTTTTTCTATTTATCTACTCGTGCCATTTTTACGTGTGCCATTATTACCGGGCCATGTTTACCTAAATTCGTTATAATGATCTATAGATTTTACTTTTTACTTTTACTGGTAGTTTAAAAATAATAAATGTTTATCATTTTATCATTAGTACCAGCAATAGAAAATTAAGTTTTAAACAAACAAATAAAAGAAACGATTCTTTCAAAGAATTGTTTTGGGGAATCGGAAATTAGGCTAAAATTTTTCCGATTCCGATACCACCAAAAATTCCGATTTTTCTGATTCCCAATTCCGATTCCGATTAATCGCCCCAACACTAATATTTAGTAGCGGGACCAGTGGCCGTTCTACAGTTGTACCCTTTTGTAATGTGATTTCAGAATATATCTGATTATGAGAGCATATTTCGAAAAACTTTGTAGGACATATATCAATTCTATGGACGTTATCATTGTAATCCTTTTATCCAAACTGAAACATTACTCTGGCTAATATATTTTTAGAATATATCTCGCTATTGGGGGTCTAGCTCCACAACCATTGAAGGAGTTTGTGACATATGGACATTTGGCACAAACGGAGACCCCACGATATTATTGTGCCATCTTTGGACAGAATAGATACTACACTCTGATCCTATCCTTAAGGACAAGAAAATGTACTTTAGTTCGAGTTTCACGTTCAAAACAATAGCGTCATCAAATTAAATTTAAAGAATTGCTTTTTTTTGCATTGAATATTCGATGATCAGTAAAAATAGTGTGCTCGGTGATAACATACTACGGACATGAAATTGCTCTATTTACGTATTATTATATAGATAGCCAAGTAAAAAATCGAGTAGAATATAGTATGTGAGGTTCAGGGGTGGGAGCATGATTTTATTGGGTTCTTCAATTTTCCCGTGCACAAATCGCGCTATAATACAGATGAGGATGTTTTGTTTATCGATTTATAACCTTTAACAGTATTTAAACACTGGAAACCATTTAAAACGTTTTTCTTCTGTAAAAGAATTGTTGGAAGAACAGTAGATGTCCTATTCCACTTTTAAATGGGTGGAATGAGGGAGATTTATACCTTACACATGTTTTATTATGTTCAATATCTTTGATACCCAGACAAAGCAGTTAGCTTATTAAAAGAATTATATATATATATATATATATATATATATATATATATATATATATATATATATATATATATATATATATATCACCATTATCAGGGTGTTTGATCACTCCTGGAGGAGGAACTCTCCCAGGTTTTCGACCCCATTATTGGTGACTGTCATTCAGGAGTTTTTGCCGATAGTCGCCACGCTAGGCACTGCGGGTTTGGCGACGATATTTGTCCATTATATATATATATATATATATATATATATATATATATATATATATATATATATATATAAATCTTTAATAGTATTACGAAATGCAAAAATTAATACTTTTCCTCCTCACCCACACTAATACATCCATAAGCCAAAGGGCGCTCAGTCCTAATCACTTACCCATTTCCGCTAGTCTAGGAAGCGCTAAAATCGGGGACTATAAAAGCCGAAACACAAAAAGATTCTCTTTTTTTTTCTTTGCATCGAGCGACAACACGTGCGCCTAACGCACGCTCAAAATACAAAGTATGTGAGAGACATTCTGTCGACGTTTTCACAGACACTCGCACGCACTCTTTTCGGACATTCTTCGACTTATGTACGGGTTTTACGCACAATTCAATTGGGAGCGAGTCTTTCTAGACCCGCTTAAGTAAATGGTATTTGGAACATATCGCCTTCGTTTTGTTCCTGTTGTTGTTTCTTATGGAACGATGCTACTCAATCGTCTATCGATTTCATGCGTGTTGTGTAACCAACACTTGTTATCAGTATAATATTTCAAAAGATTATGTCGTTACATAAAACCGATCATTATGTTTTTAAAAATATTTGTTTAAGTGTCAATCACACATTCAGTAGAATTGCACATATAGATAACATGTAACGAAATTGGTGGTGGCAATACTAATTAGTGGTGGCAATACTAATTAGAATAATAATGATAATTCGTAATAGCAATTAGGATGAGGAAAACTGGGGTTGAAAACGTTAGCTGATAGAATTTAGGTTAAGTTTGGAATTTGATTAGGAATGCGTTTTTGGAGTTCGGGCGTTACTTTGACAAATCATTAAGTAAGCGTTAATTTGGAACTTAAATATATATCATTTGTTGTCTGAAATAAGGAATGCTTGAAAAGATAAACAATTTTGAAAATTATGATCGGGACTATAAAAAGTGAGAATGAAGATTGTCATTTGGTTGCGAGGACGTCCTTAGCGCTCGCTTGTCTGGTGACACGTGGGACACCCACAGTATATAAATTAGACGAGTGTGGGTAAAAATGAATGTCGACATTATACCAACAATAAAAGTAAGCAATGACGATTCATTTTTGTGTTTTCGAGTTTTCATTTGTGAACTAGCACGCGGAAGAAGATACTTCGGGAAATGCTAGGAGAATTCTCCAACGGAAGAACGGCAAGTAAGTGTTTCTTTTTTAGTCTTATATAACGTGTTATCCTCAACAAAGATATTGGCCCCGTGACACATAATCATGAGGAGCAATGTCACGCATAACCATTTTAAGAAATTTACAGTTTTTGCATGCCCCCCCCCCTACATGCAAATAACTATAGGACCATCTAAGTTACATATATGTACATCATACGCTGTATAAAGATAAGTGCCAACATAAAGTAGATTCCATCTACCGGGCTAGAAAAAACACCTGCCAGTATTCTATATTTCTATAAAACCACCATTCGCCCGTGCATAACATCTTGTTACTACATATGAGCATGCCCATTGACCACTAGCTTCTCCCTCTTGGACAGGGGGTAAAAAAGAATTTTTAACCCCATAGGTTTCACACTGTCCGCCAAGCTCCATCCCTTGTCGCATCGCCGTAGTGTTGCATCTATGTGTGTGTGTTTTAATAAGTACTTTCAGGGAATGTGCTTCAATGAACTTATTTCACTGTGCTCCGACTGAACTCGACAATGGTCCGACAAAGCGGTATTTAAAACAAAATCGCAGCTGAAAGATGTATGCACACATGTAGCTAACAATGTTTCTATAAATAAAAAATGATACTATAACACAGCTCTATCACATTATCTTATTAACACTGGAGTAACATCTAGGAAACAACAACCATGCAAGTACTTATATATATATATATATATATATATATATATATATATATATATATATATATATATATATATATATATATGTGTGATTTTATGAAGGCTTACCAAAGCATTCCTTTCAGGACACCAATGATCACCATTAAAGATATTTTTTCTTACAAATATTGTTTATTCAAATTAAATGTTTTTTCCTGCACGTGTTTCACTACCAAGCAGTTACTTGCAGATCATCAGGGAAATTAAATGTCTATATGGGAAATAAAAAAGGAAACACCAAAAGATGTTTTTTTATGTATTCATCAACGTTTCGTCTTTATTTGTAAGACTTCCTCAGGATGATAATTTTAAGAAAAATGTCATGCAAGTACATGAAAATATTGGGTTTACATGATGGGTTAATGAGAAGAAGTAATAGCCACTACTGGGAGCACAGGACCGAGGTCCGGGCTGAGAGAAGTCAGTGGTAGGGAATGAAATTAATGTGGATGGCTGTGAGTGAAAACGTGGAAGGGTGGGAGTGAATGAACTTATATAGTAAGTTATGGAAATATATTTATGGCAATTAAGCTACACAGAGGCTCCCGCGTTTCATCCCAGGGGGTAATCTTCAGGCTAAAATGCATGGAGTTAGTTTTACCGAGTGTTTTTATAAAAACGGTTAGCTAGTTAACAAATCAAATTCTTTGTAACTGACTACCCAGCTCTACTAACTACGTATCGAGCACTGTTGAAGTAAATACTGAAAAAATTATATCTCCTTGTAAACTTTTCTGTGGATACATAAAATAGTAATATATATATATATATATATATATATATATATATATATATATATATATATATATATAAAGGAAGGTTCGCACTTTGAAAACGTTGATGTATTTGCATGTAATGATTTTTTAAGCCAAAGGACAACGTTAAGATTTTTTTAAAGATTAAACTAAACATCTATTTATTTTAATGTCTTGAGACTTTCGGTGATTAGAATCACCCTTTTCAAAAGTATATAGGCATTTAAAACATTTTTCTTTTTTTTCACCGAAAGTCTCAAGACATTAAAGTAAATAAATGTTTATTTTAATATGAAAAGAAATTTTAACGTTGTTCTTTTGCTTAAAAAAAAGCATGCATTAAAGCTACGACAATGGCTGTGTTAATACTACTCACTACCGTGTCCAGCCTAGATCGGGGGAGACAATATATATATATATATATATATATATATATATTATTTCATTATCCACATAAAATGTTATAAGGAGATATACTTTTTTATGTATCAATTTTCAGTATTTACTTCAACAGTGCTCGATACGTGAATAGAGCTAGGTAGTAAGTTATGACGATTCCCTCCGGGGGTGAAACGCGGAAGCCTTTGTGTAGCTTAATTGCCATAAATATATTTTAATAACTTACTATATATATATATATATATATATATATATATATATATATATAGAGAGAGAGAGAGAGAGAGAGAGAGAGAGGGAGAGAGAAAGAGAGAGAGAGAGAGAAAGAGAGTATAGATATACATATTTCCGCCGAATGATTACTTTGTAATAAGAAAGATTAAGCCTACAATTCAAGTAGCAAATGGTTATTTATTTGTTTATTTAATGTATGCTTTATGAAAACGTCAAGAGAGTCCCAAAGCCGGAATTGTATCAAGAGCAGATAATGTACTGACAAAACCGTACGCAATTTGGAGAGACAAGAAATCAAGTTCAATCTAAAGCTTTCTACACGCTGGTAGTCTCCATCTTCTTTTATGCATGTAAGTCATGAACCCTGAGAGCTGAGCAACGGAGGAGGAGCATGCAAGCAGTATAAAACTTGTTGTTGGGCCATAATTATCTGAGTTATTCGCTCTTAGACTCCTTCTAGGCCAACGTTAGAGTACGCAATCTCCTGCGCAAGAGTTTGAAATCTCATTCCACTTTGGTGTGGAATTTAGAACAAGTCATAAATCGTTTTCTGGTTTGTCATTCAAAGCGCACGGACATTCCAACCACTACTCCTCGTCGAGGCGTGGTTTGTACAAATCCTGACGACTATTTTGTCAGATGCCTTCCAAACTCTATGCAGGCTTTGTCAGTAAGTTACGTCTCCTGGTAACAGTCGCATAATATCTCAGAGACAAGGAAAAGTAATATTTACTTATTGATTGCTCAGGCGTATTTCTTTATCTATGCAGATTCCGCCGGAAGTAGAGTAGAAAAAAAACAGCAAACACTTATTAAAAAGTTACAAACAAATGATAAATAATACAGACATAGACTTTTGGAATAAACAAGCTTGATTTAGTATTTTCCTACATAATTTTAATTTTTCACTTATTTCATGTTTTGATCAAAAGACCATCTAATAGAATCAACTATCCTAGATTCGTGTATAGTTCTACAGGGTGGCCCACAAAACAAAGAAAATTATCGCAATTGGCAGATGTTGGAAATAGAAAACACTTGTTGATAAGAGACTTATTGTTAAAACAGACGAAAAACACAAATGTTAGATTAGATGTTCAATGTGTGTTCTGTTAGCAGTTGCGACACGACGTAAACGGTCTAGCCAACTGCTAGTCGCCCTTTGGATAACTTCTATCAACAGTGTTTTCAAGCATTTCTGTCTCCTGTGTAATTGAAGTCGACGTAAAAGTAAACATTTGTCACTTTTTATTTGTTATCAAAGTTCACCCCAAACAAGGCATGATGCCACTGTAGACGTAAGGGGCTACTGAGAGTTAGGGTGGAAATTTGGGGGGGGGGGGTCATCCTAAATTGGGAGCTGTGAAGCGATATGCTTGTTTACATTAGTTTTAAATTTCTGCATGTCGGTACAGTCGAGGAAAGAGGTAGGGAGTTCCAAATGCAATCAGCACGAGGAAATAAGCTATTGGAGTAAGAAGGCTCTCTGGCATCTGGGGATCTCCACAGTGAAAATATAGGTTTTAGCTGATTGCCGGATTCGTCCAGTGTATTTACGTCAAAGGAGCACAAGAGCAGCAAGTTCATCGGAGCACATTCCATTGAAGTACTTGTTAAACATGAGATATGGGGTAGGGACTGGAGCTTGCTCGATTGTGAGGGACCTATGAGATTAGAGACTATAAGAAAGAGAGACTAGTGGATTGTGCACCAGCCGAGATGCGCAACAGTACTTCATGCATCAGCGGATGGTGACTTTGTAGAGATATAGGATACTGTCAGGTGTGAGAAGTTTTCTAGCACGGTAGAGGGATCCTACCTACTTTACAGCAGCCTTGGTAACGTCTTATATATATTTGTTCCAATTCATTTTGCATGTGAATGTTAGACCGAGGAGTTTGAACGTTGTGCTCTCATGTAAGGTGTTATTTGCCATGGAAATCGGTGGTTGAAGAGGTAGTTTTTGAAGGAGAGGAGCTTTCTCTTAGCAGCATTAAATGTTACCATCTATTTATGACCCCATTCCACTACAGATTACAGGTCACTTTCTAAGGATTCAGCCATTGCCTTGGATACGTGCGCGTCCGTTTTGCACATATGACGAGAGTAGAGCGTAGTGTCGTCAGAAAATATACCCATCTCAGACACAATGTCATCAGTGAGGTCGTTTATGAAAATCAAAAACAATAGAGACCCATGGATCGATCTCTGGGGTACACGCGCATTTATGTCATGTTGTTTGGATAAACAACCATCGAGGACAACCTGTACCTTTCTTTTGGTTAGAAAGGATCTAATTATATTAAATATTCGTCAAGTAATACAATATGACTTGATTTTTATGAGAATCCCTTTATACCAGACCTTGTACAAAGACTTTGAATATATCAAGCGCTACCGCCATAGCTTCACCTGCTTTGTCAAGTGTATGGTATATGCGTTCAGAGATGACCGTTAGGATATCAGCAGTAGACCGTGCTTGCCTAAATCCATACTGATGGTCAGAAAGAAGTTTAGCATTAATGGGGTGCCGGACTATCGCTAGGTTTATGAAAGATTCAAAGATTGTAGCGAAGAGCGGGAGTAGACTGATGGAGCGATAATTCTGATGGTCGGTTCTACCTCCAGAATTCTTGAAGACTGGTACCACAGGCAACTTTCTAGCTATCAGGTAAGCAAGATTCAGCAAGGCATTTGTTGTAGAGTTTAGAGTAGACAGGGGCCACTTCAGCAGAACATTTCTTTATTACTATTATTGGTATAAGATCAGGCCCACATGTTTTGGGGGTGTCAAGGTTTTTATGATGTCCCTGATATAAGATAGAGTGATGATCATTGAATCAAGTGAGGCTTCACTCCACAATGGGAATTTTGAGAGGGAGTGGTTTCCGGAGTCCAAGGTCGAGTTTAAGGCAGAGTACTGGGCAAGTAGTTCAGCCTTATCAGTTGCCGTGTGGTTTGACAGCGGGGTAATTGTTGATTGTTCATTGTTCACCACACTATTGAAAATTTTCCAGAAATCCCGAGTACCTAGTTTATGCGACTGAATGCGTTTTCTGGTCATCTCTGTATACCTTTCTCTTTGCTTCATCTATAACAGTCTCACAATTTTTTTCTTGAAGCTATAAAATTCTGCTATAAATTTATGTTGACTTATGGCGGCCGAATTTTCGGAATGCTTGCTGCCTCTGAGTAATAGCAGCTGCATATTCCGAGGTGAGCCATTGAAGAGAGTGTATCTTACTTTAGAATTTACGCACAGGGACATATGCTTCAATGCCTTCTTTGACCCATTCGATTACCTCATGTGCACACTGATCAGCAGGGAGAGAAAAAGTTTCACTTCATGGGGCGTCGCTGATGTGATCTCTGATGGATTCCCAATCAGCCTGGTTGTAGTATCTTGTCGTTTTGAGCAACGGCTCATCAGCTTTAGGATGAGATTTTATAGTAATATCAATCATTACCACAAAGTGATCAGCGTTCCCGAGTTTGCTATGGACATTCGTCACACAAGCCTCGGGCAGTGAGGTCAAGAACAAGTCGAAAATGAGGCTTGCTGGTCCACGCCATTAAGAAAACGGTATGTTGCTCCTGCTGTTTCTTCAAGGACTTAAAAAATCACAACCTTACATTCTGATTATGATGTCACAATAAAACCCCCGGTTTATAGTCAGCCACTTAATCAGTTTAGCAGTAGACTTCGTCAGCCAGCTTGATAACCCCTCCTTTCCCCATTAGTCTCTTGAGGCTAGCCTGTTTGGAGTCCAGTAGATTGAACGCTGATGGTTGGGTCTCTTTCAGGCTGGGTTTGTTTTGAAGTGATTCTACTACCCTTTTCTTGTTCTATTATTATAATTAGCTCCTTACATTGTGGCTTCATACCTAGTCTGGAGCGACATCCATAGAAAAAAAAAAACAAATGTAAAGTCAGTAAAAAATAATGAAAAAAATAATCTTACATCCTGTTTGCGCGGCCAACGAATAAACGCGAAGAATTTAATTTCCGCTGTCTTAATCGATTCTTATCTCGAAAAACAAGAGCTGATATTTTCGCTCCAGATTGATAACTTGACATTGATAACCCTCGGCATCGGCTGGCGTTTCTTCCCAGTCATGAATATAAATTGACGAGGAGTCGATTCCCTATCACACTACAATAATCGATAACAAACCTCCAGCATGTCTGCTTTCACCGTGCGATTTCTAACACTCGCTTTTCTACTTGTCCTGGCTGTAGCTTTTGTGGCAGCTAAAATAGGTAAGTAATATGTCATTTCTTTTTCGCTCTTTTACTATTTGTAACTTTTACTTTATATAAGGGACAAGAAAGGGGACCTAAACTTATTTGGATTTTTCGGACTACTATTCTCATCTTGGGTGTTATACTTATAACGTTTCAGCCGATGTAACCATATATATATATATATATATATATATATATATATATATATATATATATATATATATATATATATATATATTTTTGTTATCTACATACGTATACATTTCAGTCTTCTAGAATCATCAGTGTAGAGATGATTATTCAATCCGGTCGAAGGATTCGAACCCCCGGTACACAAGTAAATTTTTAAAAAATATTCCGACGTCTTAGCCCACGCGGCCACAGTGAACAACCAAATATATCAGTGATTGGTGCGATAGACAGTTAGCATCAACAGGGTTCAACTAATAGAAGGAACATACATTAAAGCTATGATTTTCACGGCTGTGTTAATACTACTCACTATAGTGCCCAGCCTAAAACCAAGGTCGATAAATAATTATAAATATTTTTATCTACACACACACACACACACACATATATATATATATATATATATATATATATATATATATATATATTTATACATATATATATACATATATATACACATATATATACATATATATATACATATATACATATATATATATAAATATATATACATATATATATATATAAATATATATACATATATATAAATATATATATATACACATATATATATATACATACATATATAAATATATATATATATATATAAATATTTATAAATGGGTGTTCTTGTTTAGAAAGCATTGGTTATATGGTAATATGAATTATTAAAAATAAGAACGCCATACAATGCATTTTAATTTTTTATTAACTTTTTTCAATTTTTTTTTTCAATTAAATTTTCGAAGATATACTTCATCATCAGAATTTAAAAAATAAAAAGGGTATTTAATATATATATTTTTTATTATCGTTGTCTGGGATTCATAAGAATAATAATATAGTATTACTATTCTTAAGTTGTATATCTTGTGGCAATAGATAGAGTAAGTGTGTTTTAACACAGAGTATGGATTTACTCCTCTCCAGGAGTTAGGCACAAGGCCAGTTTTTATCTTACTCCCACAAGTAAGATGTGATCCAAGGTCAGGTCGGGAAAGTGGGGTTTAAAAATTGCCTGGGCAGCCCCGTCAGCATTCCCCGGTAGGGGCGCCTCAGACACTAAGCAATAAACTTACTCCTCCCCAAAGAGGGGAGGCGAAGCCTGGGAGGATGGACCTCCTAGAACTGCACAGGACAGACCCATAGACCGGCGTAAATCAAGCCGCGAAGGCCAAGACAATGGCAGTCTATGGGGTGCAGTATTCATCGGAAGAGATACTACACTTTGATCTTAGCCAAAAGGCCAAGAGTATTGATTTACTCCTCTCCATGGGTTAGGCACAAAAAAATTAAAAATTGCCTGGGCAGCCCCGTCAGCATTCCCCGGTAGGGGCGCCTCAGACACTAAGCAATAAACTTACTCCTCCCCAAAGAAGGAAGGCAAAGCCTGGGATGGTGGACCTCCTAGAACTGCACAGGAGAGACCTATAGACCGGCGTAAATCAAGCCCCGAAGGCCAAGACAATACCAGTCTATGGGGTGCAGTATCCATCGGCCAAGGCCAAGCTGTTAATCGCCAACAGAATATCTTCTGAACATGAGTCTGTAGTGAAGCCAGAGTTGTTCAATCAATAATGTTGCATTACCTGTTCTTTCGGGGTAAAAGAACGCATGTGTTTTGTGTCATTAATTGGAGAAAATGAGATGATTCGAACATTGCCCCAATGATAACAAACACCAACGCCGGTTTTAAACATCGCTGACAGCCAAGACGAGACGTTTCGAGTTATGGAAATTCACGATGAGTGATATAAAACCATTCTTGGCAACAAATATATGAGTTCAACAAAACAAAGAATTTACCATTTGGGATTATTATTTTGCTGGACTTGATGCTGTTCAGACAGAAGTTAGAGAGAAATTGCTTTTACGGTGTATGTGTGTTCAAGTTATGGATAAAATCGATGTTTTTACGAGTTGTGTCCACTGCCAGTGTGAATGGATTGCTTTTTATTTAAGTCGAGATTTCTCCTCTTAATATCCTGACGAAACTTTAACAGAACTTTAACCTTTTAGGAGTTCTGTTTGCTATATCGTTGAAGTCAGGATGCAAACGGTGCCCTCATCAATCTTTTCAGAACGGACAGACAGACAGACAGACCGATAGACAGACAGAGAAAGTGTTCGTTATATTATAAGTTTATTGGTTAAAGAAATTGTAATCATGTGCTTTTGTTTTTAAGTTACGATAAGTTTAAATTAACTGAACGTAACGAATAAGATTTTAATGTTAAAATGCGATAAGCCATGTCAATGTTGAAGTTAAAATAAAAGAATAAATAAATATGAAACTTATCGCATTATCATTTGTTTGGGAAAAAACTTTGGAAACGAATAGGTTGAACAGTTAAGGAACGATTGAAATAAATAATACCAATAATTTAGAGAAATGTTTTTCAATAAGGAGAATTACGATGATGACGTGTTATATTTCGCTATAAAGAAACGTAACGAAGTAGATATTAATCTTTTTTAAGAAGTTATTGAGTAAAAAAGCTGTAATGTCAGAAAGTAAATAAATAAAAGTGAAACTCATCGCCTTTGTTGCTTGTAGCAATTAAGTAAAACATTTTAAATAGTTGTTTGAAAGAAAAAAATATTATAGCTACTCTTATGATATACAAATAAATGTAATATAAAAAAGTTAGCATTTATTATAAACCGATATAATTGTTTATCTGAAAACTGGCATAAGAAAGATCAATGTAAAATATTTCTATTAATGTCATAAGCACCGGTTTTTTAACCGGTGACTAGTGACACTGTCTCTTATTAAATTCGTTTCCAAGTGTAAATAAAGACAGTGGGAGTAGATGTATCTTCAGGGGCAATTTCTTATATCCTTCTCTTAAATATGACTAAAAATTTAAATATTGATAAAGATAAAATATAAAAATTGAAGAAATCGATCGGCAATATATTTTTTGTTTCAAACAAAACGAGTATTATTAGTTGTACCCGTATAACAAAACATAATATGTTTTTATGAAACTTTTATTAATAAAGCTATCGAGCATTAATGTAGGAGGAAAGTGACTTTACTTTTCATAATATATTTATATATTTTCATAGATTTAAAATGGCATTTAAATCAGGTTTTATGTGTAAAAACTAAAAGCGATTTTTACGCACGATTCGAAAACGACTTTTATAAATTAAGAATAAAAACCATGTTTTCTTTCTGATGTCCGAGACATAAACAAATCAGGGGATGAAAGCAAACAAAAAACGTATTTTTGAAGACAGAAGAGGAAAATTAATTAAGATTTAAAATGTATGAATCTATTTTTAGTTTTTGTAATTTAGAAAGATGAGAGGAGAGGAGATTTTTTCTTATTTATGGCAAATGTAATAGTCATCATCATCATCATCATCATCATCATCATCATCATCATCATCATCATCATCATCATCATCATCATCCGCAGCAGCAGCAGAAGCAGCGACAGCAACAGCGGCAACAACTACAACGACAGCAGATTCAGTTTAAAAATAAACGTATCTAGTGATTAAATTATTAAAAGAAAAACTTTGTTAGCCATTGCTTTCAATGCAAAGTTTCTATCTTAATAGAAATGATACTTAAGTAATCTAAGTTGTCAGCGTGTGTAAATGTACTTATGTACAAGTTATCATTTGAATTTCAGATAACCTAACCGGAAATTATCATTTAAATTTCAGATAATCTAACTAGAATTTATCATTTGATATGTTAAACTTTTTCATTAAATCGCTTTAACTAATATTACTTCTACTACTACTAATAATATTAATATCAACAAAACTATTGTGTATACATAAGAAAATAAAAGAATAAAATTACGAATGAATCGTACAGAATATTAATTTATAAGAAACAGTTTATAAAATAAGTATCCTAAGGAAGTATGGCCATAGCTGTGTTTTGGGAGTTTTCCAATCAATACATATAGGGTATTTGAAAATATTTCGTTGTATGATTAAATTAAATAAGCATCGAGTGTTTTAATATAAATGTACTTCGGATAAACGGCAAAAAACTTTTGCATTTATTCATTCATTTATATATATATATATATATATATATATATATATATATATATATATATATATATATATATATATATATATATATGTGTGTGTGTGTGTGTGTGTGTGTGTGTGTGTGTGTGTGAGGAGTCAACCGAAGCTTTGCCAGTGAAAAACTTTTCAAAGCGCGTTCGCCTGTATTGTTGCTCTGAGAGGGATGAGAGCTACCAGGCGTCCAACTATCCTTCTATACACTGCTTCATCCTTGATATAGGGGGAGATTAGTTTATTGCCTGTTGCCTGAAGCACCCTCATTTGTGAAGGGCTGCCGACGGACTATATAGATTATATTTGTTCTGAGTCCAAAGTGAGCCTTTTAGGGGAGCTGTATACCCACATGAAAAAAAACAACCTTGTGTCTAACTTTTCCCTCGTGGAGAGGCAATAAAAAAGGACACGCTGATTAATATCTACCATGTATCGTCCCCTACAACATGGAAAAGATTTATGGGGCTACTTAAATTTGTGTTTTATTGTAGAAAACAACAAAAACTGGAGGCACTCTTGTAGGATGTTGAGTGTAGAATTTATAATGTTATAAATTGTCTCCCTTTTACAAGTGATGGAGTAGTCTTATAGGTTATCTTCCTTATTATAGAACTCTACGTTTACGTCGCGCAAGAAATAAGAAAGTTTCTCTTTCTCACCACGACTACGATAGCGTTCTGAGAAAGATGACCGAAATTGTGAGCGACGCAAGATGATAGATTTAATTTGAAATTATAAAAGTCTATTAATTTAAAAATCATATTTTATTGAAATAAAGAATTGAATTAATATAAGAACAATGTTCCGTTTTTTTTTTCTTTTGGTGAGCTTGATGCAAGTTAGGGTTGAATTGTTTCAGACATCCAGAATTATAGAAATTTCCAATTTAAGGAGATGGAGATATTCATATCCTAGAGAAAAGTTTGTTTGTAGTGATGAGTATCCACCCCCATCCCCCCAAAAAGTACATAAGTATCTGTCATGACAGAATTAGTGAAAATTTAGTGAAGTCAAAAAGCAGGTGTATCAAAAGCCATAATTAAATTTCTTCTTGGGCTTTAAGAGAGGATCGTTGTGAATATAGAGCGAATGGTGATGCGTTTAATTCAATCAAAATTTTGATTGAATTAAACGCATCACCATTCACTCTCAGTCTGAATATTCACAACAATTTTCTCTTAAAGCCCAGGGGAAAAAAATAATTATGACTTTTCATAGACTGCTTTTTGACTTCATCAACATTTTACTGATTCTGTCAGGACAGATAGCAAGTACAATATGGAACCGCAAAGATTCAAATACGCCATACAAAATCAAATAAAGGATTATTGAACAACAAAAACCTCACAACTCCATGGAATATGAAACTCGTTCGAAAAAACCACGTCACTTCTTCAGTATTGTCTGTCAAGCGCGACACTTCTGTAATATATTGAGACAATGGCTAAGGTCATGAATTAAGAGAGAGAAATATATATATATATATATATATATATATATATATATATATATATATATATATATATATATATATATATATATATATATATATATTAGAGGTTAAAGATGAGAATAAAAATTGAAAAGATACAATATTTATTAGAACATCAAAAGTTCATAGTAAGGAGCTTCATATCCTTAATCCATGGATTTTCAAAGATAAACTCTTCTCATCAGAGGATAGGGAAAAGCCGTTATTTAATTCAACATTTAAATATTAAATATTATATATATATATATATATATATATATATATATAGAGAGAGAGAGAGAGAGAGAGAGAGAGAGAGAGAGTGAGAGAGAGAGAGAGAGAGAGAGAGAGTGAGAGAGAGGGAGAGAGAGAGGGGGCAGAAAGATAGAGTGCGCGATTTTCATATTTTAGGAATAACGCATTTGGTCAAAAGGGAAATTTATGACAAAGTCCATTCTAAGATATATAATCAAGTTAATAAAAGATTTGACGTCAAATGTTATTAAAGGGTTATTGATTGAACCATTTTATAACATTTGACTTTAAATCTTTTATTAATCTTTTATTAACCCTTTTCTTTTATTGGTTGAGTGAAGACGTGAGAGAGAGTTAATAATATATCTTAGAATGGACTACGCGCACCTGTCTCTGTTGGACTGGTGCGCCTCATGTCCGCTTCGGTTGACATCTTAAGTCTGGTTTAGAAGCAGAAAAATATCAACGTAATCCTGCAGTAATGCATCCCACGCAAAATGTTTTCATTGGATAATAGATCAATCATTCCGCGTAGCTTAGAAAGAAAATAGTCCATCAAAATGCAACTGCTACATCATGCTTTTATTAGTTGAGTGTTTACACGTCCGAACGCTATAGTAGCTTTGGTCGGAAAGATGGAGAAAACTCTCTCTTACTTCTCGCGTGACATCACTTTAGAGTTGCATAATAAACAGAGATGAACTCTAACCAAGATAACTGATTTGACTAAAAGGGAGATAATTTATAATCGACTAGTATAAGGGAGAAAACATAACATTACAGCTTCTATGCCTAACATTCCACATGAGTGCCTCCATGATGAGAACTTTTGGTATCCTAGGTAAGAAATTTTCCTCCTTTGAAAGGAAAAAAGGGTAATGTCTCGACATTTTCCATTGCCTCGATCAATACCCACCGGTTTCGGATTGTTATAAAATTTCGACCGAAGAAAACACAGGACTGTCTTGGGGAAATGATCTAACGATAATTTACACGAAGGAATGTGAGAATCATTTGTTCCCCACCAGGGCAGGGTTAGGCAGAAGGTCGGTTTTAATGTGGAATAAAAGCCATCTCTCCAATAAGGAGAACTCTAGATTGAAAAAAAAAGATTGTCTCAGTCTAGAAGGATTTTGTTATCATTGACTGAGAACAGAACAAGTGAAGTGTAGTATCAGAATCGATAATACACTTTGATCCTAGCCAAAAGGTAAATAACGAATTTTTCATTGACCGAAGTAAGAAAAGATGAAGTGTCGTATAAAAACAGATACTACACTTTGAATTATTTATTTGCAGAAAATATTTAAAAAAAAATTACATTTAAAACAAATTATGCACGAGGTCATCAAAAATGTGGGGGAAATGGTTGTCGTTGGTCATCCTTGGTTTATAGTGACAACAATACCTATCCTACTCTTTGTTTAAAATTTTATTTTTCATAAATATGCAGGTACTACACTTTCGAATATGTATTTGCAGAAAATATAAAATTTTACATTTGGAACAAATAAGGCACAAGGCCATCAAAAGTATAGGGAAAATGGGTGTCGTTGGTCATCCTTGGTCACAAATGATAAACAAAATGTTTATCCTACTCTTAACGAGAATCATCTCGGACACCATAATACCCACATTTACTCTAGAGGCTATCCTACTTAAGATATAGCTAAATAGGTTTGAAATGTTTTGTTTTTTTCATAAATATGGTTGTATATACAAAAATTAATTTGATTATAAAAGGAAGTGGGAGAAAGAAAAGCAAAATCCGGTTAGTAAGCCCCTCCTACCCTTTCTAAATGATTGACCGTCCACTGTTTTCCGGGTTGTTAAGAACCGAAAACAACTACGCGTTGCTCCTTGTCACAAGACCAATGAACTTAGTTTAACGATTAGTTAATTGTGATACATTTTGTTCTATTTTACAGCCCAAACGCCGGAATGCAGCGCAATCAAGGGTGAATGTCATGACAGCCGTCGAGAATTTTGCACAAACTCTCAAATCGGATTATGTGGACCAGAGGAATATCAAGCATGCTGCACTTAAACCTGGTAAGAATCACTGTCCTTATTATTTGAAATCAGAGGCGGATCCAGGTTTCATCCGATAGGGGGCAATTAGCATGTGTCTTTTTTTTGTGTGTGGAATCAGTATCTCATAACTGTTATATATCGTAACTGTTCTAATCAGTATAAGTAAAAATCATACCTGGGGTTTTCTCCGCGCCCCGACGCTCACAGCTCCTGTAGTGATCCTACCGGACTGTGGCCACTCACATTCTGCAATTGAAGTCGATCCCAAGCAAACACATTCGAAGGCAATCAATTTAGAGAAATATCGATTGTTATTTAGGCTGTTGATATTGTCTATATCTTACGAGCGCCGAGGAGAAGAAAGATTTTGGATTCCGATGTGAAGCCTCTCCCGTTACTTTTTATTTACCGTCGATTCTTAAGTCATTTTATTTGCGTTCGATCGTGTCAAGTTTGTAAAGTCGGACTCATTACTCTCGTTCCTATATCGTATGACGTCATTTCAACTATTCTCTTGTTCCCACAGAAAACGATAGCCCCAAAGACCACAATCTGACATCCCATCTGACCTTACATCCTGCCTAACTTAATAACAATCGGTCGGCGAAGATAAATCCTTAAATTAGTACTAGCTGACGTACACAAAATACTTCCAGTGAGAATGTTCTCATTATTTTTTACTTATACCTCGTTCGGTATTTCCCCGTTTTAGTCATCTTCTCAAATCAACCGTTTATTTTTTTCAAACAAAACATTGCATATAACATTTGTACTATTAATATAATATTGATATTAATATACTGATCAAATTATTTTAAATATTTCATCCGATGGTTCCCAAAAATGTCATACCAATTTCTTTTTTACCATTATTTCTGAATTATTCTAATTTCACTTTAATATGTTCTATGCTATTTTTGCCATTATCCTGAACTGCCAACTCGTTCAAAAATATATTACTTTATTAGCAAAAAAAAAAAATCGACTGGTTAATAGATTTAGTTAAACGAAGGTAATATCTTTACATTGGTTGTGAAACACTTTCGATCTCTGATGAAGGATATTTTATCCGAAAAATTTAAGATAGAAGTCAAGAAAAAAAATGAATGAATTTTTAATCAAAAAGTATTTGCATCTTCTACGTGGTTACAAAGGCATTTTGACTAATGTCAAATTTATATCATTCTATATTATTGCATGCAGTTAATCGAACAAAGGTGCTATTTTATTCAAGGAGGGGGTAAAACACACTTTTCCTGATAATATTAGTGCGTAAATGATAAGAATCAATCTGATTGAGAAAACTTTTGGCAAGATTAACAATAATCTGCCATAGAGGATCAATTTGCGTTGCATTCAAATGTCAAACTCGCCACCCTCGTCTTAACAATTAAACAAAAAATTTAAAAAAATTAAAAAGAAATTAAAATAGACTATTATACATGAAATGGAAACGGGTTTAATAGTCACACATTTTGAAAAGTCGATCGAAAATCGATCCAGTCAATTATGGATTTTGTAACTCTATTTCGATTTGAAATTCAGATTTAACATTCACATTTGTACAATCACTAGAAAAGTGTGACCCGTTGGGTCGCATATTCAGAACAGCTTAGATTGTTTGAATGAGAAAAAAGTGAGTTTGGAAGCCTGTTTAATATAAAAGACAACATTTCCAATTAACCCCTTTTGCTCACTCTCTCTCTCTCTCTCTCTCTCTCTCTCTCTCTCTCTCTCTCTCTCTCTCTCTCTGTCATTTCCACGTGCGCGCGTTTTTCAAACTTTCGGCTCTTTTCTTCTCCACGCTCGACACAGAGCAGTCACAAAGACTACTATCTCTGTTGCGTTGCCTTTCTGGCATGTGTTACGAAATTTAAAAGCTTAGTCCGCAAAATACTATCCTTTTTTTGCAAAATGTTGGGATTTTTACTCGTTAAGATATGGGAACAAAATTCAGGTTCGGTGTGTTAGGAAAAAAAAAAAGGCTTACAGAACAAGTGACGTGGCAAAGAAGAAAAAGAAGAAGAAGAACAACAACAACATCAAGAACAAGAACAAGGAGAACAACAAGAAAAACAAAGTTCGTAGCAAAAAAGGGTGGTATTTTGCGGACTTAGCTTTTAAATTTCGTCCTCGTAACTTTTCTTAATGTTCCATGTGGTTTGGGTTGGTGGCCCATGTGGATTCGAAAGGCTTCAAATAGGAGAATTTAGGGTCAGCTATGTGCACCAGCGACCCAAACTAACATAAGCCAGGAAACGCAACTGAACGGAGCCAGCATTCTCTATAACTGCTCTGTATCAAGCATGAAGGAAAAAAGAACCGAAAGTTTGAAAAACGCGCGCATGTGGGTATGCAGCAGATGTGCTAAGTCGTGACATGTGATTAGTTGTTTTTCATCCAATCACAGAGCACGTAAGAGATGACTCCGTTATAATAATTTCCAATATTATTCAAGTAGCAGTGATCGCAGAGGGAGACAACTCGTGATTTATTAACAGTTTTGATTCTATTAATTTTGTCTTTTTTCTTTTGTTTCAGATTAATGGAAGAAATAAGAAATAAAGGAAAGAAATGAAAATAAGAATGAAATGAAAATAAAAATGAAATGATTTGAAATAAACGAGTTGTTTTGCTTCTCTTTGCGTACTTGTATGTTATCGATTGATTATGTGTTTGCTTATAAAACTTTAGTAAACTTAAATTTGAAAGGAATTTGGAAGCATTTATAATTTTTATTAATAGTTTTTGATCAAATCTGAGAAAATCTTAATGACCCCATTTAAATAAACTTATTTTAATAAAGTTTTACTTATTAAATCTAACAAATAGTGAATTATTTCATAGTAGCTATTTATTTTTAAAATAGAATTATCTTTAAAAAAATGAAGATATCTTTACATGCTCACAAAATTATTTGGCGTTTGCCAATTGAAAATTTATCGCCCATTAAAATAAATATCTTGCATTTAATTTAATAAATATCTTAGTTTTCATTTATAGATAAATATCCTTATTTGTAGCAGTTATATATAATCTTCAATATTAATAAAATTGTGTGATCGCTTCTCGTGTGTGTGTGTGTGTGTGTATAGTTCTCGTGTCAATGTTCCGGATTTCGTTTTATTTCCTTTGTTGGCTCTTCCGTAGATAATCCTCAGTAACTGCAGTAAATAGTAGTCTGATGTTATGTTATGCAGACTTGTTATTGTGAAAGTAAAGTAGTCGACTATAGTCCAGGGCGACCCATTAGCTACTAAACCGAAATGTAGTGGAGGCGACACTTCTTTTGCCAGCATTAGTATTTTGTATTACTTTACCGAGGATTGAACCCTGGCTTCCTGACCTAGTAGCAAACACTCTTACCATTATGCCAAAGGAGCCACTTTACTTGTTATTGTGCCGACATCTACAAAATAAAATGTACCACATGTCCGATGTTCTACATTGGGGAAACATCCAGAAACTTGAAATCTCGCATTTACGAACACAAGCGGGACCTCAAACACGACATTTCCACTAACGCTCTAGTGATACACAGGAACACTTTTTCCCACAATCTAAACTTTTCAGACTGCACTCTCCTCAAAAGCGAACACTCTCTCTCACGCCGCAAATGCATTTAAAGTGCGACTATACTCCTTTCATCACCATCAAACATCAACCTCAGGCTCGGTTCTTATACCCTAAGCAGGCACCTAGCAAAAATCGCACTAAAACAATGCAATATATTACACCACTGCGACCCTGATTAAATCTCTCTCTCTCTCTCTCTCTCTCTCTATATATATATATATATATATATATATATATATATATATATATATATATATATACAAATTTTCGTTTGTGACAATAGCAAGCTCTCATTGCAAATCAAATCATTTTAATACATCTCTCTCAAACTTAACCATTATTTTCTATTTTCTGAAATTTATATATATATATATATTCCATGAAAAATGCCAGTATACTGAAATCATATGCCCTTAATAGGGTGAAGATGAAAATTCATATACACTAAATGTACTAAAGCAAGGAAATTCCCAAATGTTTACACTTTTATTGTCATTAAGGGTATGCGAGCACAACTGGGCTATGTATTTTACTGGTAGGAATTTTTATTCAGCACACCTCACACACTTCATCCACTCATGCATACAGATTTATACTGTAGTGATATGATAATGAAATGGTTTGATGTATACGTAGTCATACCCTTAATGACAATAAAAGTGTAAACATTTGGGAATTTCCTTGCTTTTGTACATTTAGTGTATATGAATTTTCATCTTAATCCTATTAAGGGCATATGATTTCAGTATTCTGGCATTTTTCATGGAATGTCACTACTTTTGCAAAGGCTATGTCTCAATACAATACCTTCTCGTAAGTTTATTTTTAATTTTCTGGAAAACTAAGGTATATGGTAAACTGAAATTAAAATGCCATCAACTAGACTCTAGAACCTCTATCTCTGCCAAAAATCAGCTGAATCCATCAAATAGTTGATGAGATACAGGGTGGCACATACGTACGTACGTACGTACGTACGTACACACAGATAACATGATTTCATGATTGAACTTTCTGGATCTCTGGGTTGCCATGACTAATGGATGCTGAAATTCTACACACTTATATAACCTATCAAATACAAATTTTGTGCAAAGTTTTAACTAATTTGGTTTATTGGTTTTTGAGTTATGATTGATCAAAGAAATGAGATTTCCAGCATAGGCCATTCGTGAGGTCTACTAAGGGATAGAGCGCTCTCGTGCCTCCCTTGATTTTTGTTTTTCTCCTAACCTGTTTTCCGTTTGTCATTTTTCACACATGGGGTAAGGTACACGATAATTCATGAAAGTGAAATGCCGTGGTAGACAAAATCTACCACGGCATTTCAATTTCATGAATTATCGTGTACCTTACCCCATATATATAGGTGTGAAGGGGGAAAAGTAAGAGAAAATAAATAAACTATAAAAAGAAGAATAAGAAACAAAGAAGAATGTGTCACCCACTTGTCATATTTCAACGTTACTTAAAATTTTCTCATATGGTCCAATCGAATCCTCCTTTTTTCATCCCATGTGTGTGCCTTCAAAATAAAATTATTTCCAAATCTTCACTTTTTCTGAAGACGTTCTCCAACACGAACGAAACTGGTCAAATCTCTTATTTTTGTTTTTCTCCTGCACTTTAACCTGTTTTCCATTTTCACACATTTTGTCCACCACGGCATTTCATTTTCATGAATTATCGTGTACCTTACCTTATATATATATATATATATATATATATATATATATATATATATATATATATATATATATATATATATATATATATATATATATATGTTGTATTATGACTGGCCCTGTATTTTAAAGTGTGTAGATCCACTAGTATGAATTGTGAAGGAAATAGAATTAAGAACAATTTGAGTGCATTGTGATTTTGGGACAAACAAACTATGTATCATAGTGACTCATTTTTGTAAAGTCATAACAAATTATACTGTATGCCGCCCGAGAGGAAATTCTACGGTCAAAAAGGTTAGACAACATGAGTGAGCGAATGTTTTTCGCATGACGTTAACACGTGTACATCAGGTGACGTGATTCATCTTTGTGTGAAGATTTAGTTGGCGATTGAGTCGAGTTCCCGATTTTGGCGGAGACAGGTCGCCACGCCTAGCCCGGGTGGCTTGTGTGAAGAGTTAGTTCCCGATCTTCGAAGCGACATGGATCGAGAGTCTCAGCCATGTACCCTTGTGTGAAAGTTGGGTTAATAGTTAACCATAGAAGCGGTCATGAACATACGTCGATATACTGAGCTCTACAATGTACATAGGCGGGTGACTTCATCAGACATGGGTTGAGAAACTAGCTAACTGCGTCCAGCGTCCCACAGTATGAATGAAGATAAGATCTGAATGAAGAACCGACGAATGAGAACCCTCCACTGGAATGATGTGTGAAATAAAATGATGAAATCTCTCTCTGAAAAATCGTCTCCGAATGTCCTTGTCTTCGTGCTTGAATACAAAATCTGCCACATAAAACAAATACTTCACGACGATCACGAGCCAGCAACAAAGATGAGGTGCCAACGAACTCACGACCATGACGAACGAAATCTCAAAGGTAATTTTTTTAGTTCATTATCAAAAGAGGCTTAAAAGATGCCATTAAAATCGTCCTAATGAAACTGTTTAAAGTCACTCTTAAAGATGTGTTAAAATGACTCTCTTAAAAATGTGTTTAAAAGGTTTGTTCAAAAATGTTTTACAGAAAATGTTTTACAAAAGTATTAAGAAAAAGATGGTAACCACTATTAATCCTCTCATAGACTTTTCGCAATGTTTTCGACCCGGAATGGATGAAATTCGAACTGTTGAGGTGGTTTCGGAGAACTGCCTCAGTCGGAAGGATTAGTACTATTAATAATAATTATAGTAGAGCTCCCGTCTGTGGTTCTATCGTAACGTGTAACTATTTTAAGTAATTATGCAACATATGCATGCTTGATCAAACAACAGTTACAATTGCGGTTTGTTTCTTTTTGGATCCATCTTTTCAAGTTGGCATGCCAACGATCTAATGTTCTGTTCAAGTGTGAACAGGAACTCGCCAAACACAGCAAACGTTTTCGACTCCCATGAGTCTTCATCAGGCACGTGAGGAGTTACACAAATTAAAATTGGTCAATTTATTAAGAAAGTCGATTAAAAAAAATGTTATTCTATTTTTTTTATTAAAACCATTTTAGTATACCGTCTCCCCCCCTCATATCGAGCTTTGTTGATGGTAGGTTTGTTTGCTCGAATGAGTAAGTCTTCGATTATGGGGAGGGACAGGTTGCAATTTGAGACCGCGAGGATGGCAGTGTTTCTTACTATGTTTCTGAAATCTTTTTTGGGTGTGTCATGTTCTACCAGATGTTGGTAAATGGAGCTATGGGGGGAGGAGAGGTGACATGTAAGGCGACTAGAGATACTAGTTCTCGTCATACAGATATATGTATTGTTTTTGGAGACACAATCTCCCATTGGGCATTTGAATACATTACTAGTTTTTAGTAAACTGTTATCTAACGTCGGGTTATTTCGTCGTATTAATAAATTTGTTGTTTATGTATGATTTATTTTTTCTAATCTACTTGATAATTAGAGTACATTTGGTTGCAGTAATATAGATTGATATTATTATTATTATTATTATTATTATTATCATTATTATTATTATTATTATTATTATTATTATTATTATTATTATTATTCGTACTCACTAGGAGTTCTCACACAGATTATCGTCAGTGATTGCTCACCGACAACAACCAGTCGAATTTCCTGGAGTCTGAGTGACAACAAGCCTCCCCACATTTCCAGTATTCTTCACCTCTTTTCGATAAGCACCGTAAATAATCTTGCGATATCGCAACAGCCACTTACCATTGATTTCTCGCTGGTAAAGACCATTGGTCTTCTCTGGGATTTGGGTGGCAATAAGCCTCCCCAAATTCCCAACATTCTCCGCACTCTTCCAGTGGCGGTCTGGTTTGTGCTGTTCCTCCTCAATTATTATTATTATTATTATTATTATTATTATTATTATTATTATTATTATTATTATTATTATTATCATCATCATCATCATCATCAATCTTATTATTATCATCATCATCATCATCATCATCATCATCATCATCATCATCATCATCATCATCATCATCATTATTATTATTATTATTATTATTATTATTATTATTATTATTATTATTATTATTATTATTATTATTATTAGTGTTTTTGTTATGGTGGCTAAGGAGTGTTTAATTTGCTGATCGACGATGTGGTTTGGGAAGTCATTATTAATTAGGGTTTGCTTAATACCGGCAAGTGCATTATAAAATATGTTATTGGTAGATGAGTTTCGTTTGGCTCGGTAGATAAGATTTCTCACTACTGCTATTTAATAACTATAAGGGCATTCACTTTTAAAATTAAGCAAAATTGAACCTTTGCTTGTATTTTTTTGTAAAGGCATGTGACGAACTTATCTGTGTCCGCTTTTATTTCTATGTTGAGGAAGGGAATTTTGTTATTTATATTTATTTCGTGCGTGAAATTTAATACGGAATCATTTGTAAATGTATTTTTAATTGAGGTTAATTTATCTAGGTTTTCAGTTAATAGAAAGATGTCGTCGACATACCTGACGTATATGGAGGGTTTAGAAATGCTGTTAAATGTTTTAGTTTCTAGACATGTAAAATTCGGAGAACAATGGGCCCAGAGCCGATCCCATTGAGACTCCGTCGACCTGGATGTATAAGGTTCCATTGGGGCCGTAGAAAGGGACCTCGGTGGTACAAGAGATTAGTAATTTGAGTGCGTGGAAGGTTGGACTGTTAATAATTATATTAATGGTTTCATGTACTGGAACAAAGATTCTCGACATCTAACGAAGTTAAAGGTTAATTATTGGGTTGTACGGAATGGAGTGTATCGTGCAATTGTTGTGAGGATTTAACTATGTAGCAAGGGGATAGATATGGTGTGATTAATTTGTTGAGGGTTTTTGCCAGTTTGTGTAAGGGTGTAGGGATTTGAGATATAATGGGCCGAATGGGATAGTTAAGTGTGTTTATATATATATATATATATATATATATATATATATATATATATATATATATATATATAAATTTGGAAAAGTTCATTTTTTAAGCATCTTTAGAATTTTAAACTTAAAGAAAGAGGGTAAATGTCTTCAAAAAACCATGTGTTAGATGCAGATATTTTTTATTAAAATCAAAATAAAAAATAAAAACAATATTATTTTCTTCTTCATCTTGACTTTTTTATCTAATATTTCGCTTGATATAACAAGCCTCGTCAGAGCTTTAGACACATAAAAGGTATTAACCTTATTTTTTTTTCGTAATAATCCTTCCAGGTCTTCTAGAAGTGACGTCCGATGTTGTGTGGACTAACGGTGTAAATGTCTCTTTTAAATTGAACTTAAATCGCGCATGGTCGCTGGTAGGTATAAATTTGATAAAGTTCATTTTTAAGCATCTTTAGAATTTTAAACTTAAAGAAAGAGAGTAAATACCTTAAAAAAAAACATGTGTTAGATGCAGATATTTTTTATTAAAATCAAAATAAAAAATAAAAACAATTTTTTTTTCTTCTTCATCTCGACTTTTTTAAATCTAATATTTCGCTTGATATAACAAGCCTTGACAGAGCTTTAGACAAATAAAAGGTATTAACCTTATTTTTTTTCGTAATAATCCTTTCTGGTCTTCTAGAAGTGACGTCAGATGTAGTACACATGGTTTTTTGAGGGCATTTTGCCTCTTTCTTTAAGTTTAATATATAGTGTTTAGTATATATATAGTGTTTAGTATATATGTAGTGTTTAGTATATATAAATATATATATATATATATATATATATATATATATATATATATATATAGTGTTAAGTATATATATATATAGTGTTTAGTATATATATAGTGTTTAGTATATATATATATATATATATATATATATATATATATATACAAACACTATATGTATACTAAACACTATATATATATATATATATATATATATATATATATATATATATATATATATATATATATATATATATATATATATATGTCAACGATTATGTAATTCCTAAGTGTCCTCTCTAGTGGATGGGGACGGAGTGTGGGGCATTCTTTTAGACCTTTCAGCCAGCCGTGTCTGGCGGGTCGATCATTGCGAATGATTTGCCCTATAACCGACATGAAGTCAGTTCTACTAAAATAGATGTGCTTAAAATATCAATGAATATACTATGTCGGAGGATCACAGACAAGCACGGACGTTACGAGAAGGTGATTTATATGTTGTATACACACGACAAGAATACTTGTCCCTGGATGTGTTCATACTACGTTATACGAACGTTTATACAAAATACACACCCACACACGCAAACACACACACACCCACATTTATATATATATATATATATATATATATATATATATATATATATATATATATATATATTAAAGAAGGAAAGATGTAGATAAAAAGTTGCATAAAATTACATAAAATTACATAAAACTGATACAAATTTTATTACATCGAAAGTACAGATGCAAGGAGTTACACTAATCCTTAAACCATGGCATTTCAAAGATAAAACTCTTCTCGTCAGAGGATAAACTTTCGATGTAATAAAATTTGTATCAATTTTATGTAATTTTATGTAATTTTATGCAACTTTGTATCTTCATCTTTCCTTCTTTAAAATTGATTGCTCTACTCAACGTATTGAGCTTTACTTTATCACGATAAATCACTTTACGATACTTCACTTATCGTTAATTCTATTATATATATATATATATATATATATATATATATATATATATATATATATATATAAATGCGGAAGTTTATTTATTTGTTTACATTTTGAGTAATTTTGAAAAAATATAACAATTGAGAAAATAGTAACTTATATTTACTAATTTCGCCATTGAAATAGACGATACTCTCTGCTCGCTAGGTAGACATTTAATAGTCTTTAGTTTCTCATTATTTCAATGTTCCTTGCGATACTGTCTGGCACAGACCCGCTGTAAAAAATGACGGAAAAGGTATTCTTCGCCAGTGTTTAAAAAATGAAAAAAAAACCCTCTCAAACTAAAAGTGTTTAAAAATGAATAAATGAAAGAAAAACATATCAATCGGCAAATAAGAAGAAAATAAAAATAAAACGTCTCATTCGAGAAATAGGTTGAATGCGGGGATTGTCTGAATTGCTATTTGTTTTCTCAATTCTCCTAAACACCTAAAATGGTTTTGTCTGTAACTCGTTAATTTTGCGTAGAGGGACGCGTATATATATATATATATATATATATATATATATATATATATATATATATATATATATATATATATATATATATATGTGTGTGTGTGTGTGTGTGTGTGTGTATGTTTGTTCATTGATGTTACCAAAACATTTATTCGTTCTAGATTCATCAAAACAAAGATATTTTCCGTTGAAGTATATTTATTTATTTGCATAAAAAGAAATCATCCCTACGCGTGTTTCACTACTAGGGCAAAATGAATTTAACCAAACCAATTTGGCTTCATTCCTGTGTTCTACAATTCTTCAAAGACTAGACAAAAAGAACTAGACATATATATATATATATATATATATATATATATATATATGTTATAGTGTTGAGGTTAATTATAATAGTTATTACTTTCCTTGCATAATATGTGTACAAATTAATTTTTTATTTTTTATCTAACTTATAAGTTTATCTTGTCGGATTTTCAAAATCAGAAAATCACACCCAAATAGCAATACGTCTGATATATTAATACTTAATTCGGACAAGCCTTTTTTTTAGATTTTTTCTTCCACGCTAAAAATTTTGTATGAAATAATTATTCCGGTTAAGAAAACTGTTATATATATATATATATATATATATATATATATATATATATATATATATATATATATATATATATATATATATATATATATTCTTTTTTGTTTTAATTATACATGTGTATATGTGTGTGGGACTGTATGTAAGAATTGGTATCACCAGGTTCCTGTAGCTGCTTAAATAAACTGTCTGCCAAGGTGAGTATATGACTGTCATATTTTTATCCTTAGGTACTAAATAAAATAAAGCTATATATATATATATATATGTGTATGTGTGTATTCATGTATATATATATATATAAAGGAAGTTCGTCGTGTAATTTAGCTTTCTAAGCAACTAACAAAGGAACGAGCAAATAGGCATTAAATATATATATATATATATATATAAAGAGAGAGAGAGAGAGGGGACGAGAGAAGGAAGAGAGCCAAAGATGCACAAAGATATATATATATATATATATATATATATATATATATATATATATATATATATATATATATATATATAGAGAGAGAGAGAGAGAGAGAGAGAGAGAGAGAGAGATGTTTGTCTATTTGTTTAGTTATTCACTTCCCCTATCCTCGAACAATGTCGTTGTCCACTCGCCGTAAACGCCTTTAGTCACGTACTCACCTTGCTTCTATAAAGACATCGTCTATCTTGACATGTAACACACACACACACACACACTCATATATATATATATATATATATATATATATATATATATATATATATATATATATATATATATATATATATATATATATATATATATATATATATATATATGCTTAAATCATGGGAACTCAAACCAGACATCTGACAGTGTGACTTCGTTTCCGTTAAGAGACGAGTAAAAACATTACCAGGAGATTTTCATATGGTTACCTTTAACATAAAGAAATGTGCACATCAACATACTCACTCGTTCGATGGCTGAGAAAATTATAGGTAAGTTTAATCTTTCATCTTTATTCATTTCTGGGTCTTTATAATTCTCTCGCCAGCCTAAGGGAGTATATATATATATATATATATATATATATATATATATATATATATATATATATATATATATATATATATATATAATAATGGTAATAACCCAGGTGAAAAATATCCACAGGGTGGTAATCCAGAGAATTTAAACCGGGTTTATAAAAAGTGCTCAATATCAAAATAGAGCTTTATATATGATAATTTTATTTACACAGACATGTACAAAATCTGCGACACTGGCATGTCGATGTTATCGATCAACAGTTACTATAAACTGAGATCTCATCAAATATGATCTGAGGTTAAGATCGGATTCTAACTCTGCCTGATG
Organism: Sepiola atlantica; assembly: GCA_963556195.1. Classification (NCBI taxonomy): domain Eukaryota; kingdom Metazoa; phylum Mollusca; class Cephalopoda; order Sepiida; family Sepiolidae; genus Sepiola; species Sepiola atlantica. The sequence continues at coordinate 170,298,952 of OY744522.1, read as the reverse complement.
AGATCTCAGTTTATAGTAACTGTTGATCGATAACATCGACATGCCAGTGTCGCAGATTTTGTACATGTCTGTGTAAATAAGATTATCATATATATATATATATATATATATATATATATATATATATATATATTTAATGCCTATTTGCTCGTTCCTTTGTTAGTTGCTTAGAAAGCTAAATTACACGACGAACTTCCACAACGAACTTCCACAAAACTGTAGAACAATTGACATTGGCTCGAAATGAACCCCATTGAATGTTGGTTTTGGTTTTATTTTTTGGGGGGGGGGGCGACATTTTTAAAATATAATTTAATACCAACCACGCGATACCTAGTGTAAACGATTTATCTATTGGCTTTATTTGTTACGGCATATAAACAATGGAAAATACATAGGTTATCTCCCCTTGGTTGAGAAGTTAGTTGCAAGAAGAAGACACAGTGACAAGATTAAGGCGCGAAATTCCAAAGAAGCGTTTGCAATGGAACCACGCTGGACACCGAAAGCAAATGGTATATGTAATTGCAGGGCGTCACGTTGTCTCCATAAAACGGCTACCCTGAACCAATACGCAGATAAGGACAATTTATGCAATTTTAGACTTTGACTAACGTTTGTCTATTTCAATCACTTTTACACCAATAGCTAAACTCAATTTCGTTTCTCCATTTTTCAGTTTCTACGATCCAGTTAATGTTTACATAAACTTTTTTGCACTACTTTGTTTGTTTGTTTCTTTGTCTGTTTGTTTGTTTGTTTGTCTGTTCCCTTAAACTACTAATAGGGTAGTTGTAAAAACTCCCCGCAAACCCCTTTTGGGCGTTATTAAATATTGAATAAAATTGCATAGTGTAAACGACCCCTTGATTGGCTCATTTTATTTGTTTTAGAGCCAATCAACAAGTTTTGTCTTATTTAATGCGGGAACCATTACACTCGATCCATTGATTGTCCTGGTGTATCTGTTGAACATATAGAACCCCTCTTTTGTTTATTTACTGCCGAAAAACAATACTTTTGTAACATGGCTTGGTTTGTCTTATAGCGAATCGATGCTTTGGAGGACATTTGATATCGAAATCTAATACTCATCGTATACGTTTCATTGGATGCGATAAATAGAATACATAGATAGGTATCATTCTTACCGAATTGCGTATGTCTAGAGCTAATAGCCTCAAACTAGTAATCAGACATACCAACACGTACACATAGATAGACACTAATCTGGCACAGCGTGAGTAGGTGTGTTCTTGCCAGTTGGGGATACGTCATCGCCAATCAGTACGACAGGTATGGTTCTGTTCAGTGTCAGGAGGTCCACCCTCCCAGGCTTTTCCGTCTCTTCGAGAAGAGGTTAGCTTATTGCTAATTGCGTGAGGCGCTCTTACCGGGGAATGCCGACAGAGCTGTCGAAGCATTTTTGTAAACTAGAGCGCACTAATCCTAGTGCGCTGGTTTTTCGAAACCACAACTGCCCTTGTGTCTAACCTCCTGAAGTGGAGGTAGATAAACACAGACAGACACATACGGGTCTCTCTAATTAATATACATTAGGTATAAGTCTTAATTTTGCCAGTTGACAGTGTATACCAAAGGTTCTACATGGTAGGTGTATATCTGATTACCACTCACGTGAGAAACGGGTGTGCGAGAGGTGATTCTGGCGAACAACGTCATCAACGGGAATTTAAATCTATCTGTCGAGGAGTTTTTTTCACCCCAGCACCAAGTTATGGTTTCCACGGTACCCAGCAAAAGATGTACCATCGGCGCTTTCATCTCAGTAGAAGAAAGGCAACATTCTCTGCACTTGTTTCTGCTCAGTGAAACTGTAGCAGACTGAAATAGGATCTATTTCTTCTCGTCCCCTGTGAGCAAATTGGTCATACGCTGACCAATCGGCTTGCAGGGCATATTAATATCAACTTTCCCTTCATGGACTATTTTCTACCACCTGGTCAGTTGAAGAATTCAGCAGAGAGAAATCGGCCAGCAACGAAGAAACATCTCTCTCCTGCCTTTCCCCTGCATCGTTCCAGCAGCAGTCATCTCCATTTGGAATATATTTGCTGACGACCCGGCAGCCTCTTTTCTTCACTGGGACACAGTTCCAACCCTCTGTTAAATAAACCCCCTTTTTGTTGCCTGTTACTCGGTTGTTGTTCGTTCAATTCATTTCGTGCGATAAATGTAAGGAAGGGACCAACACCCCCCTTCTATTACAAAACAGCCTACCGTGACGATGCTTATCACACTTATGTTTAAAGTCACCTTGGACAAACATTCAGACGGTATATAGATGCAATATCTTCTAATTGTTTTTGACATGGCATGTTACACTTTGCTATTTTTTTTTTTGCCAATAAATTTGATTTGAATTGATTTAATCCAAAATTTTCAGAATTCGCCCCGAATTCTTGGTTTAACTCTTTTACTAGAGAAACGAATGAAAGATGACGTCATTGACAATTTCAAAATAGTTAATGGGATTACTAAATATGATGTGGGGAAAAGTGGGGAAAGAGTAGTTATGGGCAGCTGGTGAAAGGTACCAAATGTCGCAAAGCATGTCGAAAAACATGCCGAAAAACATGCTACAAAATGAAATGTCGCAAAATATGGCACAAAATGAAATGTCGCAAAATATGGCACACAATGAAATGTCGCAAAACAGGCCACAATAATTTTCATTATCTATATATTAATACGATAGCGTGTGTGTTCGTGTGTCACGCTTACATCAAAAGCTCTGCGCATGCGTGCCGCATCTAGATTTGGAAAACATTCAAGTCACCTAATTTTCGTAATATTTTCAAGTTTTTCCTTTTTGGCGCAACGTTTAGCGACGTAGGATTTTGACGTCAGTTTTTTACGTCGGCGCGACTGGTTTATAGTTCGATCCCAACCAACCTCTAAGATTTTTTTCTACATTGAAGGGGGGGATATGCAGGGGACGACCGGGAAGACACACATTAATACGATAGCGTGTGTTTTATTTTGTGTGTCACGCTTACATCAAAAGCAACGACCTTCCAAATCTTTGTATGCTACTCATGAATTGGAGCCAAATTTAATTTAATCTAAAACATTTACAAAGTAAGGTTTAGTCGTCGAAATATTACCTTCACTAGAAATATTGTATATAAAGAAGTTTTGTAAATTGTTTCATGGATTGTTCATTTAAAAAAAATATATATACAAGTCAAATCTTATATTTTATTCAAACGTGTATAGGTTAGGAACAAGATGATTAATATTGAAAACATAATTTCGTGTAATTTACACGGGTCCCGCTCGTTTTCATTATTGCTATTTGAAAACAGTATGCTGACGGATTTCTGATTTCTCGTTGATTCCAAATATGATCTTACATTTTCTTTATGAGGCTCCGTTTCTGAAATTCTAGCAAAACCGTGTGAGAACATCTGAACATTTTGAAAGTTGTTAGTGAACTCAGTTTAACTAGTATCCTTAAGAAAAGCAAAACATGTTGGCATTAAAGTAAGTTTGTATTATTTGTATTATTCGGACTACTGTTCTAATCTTGAGCACTATTCTCACAACGTTTCGGCCGATGCAACCTCCGACCGTCTTCTGTAAGCCATGAATTGGTAGAAGTTTGAAGCAATGCGTAATTGTATTATTAGTATCGCCCGTACTGAGAATTGAACTTTGAATTCCCCAGAAAACTGTCACTTCGAACTGAATATTACTTAGTACTTTTATCCGTTGTGCCACAGGTCTTTGTAACCGGAGGTTTCATCGACCGAAACGTTGTTAGAATAACACCCAAAATGAGAAGAGTAGTCAGAATAATACAAGTAATACAAATTATCAATCCTTATCTAAAAAAATTCAGAAACATAATATTATAGTAAATCCTTCCTTGAGGAATCCCGTTTCCTTGATAAGCCTCTTCGGACTGACTTTCACTTCAGACTTGAAATAGAAGACTCACATCAAATCTGTTGCTAAGGTCGATCGAAAAATGGTTAGATCATTCTACCGTTCCAGAAAGTACTCGTGACGCAATCCTTTACGTGTATAAGAGCCAGATACGTCCTAAGATAGAGTATCTTTGTCATATATGCGCACACTTTCTTGCCGTGACCAAGTAAAAAATTAAAAAAATTCACAATCTAGTGGGGAAAATACATAGGTTATTATCCCTTACAGCCTTATAGCTTCTTTCATACAGAAGAGATGTTCATGGTAGGTGGTCGGCTGAGCTCCAATCCATGACCCTTGTATAAAACATTCACAGCAAGAACTCGCCTAGCTACAACCACAGCAAAAAACTTTCCTTGTCTCACTCTTTCTCTCTCCCCCCTCTCTCTCTCCCCCCTCTCTCTCTCTCTCCTCTCTCGCTCCCCCTCTCTCTCCCCTCTCTCTCCCCCCTCTCTCCCCCTCTCTCTCCCCCTCTCTCTGTACTAAAAACCAAGTGGAAGTTCCGTGAACAGAGTTTATTTCCTAGAACATCCCATATGTGGAACAAAATACCACGAGGCTGCTTCCCAACAAACTACAACATGGCCATCTTCAAGTCTAATGTAAACAAATACTTGTCGAACCGTCCTCTTGGAGAAACAATTCCTCTTAAGTAATCTTCTGTCCATTCCACCCATTGTTTTCAATTCTTTCGTGGTGCCGATCATCGTCCAACTGACAATCTCTTTAACTTTTATCCTCAAGTAACCTCCCCCCGGGGGGGGGGGGGGGGCTCGATAAGCGGTGACTCATTAGTAAGAAAAAGTTTTTCTTTTTTAATATTGCACTTTTTATGAGGTGGCAGAAATTCGGCAAAACCCGTAAACGTCTTTTATTCGAAGTATTTATGTACCCATTCGTAAGTCGCACATTAATTCACATTAAACATGTCTTGAAACATTAAAATCCACTCTGAGTACTTTTCACTGCTTTAAAATAATCTAATTAAAATACTATAAAATGTTGACGGACCAGGGCGATTTCCGGCCTTTTGGCTAATTGAAAAAGTAGTAATTCTTCAGTTTCACGAAGCCATTCTGCCAGGCATTACCTCTATCTTTTTGGAGGGCATGTATATATTGCCTTTCACTTCATGGTGTTTTCATTTAAGGAGACGTGCCGACTGGACTATAGATGTTATTTGTATGCTCCTTGTATTTGAGTGCTCCTTATTGGGTAGCTGGATTCTCTACATTAAAAACTGACCTTTGCCCTCGCGGGGAAGCAAGTAAAATGAATGACTATGTAAGTAATCATTATTAATTTCACGTAAGATATAACTGCAGGTGGTCGAAAATTATTTTTAACAAATCGAAAAATATAAATTTAAACACATTGTATGCCCACCCTCCCCCCTGGAAATAAACTTTACTTTCGGCAACCTCGTAACTCTCGCTTTCCTTATATTGTGCTTAAATCCTCACATTCCATGAGTGATGTTTCTGATAAAGGGGGGAGAATTGCTGTTTTCTGGATCGGAATCTATCCATCTAACACTTATCGTTGGCTAGTTTTTTACCTTTCAGCAGTAGGAGCTTTTTTTCTATTAGCTCCTAACATCAAGTGGCTTCATGCCTTGTCTGGAGCGACTTCCATAAAAAAATTTTTAAAAGAAATAAAAAAGTTAAAAATAATGTGAGTTACCTACCACAATTTTTAAGTATACATTCAACTTACTGGAAGAATGCTTAATATAATCATATCTTTCTTAGCTAAAAGGAAGATCCAGGTCGTCATCGATGGTCGTACATCTAAACAATATCACATCGACGCAGGTGTGCCCCAGGCGTCGATACTTGGACCTATATTATTCCTGATTTTCATAAACGACCCCTCGATACAATTGCGTCTGAGATGTGAGTATTTGCGGATGATACCAAGCATGGGGTCAAATTGAATGCTCACGTATGCAAAGCAATGACCGAATCCTTAGAAAATGACCTCCAGTCTGTAGTAAAATGGACCCAAGAATAGATGGTCACATTGAATGCTACCAAGACAAAGCTCCTTTTCAAAAATGGATGGTCACATTGAATGCTACCAAGACAAAGCTCCTATCCTTTAACAACTGCAAGTAACTTTTCAAAACATCGATTGTCATGGTCGATAGCACCCTTCCAGAGAGTCCAACGTTCAGAATTCTCGGACTGACATTCTTAGGCAACAGGAGTTGGAATAAGTACATACAAGATGTTGCCAAGTCTGCTGCAAAGAAGACGGGCTCCCTCTACCAGGCTAGAAAAGTTCTTACATTTGCCAGTATCTTATATCTCTGTAAAGCCATCATTCGCCTGTGCATGAAGTACTGTTGCCACATATGGACTGGTGCACCAGCCATTAGCTTCTCCATCTTGGATAGGGTGCAAAAATACTTTATAACCTAATAGGCCCCTCACTGTCTGCTAAAAGCTAGTCCCTGTCGCATCGCCGTAGTGTTGCACCCATGTGCTTGCTTTACAAGTACTTGCACGGAATGTGCTCCGATTAACCTACTGAACTTGTACCATCATCAGGTAAATACATCTGATCCACACGACTAGCAAGAAAATCCCATCCTTTTACTGTGGAGGTCCCCACATGCCGGGAGATTTTGTACTCTGATAGCTTTTGTTCCCGGCCCGCTTGTCTTTGGAATTCTCTTCCTAATTTAATTACTTTTAAAAAAATATTTACATTTTTGAAAAGGAAATCTAATGAAAGATAATATAACATGAAAAAAATTGGAAATTTTACAAAATTTTCCATAGTTATTAACAAAAACAAGATTGCTAACTAACAATAGTATTTAGTAAAAGCCAAAGGGGGTAAATAGTTGTAACCTAATTAAGAGTTATCTCCCCTATTTTCAAAAGATGTTTGCCCTCTTTAAATCAAAACAAAATTAACAGTAATTACACTATTTAATTTTAAACAACTGAAATAACTTTTGGTAGAAAAAGGCATTCTTAAAACGCATGTTAAATTATAATAGACTCTTGAAGGCAGATAATGCCAGATTTTTGTTACTATTTGTCAGTAAGAAAAACGCCTACACAGACATCTATTTTTTGTTAACAAAATGTTATTATTATTATTATTATTATTATTATTATTATTATTATTATTATTATTATTATTATTATTTATACACTAGAAGTTCTCACACAAGTTATCAGTGATTGCTCACCGACAACCGATGGTATTCCCTGGAGTCTGAGTGACAGCAAGTCTCCCCAGATTTCCAGTATTCGCCACCTCTTTTCGATCGCCACCGCTAATAAACTTGCAGCATCACAACAGCCGTTTACCATTGATTTCTTGCAGGTAAGGACCATCGGTCTTCTCTGGGATTTGGGTGGCAGTAAGCCTCTCCAAGGTCCTAGCAGTTTCTGCACTTCCAGTGGAGGTCTGGTTTGTGCTGTCCCCTCTGGGTCTTCTCATCCTCCTTGACCCTCTGCAAATATTTTGTGTGGTGTCAGCCTAGGCTGGTACAATTTTTATTATTATTATTATTATTATTATTATTATTATTATTATTATTATTATTATTATTATTATTATTATTATTATTATTATTATTATAAATCCGACAAGATAACTTCATATATATATATATATATATATATATATATATATATATATATAGAGAGAGAGAGAGAGAGAGAGAGAGAGAGAGAGAGATAGATTAATAGATAGATAGATGGAAAGAATTCCACACGATAACCGTATGTACTATTATATATATATATATATATATATATATATATATATATATATATATATATATATATATATATATATATATATTCTTTCCTTTAACAACTGCAAGTAACTTTTCAAAACATCGATTGTCATGGCCGATAGCAGCACTGTTATGCCGATATAGCCGCGGAAGTAATGAAAAATCAACGTACTCGTGCACCCAGCCCTGAACCCCATATTACCATTTTTATTCTTTATATTCAATCTCTAAAAGGTAATACGTCTTCTTTGCTGTTTATATATTTATGGCGCGAACTTAGACCACACGATATTATTTTAAAAAAAAACGAATATAAAACGTATACCACAGTTGGATTCCTTGTACAATTTTAATCGCGAGAAGTTACGTTTCATCTTAGTATTGTGGGGGGGGGGGGTAATTTTATCCCCGGTAAGAAAATATTAAGAGTATCATTAAAATCCGTTACATATTTTTAGTGACATTAATTGGAATTCCCTGCATATCGATTTCTATAGCAGCCAAACAAACAGACAGATTTTCTATTTTATAAATAAATATATAGATTCGAGCTTTCCGTAAGTTAAAAAGATTATCATAATAAATACTTGCATGTGTCATATGAAGATATAAAAGTATAGGCTTCCGCTGAATCCGAAAAAAACAAATCATTCAACGTATATGTATCTCCACGTCTTCTTAAATTATTGCCTAAATTAAGAGACGCAAAGACATATCCGATGTAGTAATGTCACGACTCGTATAAAGCAGATTACAGCCGATAAAAAACAGGAGAGAATGTTTTTATTTTTTTTTTTTACTCGCAAAATAAAATCTGGCATTGCCGGGTATTAATAACTAAAAACATTTGTTGCATTACCCGTTCTTTCGGGGTACCCGGTAAGATCCAACAAGAATGACAAAAAACAGAACGTATATGGAAATACTTTGGTTTTCTTTATTTCCCATCAGCGGGTTAGGGTTTACGCCGGCTACGCACACACATATAAAAAATGATCTTTTAAAATACTTTTGTCTCATAGAAAGTCTTTTTCTTGCTGAGGTCACAGACTTGGTTTTCGCAAGAAACTCGTTCATATATACATCCGATTGGAAAGCAATTTGCTCTGCATTGTCGATCCGAGCGTGAACTGAAACAATTGTTCCACAAGCACTTCCAATTGTCTGTTTGATGAAATACAAGTCAGGGGGATTTCTTTACGGTTCCAACTTGCTTATCAGTCGCATTTTTAGTCAGCGGACACGAAAGCCTAACAGCAAGACGGGCTTGGGTATTATATCTAATAAAGCTTCATCGGTGCTATAAACATTGGTAAACTCCCATTCTTCCGGTAATTCGATACTCCGATCACAAAGCGCTCCGGCTCTTTGCGTTTCTGAAACCGCCGCCTTTCAAGTCTCGCTTGCACTGCGGAACCTTCTCTTTTTTAACAGTTATCAAGTCGATTTCTTTCTTTCTCGACGCCCCCCCCACAATGGACTCGTCCACGATTCATTTTTGCCACTCTTCATCATCTTACACGTCTACTACATATGCTACACAGTTTGTTTGTTTACATGTTTCAGCTTCCTTGAGTCTAAACGTTGTTAAGTTCAAGTGATAGGCTCCTATAACAAATGCATACAAACATACGAATTCCCGTATTTTGAAAAATAATTTTGAAAAAAAAAAAACGATTCTTTCTGACGATTCTTTTTGGGGACGAGAAAACAATCGATAAACACAACGGATGAATCACAATACCAATCAGAGGTTGTGTTACAAATTACAATTTTAATTCACAGGGGAAATATGCAGATATACAAAAACAAAAGGCAGAAAAGCTAAACTGGAATTGATAATAACATGAAGCGCAGGATGTAGTTTTCGATTTGGCTGTTGAATATGTGAGAAAAAAATCGATATAAATCCGACAAAATGTAGAAATGAATAGCTAAAACGAATATACCAAAATGCAATCAAATGAACTGATACGTCGAAATTTGTGAAGATGTTTTTTTTCACAAATTCAAAAGCGAAAAACATAGACATGGAGCGAGGACAACAATTCAGACATAAAGAGGATTTAAAATTTCCTTTCCGTTGGATAACGGTGGAGAAAATATATACTAACGCTTGTGAATTTGAATTTGAAAAATAAATAATATCTGCACACATTTCCGTAGAAGTCTTTTAGCAATAAAGACGAAATATCAAAATCTCATTATATGAGTGAATTTGATTGTATTGTATTTGTATATCCGTATTTTCCATTCATATCCTCAACTCTATAATAACGACCAATATATATATATATATATATATATATATATATATATATATATATATATATATATATATATATATATATATATATATATATATATATAAGTAAATTTCGCGTACTACAAAATCGTAGGATAAATTTCAGAGGAAACATTTTTTAATGAATGAAACGGACGTGTGAAAAAAGAAAAGAAAATTGCTAAAATTTTCGTTACGGCCTTATCGTCTGACCCTTTAAGAGGAAACGTCAGAATGATAAATTAAAAACTAAGAAAATCGAATGAGATATGAGGGGAAAATTGTTTAAGTTGGAGAAAACGACTGAGAGAAAAAAACCAAAAAAAAACCGTAAATCTCTCAACGTTATGGTGGATTTGAATCATTAAAGATCTCCAACTGATGCTTCAAAATCTTTTGTCTACACAGACTAGGTCGAGAATTGTTAATAACTAACGCCTCAATAATATTGAGATGGTAGTTTGACATGGCACTGTGTAAAACAGAAAACCACCCATCGGAATACTTGTCAGAACAACTATTTGTACTAACCAGGTGATTACCGATAGCTGATTCCTGTCTCGGATGATCTCGAAACCTTGTGTAAATGAATATCACGTGGTATGTGTTGGGATATTCTAATTTCTAATTATTGACATGTCTTGCCAACGTAGTCAGCTCCACACTGACACAGGAATTTATAAACAACAGAATTCTTTTGAATGGCTGGCAAAACATCCTTACGAAAAGAAGAGAAAAAGGTTTGAGTCGTGTAAACTACTCTCAGCATGGTTGCTGGAAAAGAAGTTGAGTAGAAGAAGAAATCCTTTTGACAATGTCAAGACCGTCAGCACCTAACCATGGAAGTTTCAAATAAATAGGGCATCGTGACGGGCCAATAAATTTACCACCATTAAATATAGCAACTTTGTGTGCAATGGTGCTTTTTATGATGTTGATGGGCTATCCATTAGCAAGAAAAATATTAGTAATTTCACCAAGTTCCGCATCGAGTCGTGTTGGTGAACAAATCATAAGTGCTTGATGAGTGAGAGTACCAATAAGATTTATTTTTCTTGATTTTGGGGCGAAGGAAAACCAATATAGATAAAGGCCTGTAAACGTTGGTTTTCTATACACAGAGATTTCAAACGATAAACCAGCTTGAGACACTAATACATCAAGGAATGACAGGGAACCACAATCCTCGACCTCCATAGTGAATTGCAACGATGGATGCAAGTCACAAAGAAGACGAAGAAACTGTTCAGCATCACTCCGTGAGGGAAAACAAGCAAAAGTTTCATCAACGTAACGTGTGTAGAAAGCCGGCTTGGTCATCAAGGAAAATAATTGGTTTTTCAAAAAATCCAACGAAAATGTTGGCTAACGATGGACCAAGAGAGCTACCCATGGATATACCATCAATTTGCCGATACATTATATTATTGAAACTGAAGGAAACTTATTTAGTAGCAAGTTCCATCAGTTCAACATAAATTCGTTCATGAAATTGTGGAGATTTTAAGGGGCCACGGTAAAGATAATCTGCACATATACAAATGGTTTCATCCAATGGTACATTGGTAAACAGACTACTAATGTCAAAGGAAGCCAAGAACTCGGTATCCTCTAAGAGAGATAATTTGTGTATATAAGACGCAAATTGAAAGGAATCAGAGATACAATAGGCCGAATAAAAAGTAAGTACGGGCTTAAGAATATCAACTAACCATTTTCCAAGTTCATGTTGTGCAGAACCCAACATTGATAGAATAGGCCGTAAAGGAATGCTGGGTTTATGAACCTTGGGTAAGCCGTACATTCTAGGCCTTTGAGAGCCGATAGGTCGTATTCTCTCATAAATCTCTTTAGAAATAAACTTGCTTTTATGAAGTTGAAGAAGCCTTTTCTGGATTTTTATTTCCATACGAAAAGTGTCACCATGGCTTAAACCACTCATCTTGAAAAAATTATTTTTATCATCCAAAATGTTACACATTGGAGATATAATCAACTTGGTTCAGGATAACAACGCCTGATCCTTTGTCTGGACGAGTGATATAAATATCAGAGTTCGACTTAAGTAATTTCGCAGTTTCAAAATGATTTTTCTGCCAAATACAGTCGCTTGATTTAGTACGTATAACAGAAAACCTCCGGCCTAATTCACCCAACTGGATTTTAACGCTAGTTAAGTCATCAGTGGAAATAGGTGAATGTCTTTTTAGTTGACAATATAATAGTTCAATCTCACTAAATATGTTGATTTTATCAACGCGGAGGGGAGGAATACAAAATTCTAAGTTGGCAGACGAGACAATTTTTTCAGTATTGGGTAGAGCATAAGACGAATAATTAAATATATGTTTATCCGAATATGCTCTAGTGCCGAACTTCTTGGTAAGCAAATTCTGCAAATATTTATTATACGAAGAAGTGGTTTTGTTGAGGGTGAAAATATCGCCATTAGACAAAAACTTTGAAAAGCGAATTATATATATGTGTGTGTGTGTGTGTGTGTGTGTATGTGTGTGTGTTCTTCGGTATTGTCTGATTTATTCCCGGCTTCCTTTGTTCTCGCTCGTTTGACTCGTTAGTCTAATGGTTTTCATCGATTCACTGTTTAGATACCTCGCTATGATACATCTTCCTATTCCTTGTTTCCAAGAATTGAAAGCGTGTCTTCCTGCTGACGGAATTCCTTCTACTTCTACCATTGGTCCTTTCAAGACTATAGTCAATAAGCATCCCCTGTCTTTGCGGTAATCATCTTTCATTCGTTTTAGCTCCGTGTGGCTACATGTCTTATCTGGAACGACTTCCATAAAAATAAATAAAAATAAATAAGAAATTAACAGGCACAACATTTAAAAACAAATAAACAACCTAATGTATGTGGACGACCTGAAAGTATTTGCATCCCCCCAAGAAAAAAGGAACTAAAAATTTAATAAATTTAACTAGAATTATCAGCCAAGAAAGTAACATTTGAACACAAATGCTAAACATTTGTCCAGCAGATAAAACAATATTGCGAAACATAATTATTTATCTTTTAAATGTGACCGTAAAGAAAGGAAAAGAAAAAAGAAATTAATTTGCTTTTTCACTTGCAATTTAGGAATAGGTCGCAACTTGTTGAAAATCAAGTCTCTTTGTCTAAAAACTGTAACATTTGAAGACAAATGCTAAACATTTGTCAAGCAGATAAAGCAATATTGCGAAACAGAACTATTTGCTATATTAAAATCGAAATAATCATTGAATTAAAAAAAAGACAATAACAAAATTCAAAATTAAATTGAAAAAAAAAGAAGTTAATAAAACTAAAATGCATTGTATGGCGTTCTAATTGCTCATTATTATTTTTAATAATTAATATTACCATGTAAACAATGCTTTCTAAAACAAGGACACATTTCTTATTACAATTTGCACCGCCACGTGCCGTCCAAAGAAGACTCTCATTCATATTCGTTTCATCAACACCGAACCGACAACACCAAAAAGCGAGATGAGGATTAAAAAGAAAAAGAAGGTATTTTATATATCTTTATTTTGAAATTCAGAAATTCTGATGATGAAGAATATCTTCGAAAATTAAATTGAAAAAAAAAGAAGTTAATAAAACTAAAATACATTGTATGGCGTTCTAATTGCTTATTATTATTTTTAATAATTAATATTACCATGTAAACAATGCTTTCTAAAACAAGGACACATTTCTTAATAAATAATAGTTAAAATGTCCTTTTTTAAACCAACATGTAAAGTATCTAACCTTTAGACTGATATTGTGTACACATAAGCAGTATATAAAAAAAGATGGTGCGTCTTTTGTGTGAAATTGAATTAAAATGAAATCTGGCGTTTTGCCTTTACCGTTAGTGCGAGGAATACTTATTTGTTCTTTTAGATGATTCTCGTATTAAACATCTTTTATACTTGTTAACTTTAATGAATATGTTTAATTTGTCTCTTATACGCTTTTTGAATAATTAAATACGTCCTTTATATATTTTACTGTTAATGTATACACTTTTTACACTTCTTTTATATTTTTTACATTAATATAAAACTATTATTATACAAAAGTTCAGTTCATTAACGTTGGTGTCCTTAAGGCTTTTCGCCTATATACTTTAATAACACAAAATACATGCTAAAATATAACTTAGTTTTGGGATTGAAAATGTGTTTATAATTGTTCTAATGAACAATTATAAAATATATTACGGCTAAGTATAACTGTAATTTGTAATGAACTGAAGAAGTAACCCCTTCCCTCTCTCTTAGCTATCTATGTATTTTCTTCGCCACCTCTCACTCTATGCTGATTCAACCACTCTCTAATGTTTCTTTATATATCGATGAGCATTTAGAGAAAGGGCGACTCTCTTTTGTCAGCGTCATCATCTAATTTACATATATATGTCTGTACAGACCACGTATGTAAATAAGATGGTAAAATAATAAGACTCTTTACTTCTATATAAGAATAATGGAAACGTGTCCACTGCTAAAGATGAAAAGGAGGAAACTTGAGGCAGCAGATGGCATAAAACTACAGAACAAAGAGGAAATTAAGGCTTTTGGCGAACATGATCTCTATAAATATCTGCGAGTTCTGGAAGCCGACATCATCAAATCAACAGACATGAAAGAGAAGATGGAAAAGGGAATAACTGAGAAAGACAAGAACACTCTTAGAAACATAATTATATAGTAGAAAGCTGATAAAAGTAATAAATAGTTAGGTAGTGTCCTTAGTAAAGTATACTGGATCCTTCATAGGTAAGACAAAATGAACTCAGACACTGGAACCAGAAGACTAGGAAATTAATGATCATGCACAATGCACTATAACTGAGGTATAACAAATAAATTTATCCAAGCAAAGAGACTGGATGTGATTGTAATCAACAAGAAGAAAAAACTGTCAAATCGGAAATTTCGCCATACCAGTAGTTCACAGGATAACAACAAAAGGGGACAGAAAAACGAAGCGAATACACGGAACTTGCCAGAGAAATGAAAGGAATATGAATTGAAGAAACTCACTATAATACCAATATTTGTAGGAGCATTAGGAACAGTGAAAAAAACTAGAATGGGTAATATGGGAAATTGGAATCAAAAAGGAGATTGAGACCATACAACACACGATGATGATGAAAACAGTCGAAATCGTAAGGAAAATCTTTGAATGCGGTAACCAACCCACATAACCAACGAATTCTAACCAACCACAGGTAAGTTGAAATAGAAGTAGAACAAAAAATACAGAAAGAATATCACACGAAACCAAGAGAATTGAAACCGGCAGAAATCCCATAAACTGGCACCCTCCTAAAAAAGCATACACACACATGTGGTGGCATAAGCCTCGGCTGATCACACACAAAATGGTCGTCAAAGGTCAAGGAGGATGGAAAGACCGAAGAGGGAGAGCACTAAATAGACCGTGACTGGGTGTGCGGAGAGTATTGGGGTCTGGAGGAGGTTTGTTACTACTTACATTCCAAAGAAGACCAATGGTTGTTGCTAACGAAGAAATCTGAAAATGCAAAATAATTTGAAAGGATTCGCAACTGTTATTGAAAGAAATGGAAAGTGCTAAAAATTGGTAGACACTTGTTATTACTCGGACTCCGGGGAAAACTACTGATAATGATTTGCGTGAAAACTCCTAGTGAGTAGGTTTGAAGCGCATAGTATCAATGTCCCAGGGATCCATACTCATCTCCCTAAACGCATTCTAAGATCATTCGTCGACATTTATGCAGATGACACAACCATCTATGGCAACACTTCGAAGAGCATTAATGATCAAGATCTTTCTGATTCTCTATCTTCCGGCCTGGAGCACGTTGTGCAATGGGGGGGAAAAGGTGACTGATTGCTTTTAATGAGTCTAAAACTAAGCTTCTCTCCTTTCACCACCAACGCTCGAATCCTCACTTTGCCTTAATTAAAATGAATGTCTTTCTCCTTGAGGAAACCCTCTGCTTTGATAAACTTCTGGGACTGACCTTCACTTCTGACCTGAAATGGAAGACTTACATCAAATCCGTTGCTAAGATCGCTGGAAAATAGTTGGATCATTCTACCGCTCCAGAAGGTATTTCACCCCTGACGTAATCATTTACCCGTATAAGAGCCAAATACGTCTTAAAATGGAGTACTGTTTCCACACGTGGGGAGGTGCTGCTCAGAGCACGCTTTTATCCCTTGACAGAGTACAAAACCGACTTCGAAATTTAGATAGGGGAGGTCCTCTTTTCCTCCCTACGTCCTTTTTCTCACAGAAGAGACATTACTAGTCTTTCTCTACTCTATCGTTATTTTCACGGTAGGTGTTTTACTGAGCTCCAATATATGTCCCCTTTATGTAAAACATTCACAACAAAAACTCGTCTACCTACAACCACTGTCAATAATTACCGTTTATCTCTCGGTGTAACTAAATCTAAACGGAACTTCCATGAGCGAAGTTTATTTCCTATAACTGTCCGTCAGTGAACACACAGGATCACGGGGCCGCTTCCTGGTTTACTACAACATTCCTGTTTTCAAGTCATATGTAAACAAATTTTTGTTGAGCTTCCCTCTTAAATAACCAATTCTGACTAGTTTACAACCATCGTTACTAATCTCCTCGATGTTTTCACCGTGCATCAGTCAAACTCAATTAACCCTTATCCTCGAGTGACCTTTGGGCCTTGATAAGCGCTGACTTGTCTGTAAAAAAAGAGACTTAATTTTTTTTTATCTATACAAGAAGAATATCTTAACTGAAATCAAAGTAGAACAAATAGTGATAGTTGTTGCGACCCAACGGGTCACGTGTACGCCTAGTATACATTGAAATGAGATGCTTCTATTTATCTATACTTTTATTTTGTTCGCGTGACAGACGCTGGAAATGTAATCTCTGCGAATCATTCATTTTAACCTAGCCCACACGTCCTAAATTCAACAAGAAGTCAAGCATTTTCAACATACCTGGAATAGTATTAAATACAAAGTAACGTACCTCCAGTGGCAAAGAAGGCGTGGTTTTTATTTTTTTAAAAACAACCTTTTTTATGTGTTTTGTTTTAGACAGCATCAAAATTAAGCGCCAACACATATATTAAAAGCAGGAGAGCAACTTTAATAGCTGCCTAGTGAAACGAAAGTTCGTACTTTTTGGCTAAGATCAAAGTGTAGTATCTGTTCCGATGGATACTGCACGCCTGTCCTGTGCAGTTCTAGGAGGTCCACCCTCCCAGGCGTTGCCTCCCCTCTTTGGGGAGGAGTAAGTTTATTGCTTACTGTCTGAGGCGCCCCTACCGGGGAATGCCGACGGGGCTGCCCAGGCAATTTTTAAATGGCCAGAGTGCTCACCTCTCGAGCGCTGGCTTTTCAAACCCCACTTTCTCGACCCGATCTTGGGTCACATCTTACTTGTGGGAGTAAGATAAAACTGGCCTTGTGCCTAACTCCTGGGGGGAGTAAATAAAACTTCTTGGCCTTTTGGCTAAGATCAAAGTGTAGTATCTGTTCCGATGGATACTGCACCCCATAGACTGGTATTTTCTTGGTCTTCAGGGCTTGATTTACGCCGGTCTATGAGTATGTCCTGTGCAGTTCTAGGAGGTCCACCCTCCCAGGCTTCGCCTCCCCTCTTTGGGGAGGAGTAAGTTTATTGCTTACTGCCTGAGGCGCCCCTACCGGGGAATGCCGACGGGGCTACCCAGGCAATTTTTAAACCCACCTTTCCCGACCCGACCTTGGGTCACATTTTACTTGTGGGAGTAAGATAAAAACTGGCCTTGTGCCTAACTCCTGGAGAGGAGTAAATCAACTTCTTGGCCTTTTGGCCAAGATCAAAGTGTAGTATCTGTTCTGATGGATATTGCATCATATAGACCGGTATCGTCTTGGCTTTCGGGTCTTGATTCTGCTGGTCTGTGGGTTTGTCCTGTGCAGTTCTAGGAGGTCCACCCTCCCAGGCTTTGCCTCCCCTCTTTGGGGGTGGAGTAAGTTTATCGCTTACTGCCTGAGGCGCCCCTACCGGGGAATGCTGACGGGGCTGCCCAGGCATTTTTTGTAGGCCAGAGTGCTTACTATCTCGGGCGCTGGCTTTTCAAATCCCACTTTCCCGACCTTGTGTCACATCTTACCTTGTGGGAGAAAGATAAATAAAATAAAACATAATAAAAATATCTGGTGATTTTTCTCTTAATTCGAACTATTTTTAAAGACAACCCGGGTTTAGTTAACAATTTCACAACAGAGAAAATAGGAGTGAAAAAAAATAGTCAACAAATAGACATGGTCCAAAAAAAGAATATCTAATCTAATAGGTCCCTCACTATCCACCAAGCTCAAGCCCCTGTCCAATCGCCGCAATGTTGCATCCTTGGGTTTGTTTTACAAGCACTTCAATGGAATGTGCTCCGATGTACTTGCCGCTCTAGTGTCCCCTCGACGTAAATACACTCGACCAACCCGACAATCAGCTAAATCCAATCCATTCACTGTAGAGGTCCCCAGATGCCGGAGGGTTTTCTACTCAAGTAGCTTCTTTTCTCGTTGTGACGGTCTTTGGAACTCCCTCTCTGCTCCCTGTTTCCACGACTGTACCGACATGCTGAAATGTAAAACTAATGTGAACAAGCATCTCGCTGCACAGCTCCCAATTTAGGCTGCCCCGAAAACTTTCGCCCTAATTCTCAGTAGCCCCTTACGTCTAAAGTGGCAACTTGCCTTGTTAATATATATATATATATATATATATATATATATATATATAACTTCTCTCTTCTTCGTACCTAAAATAGATTGAATTACTTTGTGATAGTTGAGCGAATATGGGACGTAAGATAATACATTTTTAGGGGGTGGCAGTTAGTCGAGTCAAATCAACCCATTGTTATTTTCTTTACTTCATTTGATCCTTGCGTTTTTAACCTAAATTAGCTCATTTCCAACATGCCCTAAAAGTATACACAGACACGAATGAAGTAAATAGACACCCTACGAAAATAATTCATACGTGTTTAAAGTTTCTGCTTCCTTCGCCGACGGCCAGCACTCAGAGCTATACAAATCAGCACTAAAAGTTGGCAATATTGATATATTTATACTAATTGACATTTTGGGGGTTCAGATATAAGTATATCTATCATATATCATTATTTAACCCTTTAAATGCTTTTTTGTTTCAAATGTGACACATTCCAACAAAATGACTATTTAATATAATGTTAAATTGCAACTTGTTTCACATCTGCAACGAGCCTGTTGGAAAGTGTGAGTAGGTATTAGTATGATGTTGCATCAGCACACTCGCTAAATAGGTAATCAGTAACTTCGATGATGAATTTATTTTTAAACTAATATATATAAAAAAAGCATTTAAGTATGGCATCGGCCAAATAAGCATTAGAATTTTTAGCGGAACCATATTATATGCTAATATGAAGGTGGACTTAATCAGGGTCAAATCGTCGCAAATCTCGGGATTTCACTTTCCACTGTTAACCGTGTGATTGTCCAATCCATCAGCGAGGGAAACTGACAGCAGTCTTCATTATTCATGTTAGTAAGTATGTCCATTTACTTCTTTCATGTCCGTGTATATTTTTGAAAATCAGACTTTAATAGCTACGGATGACTCAAACGACATATATCTTTCTCCATCTCTCCTGAACACTAACACAGTCTGATAATAATAAACTATCAGTGACAATCTTGTGAAACTCATGAAATAAAAAATATAGATTTGAATAAGGTACGTTAAGACAGCCATCAATGAATGCGTTAGAGATAAAAAGAATAAACATAGTGATTGTCGAGAAGAAGCCAGCAAGAAGAGCATCGAGTGAAAAAGACTAGCGTTATTGAGTGTACATATCAACTATTGGCCATAGAGAAGTGGATACCGGCTCGGACTAATGACTCAACGGGCCGTGTTTGATTCCTGAATGCCCCACGGCGCCAACATCACTACAAACCTTATATATTCTGATTTAGTATAACTTTAAGAAAGTTATGGTAAAAATATTATACTAAATTATTCATTCATTTGGGGTCACCATGGGACGTAATCAGATACTTTGGAGTGAGAAAAATAGCGTTTCCTTCAAGACATTAAAAAAATAAAGGAAAAAAAAACTCTATAAATAGTCTTAAAGTTATTTCCCCATAACCAATTAGAAGTGAAAATCAAAGAAATTAAAAACTATGAATAAAAATGGTGATATAGGGGACCAGAGCTGGGACTAGGAATGCCAAGGGTCCTTATTCATTTCCGGGCAATTCCGAGTATACCTGCTAGTATTTATACCATAGTCCCTATTTATTTGCCCCCCCCCACGAGGAAAATGTAGAAAAACGTCGGGTTTTAATGTGGGAAAAATTCAGCTGCCCAGATTGTAGTTAAGTTTTTTTTTACCAAAGCACCTTGTTTTGCTAAGCTTCTAGAACTGACTTTTATTTCAGACTTAAAACCGAAAGACATATATCAAGTCTGTTGCTAAGGTTGCTGGAAAAATGGTTGGATCATTCTACTGCTCCAGAAAGTACCTGGCTCCTGAGGCAATCATCTACCTATGTAAGAGTCAGATACGTCCTGAGATGGAGTATTGCTGCCACATCTTTCCCGCCTTTACAGAGTACAAAATTGATTTCGCAGTTCTTTTCTCACAGAAGAGATTTTGCTCATCTTTATCTACTCTATCATTTCTTGGCCTTTTGGCTAAGATCAAAATGTAGTATCTGTTCCGATGGATTACTGCACCCCATAGACTGGTGTTGTCTTGGCCTTCGGGTCTTGATTTACACCGGTCAATGGGTCTGTCCTGTGCAGTTCTGGGAGATCCACCTTCACAGGCTTTGCCTCCCCTCTTTGGGGAGGAGTAAGTTTATTTCTTACTGCCTGAGGCGACCCTACCGGGGAATGCCGACGGAGCTGCTCAGGCAATTTTTAAACCCCACTTTCCCGACCCGACCTTGTGTCACATCTTACTTGTGGGAGTAAGATAAAAACTGGCCTTGTGCCTAACTCCTGGAGAGGAGTAAATCAATACTCTATCATTATTTCCATGGAAGGTTCTCGACTGAGCTCTAACTTCCGGTTCTCTCTTGTTAAACATTCACAAGAACTCATCTTATTACCACCATTGTAAAAAAAAAAGGTCTCTTTCTTTCTCCTTGTGCCTAACATAAAACAGAACTTCCATGAACAGAGTTTCTATAAAAGAACTTCCCATCTGTCGAACACATTACCACGGGACTGCTTCCCTGCAGACTACAAAATGATCGTCCTTAAATCCAATGTCATAAACCATTCTAATAAATAATCAAATTTTGTTCATTCCCTTCATTTTCAATCCTCTCATAATATCCTTCATCATTCAATTGACAATCTATTCACCTCATTGACCTTCATCATTAAATGACTTTTGGTCTTGATAAGCGATGACTGATAAGCTACTTGCTATGTAGTTTATGTTATAAAATTACATATTTCAGACTGTTTTCTTCTATGGACACCAGATTGATAAGACTAGGATAGCGTGCAGGAGAGATGGAGAAAATGTTAGCCATCCGTAACTATAAAAGCCATAATGTTCATACGTAGGTGCTCGTATGGGTTACACCTTTTGAAAGTGAAGCGATATCTATCGGTTTTCTTTTCTTTTTCTTTTTAACTTCTCATACATCTCCCTCCTCACCCCACCCCGACATATCTTTGTTCTCGGGTTTTTCCGCGAAGATGATTGTTGTTTTTCTCTTTACGAAGAGTCAGATCAAATAACAATCTGACATCTTTTTAGGCCGGCCCGACAGGACAGTCCATTTGAATGTACTGCTTTCCCTAAGTCATACCGACTGAAGGTGGACTATGTTTGTTCGCTATAAAATTTACATAACACAATTTCAGTGGACAATTTCTTTCTTTTTTTTTTTTTAATTGAATAAACGCGCAGGGAGGAAGACACAAAATCTGCAATAAAAATGGCGAAATTGCCGTGACACGCAGAACAAGCCATTCCAAACTTTCAAGAAATCAAATCTGGAGAATATTAAAAAAAAAAAAAAAAAAAAAAACTTACATGACGACCAGAATCCTCCTCGTAAGTAAAAAAACCATTTTTAGTAAAAGTTGCTATTGTCAACATAAATTATTTTAAAGGAAATACAGTTGGGAAATTAGTCAAAAACAATTTATTTTGATTTACCGTCTCATTTGTTACGTACTTGCGTTAAAAATGTAATATTGAATAGAAGTTATACGCATCTTAAGTTACCGCAATTATTAACTGTGAATAAAGTAATAAGAAGTCCGATACTTTACTTCCTGTCAATAAACAAGATGTCTGACGCCTTATTACTTTACTCCCAACCAATAATTACGGAACTTAAAATGTTTATAACTTATATTAAAGCTTAATATTTTTAACGCAAATACTTCACAAATAAGGAGGTAAACCAAACTAAATTACTTTAGACTAATTTCCCAACAGCATTTCTTTAAAATAATTCGCGTCGCCAATAGTAACGTTTACCACGTTCTGTTTATAATTTAAACATTGTTGGTACTTGTAAGGAATGGATACCCAGAGGATTTCACTACTAACGAAATAAGTTCCGAGTATTAACGGAAAATTCCGTGTTAGTCCCGGAAATAACCGAAGCAGTTTACGATTTGAAAGCTGCGTAAAAAAACAAAACATGTAAAAATATGGACGCCATTGAGCATGCGAAGGGTTAGGTTAACGTTATGGTTTAAAAAGATTTTAGTGCTCCGAAAGATATATATATAGTTAAAAAAAAAATTAAAAAAACTTTCTCAAAAAGAAAAAAGAAGGTGGCTTTTAAATCGTAAACTGATTCGACCATTTCCGGGACTGACTCGTGGTTTCTCTGTCGATACTCAGGACTGACTACGTAAGTAGTGAAATTCTCTGGGTGCCTATTCATTACAAGTACATTTTTTTAGTTTGTTGGTTCATCTTTTCTAACCCACAAGAAATTAAAAAGAATATATAAAATAAGTTTTATAGAGGTTGATTTGATATACCGTAGGCAAATATTTTTTGAACTTGTACTTTTCTTATAAACTTGAAGAATTGTCTGAGATAATGCAAAGATTTCAGATTAACCGTGATATCAGAAACCAAACACACACACATTGTTTAAAATCTTTTTTTTTCCACAAGCCCAATTGCCGCTGAAGCGTCACGGACTACTATGATAAGAGACACATTTATAGGGGGCAACCTGTCTGGAGAATCGGGCAGCAAGATGTGTGTTCACATTGCATTTACATTTCTGGATATTGGTACGGTCAGAGAAACAGGTCGTGTTCAAATCCAATGTCAGCAAATTATTGTCCTAAACGATCCATAAGTAATCAAACACAGGTTATACCATTAGTCAATGTTAGTACTCCCATATTGTTCCTCATATTTCGGCTGATAATCTTTCCGTTTCATTAACCTTTATCCTCAAGTGGCTTATGCCCTTGATAAATGGTGACCAAATAGTAAAAAAAAAACAAAAAAAAATAATTATAAGATTTCAAAAAGAAATAATAAGTTCTTACCACCAGCAGGCGGTGCCTTTTTATCTCCAAAACAAATGTACGATTTAAAAACACACTTAAATGCCGATGTCCGTGTAAAGGAAGCGGTCTGAGGAAAGTATAGGAAATCTTCCGGTATCTAAGGACCTCTACAGTGAAGGGGCGTGGTTTTGTTGCTAGTTGGGGGTATTTACCTTGAGTGGGGTACAGGTGCAATAAGTTCGTCGGAGCATATTCGGTGGAAGTATTTGTAAAACAAACACAGGAATGCAACACTGCGGCCATGCGCCAGAGGGTGATTTATTAAGTTAGCAATTCATCTTTGCGCCGTGTCTAAGGGGGGGTGGTAGTAGTTTGTTCACCAACGCAGATGTGCCAATAATACCTCATGCACAGGCGAATGGTGGCTTTATAGCGATATAGGATACTGGCAGATGTAAAGAGGTTTTAAACTCGGTAGAGAGAGCCTAACTCATTTGCGGCAGACTTGGCAGTATCTGATGTTGCCTGAAAATGTCAGGTCGAGGCTTTTAAACGTTGGACTCTCGGGAAGGGTGCTATCAGCCATGACAATCTGTGGTTAGAAAGGTTTCTTATAATTGTTACAGGAAAGGAGCTTCATCTTGGTAGCATTGGCAGTTCGGAAGAGATGTTTTCTGCTGATGATTTAGTACTTGCCTGTCAAATGATGGAACGTCTACATGGTACGTATAAAACTAGAACAGAAAGTACAGGTTTGAGAATGAATGTTACCATTACTGTCAACCATGACAATCGATGATTAGAAAGGTTATTAACCTCTTCTCCGGGAGGTTAGGCACGAGGCCAGTTTTAACTATCTCCCACAAGATAAGATGTGACCCACGGTCGGGTCGGGAAAGTGGGGTTTGAAAAGCCAACGTCCAAGAAGGTGAGCACTCTGGCCATTAAGAATTGCCTGGGCAGCCCCGTCGGCATTCCCCGGTAGGGGCGCACCAGGCAGTAAGCAATAAACTTACTCCCCCCCCCCCAAAGAGGGGAGACAAAGCCTAGGAGGGTGGACATCATAGAACTGCACAGGACCGTCCCATAGACCGGCGTAAATCAAGCCCCGAAAGCCAAGACGATACCAGTCTATGGAGTGCAGTATCCATCGGAACAGATACTACACTTTGATCTTGCCCAAAAAGCCAGGAAAGACCAAAAAGTTGAAAAAAGAAAACGGGCTTAGTCTTGGTAGCATTAAATGTGGCCATCGATTTGAGGTCAATTCTACTACAGAGGTCATACACGTACATAAACCTTTAATATCATTCAGTGTATTATCTTTTGGGTTTCACAAGTAACATTTCACGATAAATCTCCATTAACAAGTGGTTACACTCTTGGGATACAGTTTTTATGAGAGTACATTTCCAAAGACATTTTTTTTTCATAAAAATACTAAACACCCATTCTATTAGCGCATGTGGTGTGCAACAATACTCTATGCATGGGCTAATAATGACTTTACAGATATAGAATACTAGCAGGTGTGAGGAGTCCTCTATCCCGGTAGAGGGAACCTACTTTCTTTACGGTGATGCCATGGCGAAGTCCGGGACCAGACTCCTTGATTGTATGCCATAAAGACTCATATAAGTATAAGTCCTAGTACTGAGAAATTTTATGAGAAAGGGAGAGCTTGAATATAATTGGATGCCCTATTTCAATAATTTGGATGCGAACAAAGTGCAGTACCTGTTCTGATGCTGCACTTAGTTTGTTCTGTTCTCGGTCAGTGAAGGATGGTTCCTTCTAGACTGAGGCAATTTTACTTTTGTTCAAACCCAGAGTTCCCTTTTTTTTAAGCTGGATTTTCTCCACATTAAAAACCGACCTTGTGTCTAACTCTGCAATCATTGAAGACGAAAATTATTACAAAAAATATACCAATGAACACGAATACAGGAAAAAATGTAACTGCATACAAAAAACTGATTCTTATATAAACATTTTCTTAAACAACCTCGGACAAAGATGGTGATCTGGTTTTAAACATAGTCGCGGCACGTGACTGTAAAAATGGAACGTGATTGGTGATTTACAGTTTAACTTATTGACGTACTATACGCTTCGGATTCACAGAAAACAAAAGTCTACTGAAAGAAAGGCACACCCTCAACCGTTTTAGTAAACTTATACCAACTTTAAATCTTTCAAGATGATCTTAGAAATAAAACCTAACTGCGTTGTCTTCTTTTTTTTTAAGACAAAGGGGCCTAAAGTCTTAATCGGGCATGTTGTAACTGTTGAATGTCATACAGGCTTGTTCCGAACGCGCCTGTGACGAAGTACAAAAATGCCCAGAAAACTGTAAACGGATTCTTCAGAATCCGTGTGGCTACCTTTTAAATATAACCAATTCTGGTGGACAAAAACATATGTTCTAATAAACCATAATGCATTGTTTTGAGATGCTTTTTTAAAAGCTCGCTTTAACATCCTGGTCATAAAATTAAAAAAAAGAATTAAACATGATGGCGACCAACAAAATTAGCCTCCCGGATTATCATTCTTTTGCATGTAGTTTCGTACAAAAACACAAATACGAAATTCAAACAAAAATAATACATAAAATACAATATGTGCAAAAATATATATTTATATATTAATTAGAAATTAATTTCTAAAACTTCGGCTAACGACGTTAGTGTTATGATATTGGCGTCAATTATAAATATATATATATATATATATATTATTTTATGTATCCATATAAAATGTTATAAGGAGAATAATGAAAGGTAAGTAAAACGTGCGCGTACACACACACGTATATATACATATATGATTAGTGGGAAAGAAACCCAGCAGAGTGCTCGATTATTAAGAAAAATTAAAAAATAAGAGCGTAATATTATGTATATATGTCATCTTCTGTAATTATATATATATATATATATATATATATATATATACATATAAACAAATATTAAATTGTATTTACCTACAGACGACGTCGTTTCGAGCTTATCGTTCTCTTCAGTGTAAGAAGTGACATTTTCAGACGGTCATGAGGTGCGATCCCGATTCACAGATCCACCTTTGGTTCTCCACGCTTTTACCCTACCCTCACGGCCATTTCCAAATTACCACGTGGTACGGAGAATGTAAGATATATCTATGCCATTACAGCGGAAACATATATACAATCTTTGGTTTTGTTTAATAGAAAGAAATCCAACAGATTTCTCAATTATTTAATAATAACAGCATAATATTTATTGATATGGAGAATATTTAGCTGACAATAACAATTATTTTTACGGAAGAAGAAAGAGTATTTTAAAGAAATATTATTGACATGCATTTATTAACTTTAAATGAATATTATTATTAACAGTAAAAATAATACAGATTGATGCAGAAAGAATCTTGGAATTTCCACGCGGTTCTGGTAGTGAAAAATTAAATTGCAATACAAGTGACGGTAAATAATGATCCATCCTCTTGGTTAAGTATTGATTTACTCCTCTCCAAGAGTTAGGCACAAGGCCAGTTTTTATCTTACTCCCACAAGTAAGATGTGACCCAAGGTCGGGTCGGGAAAGTGGGGTTTAAAAATTGCCTGGGCAGCCCCGTCGGCATTCCCCGGTAGGGGCGCCTCAGGCAGTAAGCAATAAACTTACTCCTCCCCAAAGAGGGGAGGCAAAGCCTAGGAGGGTGGACCTCCTAGAACTGCACAGGACCGTCCCATAGACCGGCTTAAATCAAGCCCCGAAGGCCAAGGCAATACCAGTCTATGGGGTGCAGTATCCACCGGAACAGATACTACACTTTGATCTTAGCCAAGAACGTTAAAGAAGTGATACCAAAAGTCAAAGTCCCCGAGAAAGTATAGTTATTATTCCAAGAAAAATATTGTCATTAATAGTAAATTATACAGATTTATGTAGAAAGCACCGTAGAATCTCTACGGGGTCTCCATAGTTATATGCGAATGAAACATGAAGATGAAATGAAAAAAAAGTCCTAATACAAAAGTGTTGTCTACAAGACATGATAAGTAAAAGATTTCTTTTTAAATCCTGTTTTTTTTTTTTTTTTTTACCTCCCCAGGAGGTTAGGCACAAGGCCAGTTTATCTTACTCCCACAAGGTAAGATGTGACCCAAGGTCGGGTCGGGAAAGTGGGACTTGAAAAGCCAGCGCCCGAGAAAGTGAGCACTCTGGCCATTAAAAATGGCCTGGGCAGCCCCGTCGGCATTCCCCGGTAGGGGCGCCTCAGATAGTAAGCAATAAACTTACTCCTCCCCAAAGAGGGGAGGCAAAGCCTAGGAGGGTGGACCTCCTAGAACTGCACAGGACCGTCCCATAGACCGGCGTAAATCAAGCCCCGAAGGCCAAGACGATCCTGTTTGTTGATGTTCGCTTTTTGACACATGAAAATCTGTTGCCATACACGAAGGTAAAATGATCTTTATTGTTGATAAAATTCTAGCAACAATGAAAACCTTCTGATCTGGATTTGCTACACACATAATTGTTTTATTATTAATAATTTTCTTCGTTTTAGTGACGACAATTTTGAAACCAGATGCCATGAATAAAATGTCAGACAGAACTAGGTGACCTTTGATTTTGAAACCTATCATGTGAATATGCCTTTTTGAAAGATTAATTTCACTTTCCTTTTCTACGAAGACAAAACAAGTGGATCAGTTATATACACATATGTATATTTATAAGATATTTGGCTTACATTGAAATGCCAATGTTAGCATGTCAGCGTAAACCAAACAGACATATTTGCTTTACTAATAACAATTTTGGGTACTCATAAAAAACGAACCGCGTTTCCGTGACTTCGCGTCGTCAACGGTCGGGCAGGTCTCGGAAACGCCCGGGAATTGACTAGGTGAAAACTGTCAAACGATAAATTGAAGACTGGCAGACGATAAATTCAAAGTAAAATAATATATGAAAATAAAGAACAAACAAACCATAACTAAATAACTGTTATTAATTAGATGTTTATTTTTTTGTCAAAAAAAACAAAAACATTGTTAACTAAATATTTGTTTTTTTGTGCACCGAAAAGTTTCAAAAGATGTTGTTTTTTTAATATAATAAACAACGAAACCACTGTTTTTAACCAATTTCTTGTTTTGTTTTTTGGATTTTTTCTTTTAATGATTTTTTTTCTTTTTAGCATTTTCTAGGTTAGGATTTAGGGTTTGGGTTTAGGGTTAGGGTTAGTCTTTCGCTTGAAGTGACCGTTGCTCAATAAGTCTTTCGGGAGATTCAACGCGCTAACACAGATCGTAGAAATTCACTTTTTTAATGCGCTGCAAATCGTAGTAATTAATTTCTTCCAAAAGTTATCGTCTGCTTGCTTGGAACCTGATTGTCTAATGCCTGCAACCTGATTGGTTAATAGTTTCGTCAACTCTCGGGCACTTCCGAGACCTACCCGAACATTGACGACGCGAAGTCACGGAAACGCGTTCTCTATAAGAGTACCCACTTTTTATGTTGGCCAATATCGGATCGGATATATAACAACTTTATTACTGATTAATAAATTTTGAATATAGTTATGTACACATGTATATACATTATTGTTATGTTTATTAAACGAAGGTGACTTAATTCTTGTCCGCGTTTCCAAATAAGAGTCACATCTCGACTCTATGTCCGTATTTGACCAAACAAGTATATTTGCTCTACAAATATATTTTACATTCAACACTATCGCATTGGATACATAGCAAGTCTTGATTGAAAAGAGACGAAACGTATACGTCCATAGATAAAAATAAACAATAACAAATATTTTATATTTGAAGCTCCTCGTTAAAAAGTAGAGCACTGTAAAATGGTAGTAGTAACACAGCGTAGCGTCACTTGCTTTATGCATCGTTCTTTCACTTATAGAAGTTTGAATGCCTGTTCGCTTCGCCGCCGTTAATTATCATTGTTTATAAGCTGTTCAGAACTGGCCTAGCGGTTAGCGACGTTGGACGGGAGTTGGAAAATACTTGTAGTCCAGGGTTTCGAATCGTGTGACCGGTGGTGAATAGTCGTACTTCTATGCTGATGAGTCTTGATTGAAAAGAGACGAAACGTATACGTCCATAGATAAAAATAAACAATAACAAATATTTTATATATATATATATATATATATATATATATATATATATATATGCATTCCAATAATCAAAGGAAAAACCAATCCATAGCCATACCTTTCATCTGATCTTCAAATTTCTTCATCTGTCATCAAACACCACAACCAAACTTTACCTCCGTACTTTCAATATCCGGGAATACCTGTAATTCCTCTTCACCCCACCGACAGACACAAAAGAATTTTTAAATATGTTTAAAACTTCATTTTTTTATGTTTATTTTTTTCCAAATTCAATGGTATTATCATTTCTTACGCGCGTTTCGCAGCAGAAATTAAAGGGTGATATGTAGTTTTTCCCCCACTCTGTAGCTCATCAGGGAATTGTCCATTCATTATAAACAGGAAAAAAGGATAGGAAAAGTTAAAAAATGAGCTCCCGACAAAAGTTAAGGCAAGTCAGAACACACGAAGAAAAGGCATGAAAAGAACTCAGATGAGAATTTGTGACAGTGGTGCCCCCCACCTCAACCCAAAAAAGGAAGACCTACTTCCTAAATTTTGACACGATGCGTTAAGCTGTCATCTATGGTTGAATCTCGGTTGAGCCAGCCCTAGTCGACTGAACAATTAAAAAAGCCTCAATATGGGGAACCTCCGCAAATAAACTCGAAAAAAAAACGATTGACAAATAATTATTTCTGAAAAGCATGATAAAATAATGAAATTAAGCCCACCCCTCACTCCATCCCCGGAGAAATCTATATTCAAAATACAGCTAAATACGAAACACTGTAGTATATAGTATTCAAATAAAATTATATATATATATATATATATATATATATATATATTAAAATAAACATAGTTTGAGTATCCGACAATTGTTTCAGAACCTCTTCAGCTCCTCCTCAGGGATATATATCAGAGTATATCCCTGAGTAGGAGCTGAAGAGATTCTGAAACAATTGTCGGATACTCAAACTATGTTTATTTTAATATAAAAAAGCTCTAATATATATTGAGCACTTTTGAAAAGTATTGGTTTTGTTCATTTTGTTAATATTTGAACTTAATTTATATATATATATATATATATATATATATATATATATATATATATTTCTGTCGGAAACAAAATAGCAAAAACAACTTAATTACGAATGACTGTTTTGTTTATCAAATCCGTTCGTTGGACGTTTTAAAAGCATTATGTATATATTGTTAAATATATAGATTGTCTTCTTTTTTTCGATTGAGGAGCTTAATTTTTGACGATTTCTATAACTTTCATCAGCCAAATATGAAATGCGAACATATAGAAGAAAGATGACAATTATTATTGGACAACAGTACAAGAGTTAACAAAACTATTTAACAACATATTAACCATGTTTCTAATAAGTTCAAAAAATACCGTAAGAGTTAAATAAACAAAACGGTGAATTAGTCATTATTTTAAATTTGTAATTAAGTTGGTTTTTGTTATTTATTTCTACAATAGTAACTTACAAAATAAGTATATGTGGACACACATTATTAAATGTATTTTGCAACTTTACATGGATGAAATAAATCCACACAAGAACACACATACAGCTGAGACAAATTTTTAAACGAATGCAACTTAACAGAGCCGGTTTTTGTTTATTCTTCTTTGTTTAATTAAACGCCGCTTTTCTGAAAAAATAATACGTAGAAAATTACTTTACTTTCAAATATATTTAATCCGATAAAACATTACGTTGTTTCCAGTATTTGTGTATAGATACTATCATTTAGAATTGTTGGCATCCGCCTCTCTCGGAAGACAATGGAGTACTGCGCCTCAGATTTGTCCACTGCCGAATTGCAGCGTCTGCTGTGACTGTGCAAGCCTATCCTGGATCGGCAGGCTCTATTGCAGCTGCCACAGATGTAAATGATGTCTGGTTGCGAGAGCTCTATTGCAGCCCTCTGCCGTCTATGCTCTTTCCTCTCCTCCCCTCACTCCTCTTGGAGCATGCCTTTACAGCTCTTCTCCAGCGGCTGCAGTCTTTAGCTACGGACTCGCAGCCTGTTGGGTCGATGCCAGCTGCCCTTATGTCTCGCCTGCAGACATCCTTATAGCGTAGGACAAGTTTTCCTAGAACAGACTTAACACTTTCCATCTGTGCAACCTCAGGATAATCCAAGGAATCACTTGGCAGGACCATGTCTCAAGAAGAGCGTCCTTGAAAAGCATGTTCGCTCTGACTCCGGTGACTTGAACATGCCAGGCGAATTGACGATGGAAGGATCGCAACCAGCTATTTAGAATACCCCCCCCCCCCCAATAAATAAATAAAATAAAAACACAATAAACACCACGTATCTACGTAGTACGTTGTTGCGAAGCTGCCTTTTTTAGCTTTGAAATAATACGAGCGTTTAAATGTTCATTATTACATATATCTATATAAAGATAAGTATGTTTATATGTCTGTATATTTGCATGTAGATGGTTTACTCTTAAACTCATTAACCGATCATTATGAATTTTAGAACAAAGCTGTAAAAAAGTGTAAAAAAAAGTTCAAATGTGGACTATATTTAGTGAAATTTTATTTTATGCAAAAAGGGCGTCGAAACCTTTCGTTAAAATTAATACCTTCGATTTTTGTGAACTTTGAACGATAGATATTAGATATCGATTAATAAATATTCTCCGACATTTCAGTTTTTTAGTATTTTAAAGGGTCTTAGGGGGCATAATATGGGCACACCCACTTATTTTAAAATTTAAATATATCAAATTTGCATTGAATTTGATCCATAGTGATGAGATACCAATAAGTCTAGATTCTAGACAACGTCCTATTACTCACTTTGAATTCTCACAAGTATTTGCCAGTGGTGATGTTCTCTGGAGTTTGAGTGACAACAAGCCTTCCCCAATTTCCAGTACTCTCTGCATCGTTTAATCACCATTGAAACTCACTTGTAATTCTCGTAACAGCCGTTTACCATTAAGTTCTCGCTAATAACGGTCGATGGCTTTCTTTGCAATTTTAGTTACAATAAGCCCCCTCAGGATTCCCGTGGTTTCTGTGCTCTTTCATTGGAGGCCTGGTTCGTGTTTTCCATCCTCAGGGTTTCTTCTTCTCAATGTTCACGACCATTGTCTGTGATATCAACTGATGATAGTACCACCGCATTATTTTCTAGGGCAGAGAAGGGCAGGGAATGGTTTTCATATTATAGAATTATACAGGATCTCCATAAAGTCAGTGTGTACTTCAAAAAAAACAAAAAACTTTTATTGTAAAAATGTTATAAAGTTTCCTGTGTACCTAGTTTTATATATAGTTATTGAATAATTCTTTACCACAGAATTTTCAACAATTTTTAGATAAGTAAAAATATTTCTAAATCAGGAATTATTCTAACAAATTGAGCGGAAGAGGTGGACCATTTTATTTGCTTTCGCGTTCGCCAGATGTTACTCCATTAGGTTTTTTTTCATGGGGACATATGAAAATAATTGTGTATGCAGCCAAACCTAGTTCATTAGAAGATTTGAAAGCTAAAATAACTGATGTGATTGCAGGCATTACTGTAAATCAGTTTGCAAATGTTTTCGTATTACCCTTTGGATTGCTAATGATGGAGGACATGTGGAAACTTTAATGAAATTTTAATAAAACCTTATTTTAATGAAACCTTAAAATATAGATTTACTTCTTTCCAATCCTTTTTACAGATTACTTTTTTTCTCCCAAATACAAATAAAGTTATGATTTTTTTTAAGTGCACACGGACTTTATGGATACCCTGTATATAAAGAAAAGTTTGATTTAAAAAAAAAAAATTTAAAAAAAACTAAAAAAAACTATGGTGTTTTTTTTTGTTGTATTTTTTAAAACTTATTTTCCCGACTCTGTGAGAAATCTTCCGAGTATCGTGTAGTTGCTAATAGATAATTAGTTTAATTTTCTTATATTTTTGGTAAGTTTAATATAACATATCATTCAATAAGTCCCGAGCCTAACGAACAGAAAAAACTTTTAGGCAAAATTCATCAACATAGTCTTATTCTCGGGTGATACCCTGATTTTATCGCTTCTGTTTAATTCGATGTCTATTTTGCCTATTTTGTAGAACGATTTGTCTTTGACCTTAAAAAACGAGGGACAATTTTTTTATTGGAGCCAAATCTCTTTCTCTGGAGCATACTTTTGAGGTCTGCAAATAGCCTGTAGTCGCTGGGACCAGATCTGGACAATAGGCTGAGAGTAAAAGCAATTCGAAGTGCAATGCATGTAGTTTTTCTATCGTATCAATCAACTTGTGACACGATGCATTGTTTTGATGAAATACCGCTTTCTTTTTTTACATTTCTGACCCTCTTTTGCCGATTTATTTCTTCAAACACACCAATAATGCTATATACCTTGCATATCCCAAAATACGTGGTTCAAAACCTTGTCTGCTGATGTTGGCGACTTTGGTCGCATCGGACGGGTTTCACCTGCTGCTGTCTACTCAGCTGACTGCCGATTACTCTGTAGTGAAATAATGGATCCATGTTTCATCTCTTGTTACATATTGGCGCAAAAACTCTTTGTTGCATTGAAACAATTGCAAACACCGCTTTGAATTGTCGACACGGTGTTGTTTTTGATCAACTGTGAGCAAACGCGGCACCCATGCTGAACACAACTTTCTCATTGACAAATCTTCATACAAAATGGTGAATACACTGTCTTCTGATATCTTCAACTTCTCTGCTATCTCACGCAACTTCAATTTACAATTGGCCAAAACAAGTTTATGCACTTTTTTATGTTTTCCTGGACAACTGGCGAATTTGGGCGACCTGAGTGTTCAGCATCATTTGTGTCTGTACGGCTGCGTTTAGAGTAAGCATACCACCCCTTAACCATTGTTGCCGACGGAGAAGAGTCTTTAGAATACATATCAAGCCGTTGCTTTGCCTGAACGAATTTTTTTTTTAATAAAAAATCAATGCTTTATCAACACACGGAATTCAGATTTTTTCATTGTTTTGAAAATGTTCAACAGTAGCTTCACTTAAATAACTGTAATTTGTAAACTAATAATCCGATTGGGCTCAAATTTGGACACGTGACATTTGTACCTTAATACTTCATAAAAATGGTATGGATTTTTATTAGTGAGACTTGTTGAGTGATGTCTTATCTGTGTCTTATATTTGTTATCGTCTTTTTTAGGTTGTGCATTTGTTTTGTTTTATAGTATACAGGACCGGTGGGACAGTTATAAAAGTGGGGGGGGGCTCTCCTAAAAAGTGGAGGGGGCCCCGTTAAACACATGCATATATAACTTCATTATTGATGACCGTAAAGTGGGGGGGGGGTAAGTCAAAAAGTGGGGGGCTTGAGACCCCCCCCCTGCCTCCCCGATGCCGCCGTCCATGGTATATGTGGAAAGTGTCATTGATGCTGGTTTTATTTTTATGGTGGATAGAATTAATATAGATTTAAATAATGTTGGTCGACCATTTTATTGGGAAAGTTGTTGTTGAATAGGGGTTGTTTAATATTGCCAAGTTTTTTTTATAAATATAGTTCGAAATGTTATGTATTTAATAGCATTATTAGAGTCTATTAATACGTTTTTAATGTGTTTTTTTGTTGATGTTTAAATCGTGAGTACATTTTAGGACGGAATGGCTTTCGAGTGTTTGTCAGAGCTAATGATCTCGTATGAAGATGTCATCTACGTATCTGGCTTATATGGTGGGTTTAGTTATTATTTCAGTGAATATTTTATTTTCGATGTGGGACATGTAATATTCGAAAAAAAAGGCCGGCTTATGGGGATTCCATCGAAACACTGCCAGTTGTTATATTTTACAAGAGTTTGTCAAATGGATCTTCTGTTTTACAAGTTAATGGTAGTTTTCTTGAGTGTTTTGGGTTTCATTCGTGGAGGGGTATTATGGTGTGTTAGTAGACGTTATGTCAGGATCATTTTAATAGTATCATATCGTGTATGGAGACATTAGTAAATAAGTTTACGGCATCGAGGAAAGTTTGAATTAATAGTCGTATAAAGTCTGGATTTATTAGGTATATAGGGTTGCATTATGTTGCTGATTGTTTTGCTATGTGGGTTGTATCCATGTTTATGGGCTTCTAATTTTCCCATATATGTATATATATATTCGGGTTTATAGTCGCCTATTATTTTATTGAGTTTGACTGTTCCAATTTCGGCATTGTTCACAATAATTATTTTATTAATTTTCTTTTTTTATTATTATTTGTTCTGTTGGGGGGGGGTAATTTTTTTAAATTTGGTTTCATCGTTGAGGATATTGTCGATTTTAGTATTATAGCGTGTTTTATTTAAGTTGTTGGATTTGTCAGCCATTTGTATACTGATATCGACGTTTTTTATATAGGTTTATAGCGGCTTCGTTCAGTTCGTGAGTTAGATAAAGCGTTCTAATGTTTGTTATAATGTCGACAAATAAAGTCTTCAGCTTTAGTAGATCTTTCAGATTAGAGTGTGTTTAGACTTTCCACATCTAATACATAAAGAAAAGCCAGTTTGATTCTCGAATTAAAACGTTATGGATTCCATCTGACAAATCGATATTTGATTCTGCCTAGCTCGTGAATTGTGAAAATCTTCGGTCTGTGTCCTTTATATCAAAAGAGTTCCAACCAGTTTCGCCAAATACATATTCTATCTGACTCGATAATTATTTCAGTAATAGTCGTTAATTTTAATTGGATAATTAATGTATGTGATTATTCAATAAAATGTTCTGTTTGTTAAAATTGGATATTAAAAATGATGTATAAAACATTTAACTGGTTAATAACAAATTTTTTTCTTACATTTAAATTTTCAATTTGTGTTCTGGTGATTTGTTCATTCAATAAAGATAGCTATAGACATAGACATATCCATGAAGATAAGTAGAGAGCAAGACAGAGAGGGACACACATTTTACGATTTTCGTACGACTAGTTCGCTTCACGATTTCATAACGCTACAGATGCGCATTGTAGTAATAATCCATCACATTTATTTACATTAACAGATATGAGTTAAGAATTCTTATTTCTCTAATTGCTGAGCTTGAATCAAATACCGAATATTTCATTGTCTTTTTTTATGAATTAGTTTTTAAAAATTCAACAAGAACGACGACAAAATTAAACTATCTACTACCAACTCACTCCCCATACTCGGAAGATTTCTCGCCGAATAAAAAAAAATAATTTAAAAATACGAAAACAAATTTCCGTAGTTTTTAATTAGTGATACTGATTTACTGCCAATATATTTATATATATATATTTTTTATTTTACTTCAGTTTATCACCCTTACATTGTCAAGTGAGGTATGCAGTATCCCTCTTATTAAAGCTGCTTCCAAAAGACGTCTATGTGTGCGCTATATGTAAGTTTCATTATTATGGCCTAAGTGAAGTCAAATTTATGATTAAGTCCAAACATATGCAAAACAAGAGCATTTCTGGTATCGCCAAGTTTCTCGACTCTATTATATTCATAGATTATTTTTCTAAGAGGGTGTTGCGTTTAGCCGATGTAGAAATTGTTGCAACCGCTACATGGCATAGTGTATAGGCCCGTTTGGTGCAGATGATTTTATGTTAGCTGAAAAGATTCTTAATTGTGAGAGAGATGGATTATACGATCTAGAGGTTTATTTAGTTCAGGTAGTATCGGCGTGTTGTGTGTGATAGTTGGTAGGATGAAAAGGCAGGGGTGAGTTGAATAGATTTTAGTTTTTGTTGTGAAAATGCAGAGAGCGTTTCTTCTGGCTTTAAGAATAAAATGTTTGGAAAATTTTTAAGGTTTTAATAGATATTTCTATTATGTTAAATTCGCCCGACAATTACTAGGAGTTACATATTCTGAGTGCTTGGAGGTAAAGTCATATGGTCACAACCTATATATACCTACCTCACATTATATGCACGCTTCTGTATCATCATTTCCTACCCGAAATACTAACACACATTTAGCTTACTACACCATCCCTGCATTCCATTATTCATCGCTGTTTTCCTCTGGTAATATACCTACCTTCTACTATCGCATGAACGTTTCTAACCCTCCAATATACCTTCTTTTGTGGTATCTCTACTGCATGTCTGCTTCGAATGCATCTTGCATTACGATCCTGCTAATCCCATACCAATCTCCTTGTCCTGCAGACTCCTCTCACCTGTACCTATAGATATTGGACTCTTTCTCTTAGCACCCACAATTGTATAAATAATTATGTTTTATTTTCATGAAGCATATAACTCATCTAGGAAGTTGTGAAGAACAACTAACTGGATTAGTTGATTCGCTGACGAGGATCTACGGATAGACTGTGGAGGGATAATTTGAAAATGTCCGCTCTTTTATTTAGACAAGTTTTTATTGGAGCGGAGATAGCTTGTAAAATTCTAAGCTTTTCTGTCGTACATGAGTGCCATTTATGTGAACCTGGGGAGTATGCTGGCTGATGCCCCAATATCCTCTATTTGATGCAAGATTGAGTACTGGCCCTATTAAAGCTCTAAACACGGGTAGCTAGAGCTGTAACCGAACACCCATCTTCATTTTGAACTAAGTATTTGTCTGCATAGAGCTTCTGCTATAAAGGGTCCGTCACAAGTAATTATAGAATTTCATAAATAGCTACTGAGAGTGAAAGAAATGATATCGTATAAATTAATTTCTTCATTTGTTTACAAATTTTGCGATAGTGGTGTAACCCAGAGGACTCATTCT
The DNA here is from genome assembly GCA_963556195.1 of Sepiola atlantica. Lineage (NCBI taxonomy): Eukaryota > Metazoa > Mollusca > Cephalopoda > Sepiida > Sepiolidae > Sepiola > Sepiola atlantica. The sequence goes on along the minus strand of OY744522.1, from coordinate 170,260,531 downwards.
GTTTTACGAAAGCGTCTTGCTAAGTGGAAACCATTATTTCCTCCATCATGATATACATATTTAGACATCTATTTCTCATTCAAACAAGTTTGATTAAGATCAACAGCTTTTTCCTATTGATCTGTCGTATTTAATTTTTCACTTCTTCCGATACGGCTTTTGAACGAAATAACCAAATTTCTTGACACACCGAGTACTTCGATTCGGCTGAGGATCGTCTTCTGTGTATTCACTTAAAATGAAAAAAAAAATTCAAAAACGGATAAAAAGCAATAAAAGTTCAAATCCGCAAATCGTTTATTTGGCGTTTAGTTGTTCCCGATTTTACTCTAATAAAAGTGTCCGTTATTTTATTCCTTAATCGCAATCTTATAGAACACTTTTTATGTGTAAATAATGTTTTGCTCTACTTTATTTTATTAGTGACAACATCCGTTGGAAGCTAAATACTCTGACAAAAAAATAGTTGACCTATTGTCATAAAAGACAGCATATGAATAGGATTTATACATTTTGTCTTACTTATCTTTTCTAAGAGTACAAAAGAAGTGGATCACTTTGTATAGAGATAGACATACGTATACCTTAATGAATTTCATGATTTTCTGTCTTTCATGTGCCAAGGTTGAAGTTATGTTGATCCTTTTTCTCGGGAGGTTGTATATATGCACGATGAACAAATCTAAAGGTAAACTACATTTTGTTAAACTTTACTCGTGGACCTGCACTTCATTATCGAAACCCTCTCTTTCTATTTGAACCCTACATTATGTCTAAACTTCACTAAGATTCTAGCAACAATTGATTTTGATCTAAAATATTTGCGATTTCACATGATTAGGCTGATGAATCAGTTACCATATTTTTCATATGGAATTAGCTTACTGCATGTTCATCCCGTGTGTATTATTACATACATGCGACAAATGTACACTTAATCGTAAAAGCATAGTACTGCTAATCCATATTATATATATATATATATATATATATATATATATATATATATAGGGTTGCTAAGAAGTCACTGAAAGATAACTGAAGATTTTTTACTTTTAATAGATTCTTTATTTTTTATGGTACCTAAATAAAAGTTGATGAAGACAATGAAAATTTGTTTGCAAAAAAAAAATTAAAAAAAAAAAAGTTGGCAATGTTAAGTGGCCTTCACGTTCCCCAGACTTGACTAGTCCTGACTTTTTCTTGTGGGAATATCTCAAAGAAAAAATTTACATCAACAAACCTGAAACTCTACAGGAATTGAAGACGCACATCAGGAATGAAGTCGCCGAATTAAATCGTATTCGAGTGATCTTGCAATACGCCATGGAAAGTGCACGAATTTGTGAAGCTGAAAAAAAAAACTGTTTAAAAAATGTTATTTTCATGAATAAATTCTTTTTCATTTTTGTTCTTTTTTGCAAACAATCATCCATGTTCTTCGTCATATTATGTTAAAATTCCATTAAAGTATCATAAAAAAAAAAAATTCTATTAAAATTAAAAATACATCAGTGTTCTCTCAGTGACTTCTTGGCAACCAGATATATATATATATATATATATATATATATATATATATATATATATATATATATATATATATATATATATATATTATATATATATAATGTGTGTGTGTGTGTGCGCGATTAAGTAAAATCAAAATAAATAAGAGCGTAATAATTATGTATTAATGCTTTACAGAAGGTCAGAAGAACATCGGTACCGTCGGTTTCAAATCCCAACAACAGGGGCGTATAAACAGAGGCTGAAGTGAGATTCAATAATAAGGCCTTTATAGATCCCCTTTGTTTGGATTTGAAACCGACGGTACCAATGTTATTCTGACCCTCTATAAAGCATTAATATATATATATATATATATATATATATATATATATATATATATATATATATATCACTCTATATTTTTTATGTAATTTATGCCATTTCAATGTTATAAAGGGCAAATTCACGTCATTTCATAAAACTTATAACATTGAAATGGTATAAAATTACATAAAATATTGAATATTGCATAGCTCTGGCCTTACACTATTAGGCTATTATAATTACTTTATGTTATAAAATTTATATTTGAATAGAAAAAATTCTAAATATAAATAATTTAAAAAATACATATATATATATGTATATAATGTGTGTATATATATATATAATGTGTGTATATATGTGTATATATATAATATGTATATATATGTGTATATGTATATATATGTGTATATATGTGTATATGTATATATATGTTTATATATGTATATATATATGTGTGTATATGTATATATATATGTATATATATATGTGTGTATATGTATATATATATGTATATATATATGTGTGTATATGTATATATATATGTATACATAATGTGTGTATTTATATATATATATATATGTGTGTATATATATATATATGATGTGTATATATATATATATGATGTGTATATATATATATATGATGTGTATATATATATATATATATATATATGATGTGTATATATATATATATGATGTGTGTATATATATGATATATATATGATGTGTGTATACATATATATGATGTGTATATATATATATGATGTGTGTATACATATATATGATGTGTATATATATATATATGATGTGTGTATACATATATATGATGTGTATATATATATATGATGTGTATATATATATATGATGTGTATATATATATATATGATGTGTGTATATATATATGATGTGTGTGTATATATATGATGTGTGTGTATATATATGATGTGTGTGTATATATATGATGTGTGTATATATATATATATATGATGTGTATATATATATATATATATATGATGTGTATATATATATATATATATATGATGTGTGTATATATATATATATGATGTGTATATATATATGTTGTGTGTATATATATATATATATGATGTGTGTATATATATATATGATGTGTGTATATATATATATATGATGTGTGTATATATATATATATGATGTGTCTATATATATATATGATGTGTCTATATATATATATATGATGTGTGTATATATATATATATATGATGTGTGTATATATATATATGATGTGTGTATATATATATATGATGTGTGTATATATATATATGATGTATATATATATGATGTGTGTATATATATGTGTATATATATACCTATATATATATGTGTATATATATACCTATATATATATGTGTATATATATACCTATATATATATGTGTATATATATACCTATATATATATGTGTATATATATACCTATATATATAATGTGTATATATATATACCTATATATATAATGTGTATATATATATGTGTATATATATAGATAGATATATGTATATATATAATGTGTATATATATATGTGTATATATATAAATAGATATATGTATATATATAATGTGTATATATATATGTGTATATATATAGATAGATATATGTGTATATATAATGTGTATATATATATATGTATATATATAATTCCATGAAAATGCCAGGATACTGAAATTATATACCCTTAATACGGTTAAGATGAAAATTCATATACACTAAATGTACAAAATCAAGGAAATTCCCAAATTGTCACACTTTTATTGTCATTAAGGGTATGCGAGCACAATGGAGCTATGTATTTTACTGGTAGGAATTTTTCTTTAGCGCATCTCACACATTTCATCCACACATGCATAGAGATTTATACTGTAGTGATGTGATAATGAAATGGTTTGGTTGATATGTAGTCATACCCTTAATGACAGTAAAAGTGTAAAAAATTGTGTATTTCCTTGCTTTTGTACATTTAGTGCATATGAATGTTCATCTTAACCCTATTAAGGGCATAGGATTTCAGTATACTGGCATTTTTCATGGAATGTCACTACTTCTGTAAAAGCTCTACCTCAATACAATGCCTTCTCATAACTGATATAGTTGGTAGTTTGACTAATCAAGGTATATGGTAAACTGAAATTAAAATGCCATCAACTAGACCCTAGAACCTTTATCTCTGCCAAAAATCAGCTGAATCCATCAAATAGTTGATGAGATACAGGGTGGCACATACGTACGTAGTACGTACACACAGATAACATGATTTCTGGATCTCTGGGTTGCCATGACTAATGATGCTGAAATTATATACACTTGTAGAACCTATCAAATAAAAATTTTGTGCAAAGTTTGAACTAATTTGGTTTATTGGTTTTTGAGTTATGATGATCAAAGAAATGAGATTTCCAGCATAGGCCATTCGTGTAGTCTATTAAGGGATAGACCGCTCTCGCGCCTTCCTTGATATATATATATATATATATATATATATATATATATATATGTATATATATATATGTCTGTGTGTGTGTAGATATATATATGATGTGTATATATATATGTGTGTGTGTAGATATATATATGATGTGTATATATATATATGTGTGTGTGTAGATATATATATGATGTGTATATATATATGTGTGTGTGTAGATATATATATGATGTGTATATATATATGTGTGTGTGTGTAGATATATATATGATGTGTATATATATGTGTGTGTGTAGATATATATATGATGTGTATATATATGTGTGTGTGTAGATATATATATGATGTGTGTATATATATGTGTGTGTGTAGATATATATATGATGTGTATATATATATGTGTGTGTGTAGATATATATATATGATGTGTATATATATATATGTGTGTGTGTAGATATATAAATGATGAGTATATATATGTGTGTGTAGAAATATATATATGTGTGTAGATATATATATCTACACATATATATATGTGTAGATATATATATGTGTGTGTAGATATGTAGATATATATATATGTGTGTAGATATATATATCTACACATATATATATGTGTAGATATATATATGTGTGTGTAGATATGTAGATATATATATATGTGTGTAGATATATATATCTACACATATATATATGTGTAGATATATATATGTGTGTGTAGATATGTAGATATGTGTGTAGATATATATATCTACACATATATATATGTGTAGATATATATATGTGTGTGTAGATATGTAGATATATATATATGTGTGTAGATATATATATCTACACATATATATATGTGTAGATATATATATGTGTGTGTAGATATGTAGATATATATATGTGTGTAGATATATATATATCTGTGTGTAAGTATAGACATACATATGTGTAGATATATATAATGTCTAGATATATATATGCATATATAATGTCTAGATATATATATATATGTATATATAATGTCTAGATATATATATATATATGTATATATAATGTCTAGATATATATATATATATGTATATATAATGTCTAGATATATATATATATATATATGTATATATAATGTCTAGATATATATATATATATGTATATATAATGTCTAGATATATATATATATATATATGTATATATAATGTGTAGATATATATATATGTATATATAATGTGTAGATATATATATATGTATATATATAATGTGTAGATATATGTATATGTATATATATGTGTAGATATATGTATATGTATATATATAATGTGTAGATATATATATATGTATATATATAATGTGTAGATATATGTATATGTATATATATGTGTAGATATATGTATATGTATATATATAATGTGTAGATATATATATGTATATATATAATTTGTAGATATATATGTATATATGTACATATAATGTGTAGATATATATATATGTATATATATATAATGTGTAGATATATATATATATATATATGTATATATATATAATGTGTAGATATATATAATGTGTAGATATATATATATATATGTATATATATATAATGTGTAGATATATATATGTATATATATATAATGTGTAGATATATATATATATGTATATATATATAATGTGTAGATATATATAATGTGTAGATATATATATATATGTATATATATATGTGTAGATATATATATATATGTATATATATATAATGTGTAGATATATATATATATGTATATATATATAATGTGTAGATATATATATATATGTATATATATATAATGTGTAGATATATATATATATGTATATATATATAATGTGTAGATATATATATATATGTATATATATATAATGTGTAGATATATATATATATGTATATATATATAATGTGTAGATATATATATATATGTGTAGATATATATATATATGTATATATATATAATGTGTAGATATATATATGTATATATATATAATGTGTAGATATATATATGTATATATATATAATGTGTAGATATATATATGTATATATATATAATGTGTAGATATATATATGTATATATATATAATGTGTAGATATATATATGTATATATATATATAATGTGTAGATATATATATGTATATATATATAATGTGTAGATATATATATGTATATATATATATAATGTGTAGATATATATATGTATATATATATATAATGTGTAGATATATATATGTATATATATATAATGTGTAGATATATATATGTATATATATAATGTGTAGATATATATATGTATATATATATAATGTGTAGATATATATATGTATATATATATAATGTGTAGTTATATATATATGTATATATATAATGTGTAGATATATATATATGTATATATATATAATGTGTAGATATATATATATGTATATATATATAATGTGTAGATATATATATATGTATATATATATAATGTGTAGATATATATATATGTATATATATATAATGTGTAGATATATATATATGTATATATATATAATGTGTAGATATATATATATATGTATATATATATAATGTGTAGATATATATATATATATGTATATATATATAATGTGTAGATATGTATATATATATAATGTGTAGATATGTATATATATATAATGTGTAGATATGTATATATATATGTATATATATATAATGTGTAGATATATATATATGTATATATATATAATGTGTAGATATATATATATATGTATATATATATAATGTGTAGATATATATATATATATATATGTATATATATATAATGTGTAGATATATATATATATGTATATATATATAATGTGTAGATATATATATATGTGTAGATATATATATATGTGTAGATATATATATATATGTATATATATATAATGTGTAGATATATATATATATGTATATATATATAATGTGTAGATATATATATATATGTATATATATATAATGTGTAGATATATATATATATGTATATATATATAATGTGTAGATATATATATATATGTATATATATATAATGTGTAGATATATATATATATGTATATATATATAATGTGTAGATATATATATATATGTATATATATATAATGTGTAGATATATATATATATGTATATATATATAATGTGTAGATATATATATATATGTATATATATATAATGTGTAGATATATATATATATATGTATATATATATAATGTGTAGATATATATATATGTATATATATATAATGTGTAGATATATATATATGTATATATATATAATGTGTAGATATATATATATGTATATATATATAATGTGTAGATATATATATATATATGTATATATATATAATGTGTAGATATATATATATATATGTATATATATATAATGTGTAGATATATATATATATATGTATATATATATAATGTGTAGATATATATATATATATGTATATATATATAATGTGTAGATATATATATATATATGTATATATATATAATGTGTAGATATATATATATATATGTATATATATATAATGTGTAGATATATATATATATATATGTATATATATATGATGTGTAGATATATATATATATATATGTATATATATTTGTGCCCAAGTAAGCGAACAGGTCGCCCTTCAACTTCAGAAGATGCAGTTGAGCAAGTTCGGACAGCCTTTCAGCGAAGCCCCCGTAAATCAGTGAGAAGAGCCAGCAGGGAACTTCAGCTTGCTCCAGCAACTGTCTGGCGTGTCTTAAGGAAACGACTGCAAATGGTACCTTACAAGCTCAAGTTGGTCCAAAAGTTGAAGGACACTGATAAGCCACTTCGCCGTGACTTTTGCATTGCAATGCAAGAGAAGTTGGAAGATAACGGCTTTGATGACCGGCTTGTTTTTAGCGATGAGGCGACCTTCCATCTGAATGGCAAAGTTAACAAGCATAACACTCGCATATAGGGTACTGAGAATCCTAATGAACTTCTTGAGCACGAGCGAGATTCACCAAAATTGAACGTGTTTTGTGCAATTTCCAAGAAAGGTGTCTATGGACTGTTCTTCTTTGAAGAGGCAACTATCACTGGTGAATCCTATCTCAACATGCTGGAAGACTGGTTAATGGCTCAGTTGGAACAAGCAGAATCTGATGACTTCATTTTTCAACAAGATGGTGCACCACCACACTGGAGTCTTAGAGTAAGGCAGTTTCTTAACACAAGGCTGCCTGGTAGATGGATTGGGAGATCTGGGCGAGGTGATGACGTTCTCATGCCCTGGCATCCTAGGTCTCCAGATCTTACCCCGTGTGACTTTTTCCTTTGGGGCTTTGTCAAGCAACAAGTCTATGTGCCGCCCCTTCCAAGAGATATTGACGAACTAAAGGCTCGAGTAACGTCAGTTGTGGGAACCATTGACGTCAAGATGCTGGAACGCGTTTGGCAGGAAATGGACTATCGACTAGATGTCTGCCGTGTGACGAATGGTGCTCATATTGAGCAACTTTGAAGATTCCCCACAGAACTTGAAACTTTAACCTTTCCAACGGTACCAATTTCATTTTTCAACTCCTAATAGTTTTTGAGTTATTAAAAATCGTTATGTTCCCAAGACTTTTGAAACACCCTGTATATATATATATATATACAGGGTGTTTCAAAAGTCTTGTGTGTAGATATATATATGATGTGTATATATATATATATATATATATATGATGTGTAGATATATATATGATGTGTATATATATATATATATGATGTGTAGATATATATATGATGTGTATATATATATATATATATGATGTGTAGATATATATATGATGTGTAGATATATATATATATATATATGATGTGTAGATATATATATGATGTGTGTATATATATATATATATATATGATGTGTAGATATATATATGATGTGTATATATATATATATATATATATATGATGTGTAGATATATATATGATGTGTATATATATATATATATATATATATATATATGATGTGTATATATATATATATGTATATATATTATGTGTAGATATATATATATGTATATATAGGATGTGTAGATGTATATATGTATATATATGATGTGTAGATATATATATATGATGTGTAGATATATATATACGTATATATATGATGTGTAGATATATATATAAGTATATATATGATGTGTAGATATATGTATATATATATGATGTGTATATATATGATGTGTAGATATATGTATATATATATATGATGTGTAGATATATGTATATATATATATGATGTGTAGATATATATATATGTGTATATATATATATATATATATATATGTGTAGATATGTATATATATATATGTGTAGATATGTATATATATATGTGTAGATATGTATATATATGATGTGTAGATATGTATATATATGATGTGTAGATATGTATATATATGATGTGTAGATATGTATATATATGATGTGTAGATATGTATATATATGATGTGTAGATATGTATATATATGATGTGTAGATAGATATATATGTATATATATGATGTGTAGATAGATATATATGTATATATATATATGTGTAGATAGATATATATATATATATATATGTGTAGATAGATATATATGTATATATATGATGTGTAGATAGATATATATGTATATATATATGTGTAGATAGATATATATGTATATATATATACGTGTAGATAGATATATATGTATATATATATATGTGTAGATAGATATATATGTATATATATATGTGTAGATAGATATATATGTATATATATATGTGTAGATAGATATATATGTATATATATATATGATTTGTAGATAGATATATAGATATATATATATATGATGTGTAGATAGATATATATGTATATATATATAGGATGTGTAGATAGATATATATGTATATATATATATATATATGTATATATATAATGTTTAGATATATATAAATGTATGTATATATATAATGTTTAGATATATATAAATGTATGTATATATATAATGTTTAGATATATATAAATGTATGTATATATATAATGTTTAGATATATATAAATGTATGTATATATATAATGTTTAGATATATATAAATGTATATATATATACAATTTTTAGATATATATATGTATATATATATAATGTATATATATATATACATATATATATATAATGTATATATATATATACATATATATATATAATGTATATATATATATATACATATATATATATAATGTATATATATATATATATACATATATATATATAATGTATATATATATATATATACATATATATATAATGTATATATATACATATATATATATCTATATTTTATATATATATATATATATATATATATATATGAGTGTGTATGATTCAGTGTTATAAAACAAGCTACCAGAATGTTGAATTTCTTTTACAAGAGCATTTTCTTTACAATTGACACTATACATTAGTTTGATCTTCCATCAATACCTTCGGTTATCCTTAATGTCTGCTTTGTACATTTTCATTTCTAAAAACCTTTACATATGAAAGTATTAAAGATAGCCATATATTTTTTCGACCAAATTTACAACATCACATAATGGGTAAAATTCATACCTCAAACAAAACTGAACCTGATATCGAGAATCCGTTTTCTAATTTTTCGAAAATGTCTTAAAAAGAAAATGGAATTCAGTTAAACTTTATAACTTGCGTATAATGATCATAAATAAAATTCAATGCAAAACTTTAATATAAGAATGTGCAAAGTAAAGGTTCTATGCTCCCTATAAACTTTTAAAATACTCAAAAGAAACAGGAATTTGGGGAATATTTATTAATTGATGTGTAATACTTATTGTTTAATTTTCCCAAAATCAATTGCATTTTCACGAAGAGCTTCCGCACCTTTTTATTTCTCTATGCGTAAAACTAAATTAAACTAAATATAGTCCACGTAATGATCCTTTTCGCGTAGCAGCTTTTCTCTATAATTCATAATGATCGATCAGTTTGTTTCGGAGTGAATCCTGTACATATAACTATATAAACATATACACATAACTAACTTTATATTACCCACTTATTCTCACAAATAAAAATACGTGCAAGTATTTTCCAACACAGAAACATATACAAATTATACTCAAATAAATAGCCAAATGCATATATATATATATATATATATATATATATATATATATATATATATATATATATATATAGGGTGGGCCAAAATAAGGGTCCTATCTTTAAATTTGAATAACTTGAATTTGAATAACTTCCACAAAATAAAAGTTAAACTCACCAAACTTTATGTGTGTGTAGACTGACCCTTCCGAGATTTTTTGAAATAAACAAAACAAATTTTAGCCGAAAAACACTTCTTAAAACTTACAAAAACTAAAGTATTGTTTTTTACACTGTTTTGAGTTTTTTAAGCAAAAATAATGTTTTCTAAATGAGGGTACGTTCCTTAGGGCTAATACGGCTCATGCTTGCTTCGGAAGGGGTCCTTTACTTATTCTAAAAAAAAAAAAAAAAATCAATAAATAAAAAAGTTATGAATTTTTAAAAATAGGACCCTGTATATATATATATATATATATATATATATATATATTATACATATATACCTCTTGACAAATACAGCCACATATAAATACCCACTTGTACACATACAGAAATCCATACAAATACACAGATGCACGAATAGCCTAAATTGCACGTACCAAACTTACATCAAACACTATATACTTCTAATCCAAATTGAAATGTATCTTACCTATGGTTCAAACTCACGGTTTTTAAAATTTCAAAACATTCTAGATATTTTCTAGCGTATATATTTTCGTATACTTGCAGTTAATAAAAATTTCTGATTTGTTATGAAGTAACTTTTCTCTATCACTAAATCTAATAATTTCTAATTCTACATTCAGACAAAAATAGCATGGTGCATTTTAGGATTTACATGTTTGTGTTTTTTTTTTAATTATTTCCCACTTTACTATTTGTGTTTTTTTTTTTAATTTTCAAGTAAAGTCAAGAAATATCTAGATAGTGCTATATTGTTTTTGTATTTATGATTGTTGATAGAGTATTATGGTTATAAAATCTGTTTTACATGTGTCTGACGTGTATTATATATAAAATTAATTCTCCGAAAGGTTTTCTCTTATAGATATAGTTGCAAAATATACCACATTAGTTAAAAGGCACTTTTTTTTGTAAGGAGAAATCTTCAACCCATTTAATTGTTATTGTGTGTTACTCGTTCTCGTTCTATTTACATTAACAGTAGTTCTTGTTTGGTTATCGTTATTAACATTGTTTAGTTATTGTTTTTTTCTAAATTATCGTACAACTATAGCTTAATTTTAATGTATTTTTATTGAATATTTTATGTAAAGTGTTATTTAGGTGGAGGTGCGATTTGAAAGTTCAAGAATTCCTGCCCTGGTTTGGTTGAATGGGGATGTAAACCCCCTGTTATAAATATTTTTATGATCGGTAAAAACGTCTTCATTGGAAGAGTTATTGCTTATTCTACGTTCAATAGATTTTAGAATATTTAATTATTAATAGTTGTTTGAGTGTGGATTTACCTATTTAGGGTTAGGGTTTGCATGTTTGTTTTATGTATGGTTTATATAGCCCCTTATTTAGATTAGGTGTGGCATCTAGGAAATTAATTTGTTTAATATTTTTATGTAATTCTACTTCTAGACCTATTTTTTTATTTCATTAAATATTATCCGCCGATGCATTGGACTTAGTGGGCATGTATATATATATATATATATATATATATATATATATAACTAGTATTTCATGTATCTACATAAAATTTTATAAGGAGATATAAAACACCCTGCAAAAATAACTCCATGCATTTTAGCCTGAAGATTCTCCCCGGGGATTAAACGCGGGAGCCTCTGTGTAGCTTAATTGCCATAAATATATTTTCATAGCTTACTATATATATATATATATATATATGTATATAATAAAGTAAAATCAATTTTTCCATCTGTATTAATACATAGTAGCTTAATAAACAAATCATTCATATGCTAATATCTTCTCTTTCAGAAATTATGCATCCATTTCTTTTTCTTTCAATATTTATTATATTTTTCCAGATTACCTGACCCTCAAAAGCACTTTTAAAGAAAATGTCGCTGCCATTTTTACTCACTTAATATCTACTCAGCCCGCCACCAGTTACACCGTCTGCTAAGTTTACATGGCATGAAAATGAAGAAAAAAACATCGCTTTTTCCAGAATACTTAACGAACGTTTCACATTCGCATTCCTGAAACACAACAAATGTTCGCTAAATGTTGAGACGTTTGCGTCGGTAAGATTTTCCAATTAATATTTTTTTATTACAGTTACTTATTTCTCCCCCATCATAATTGATACTCTATTTATTTATTTTTAAAATTAAATATATTTTCCGTACACAAAGTGGGACACGTTTTGACTATTCGCAGGATAGAGGAATATCGGATTGGATATCAAATACACGGTATTTTAAAAAAATATTTTATAACTGTTCTTAGAAACGTTTTCTTGGCGAATTGCCTCAGTCGAGAAGGATTTCTCCTTCACTGACCGAGAATTGAACGGAGATTAAATATTTTAAAACTTTTATGTAGATAATGTTTACGTGACTAAACTAGAAAATAACACTTTCGGTATAAATTAAATTTGGTAAGTTATACAAATATTTTATTTAAAAAATGAAAATATTTATAAAATTATGTTTCACAAATGTGAATGTTCATATTTCTGGAATATTGAAATGTGAGAGAAATACGAAACTTTTTTTAAGACTTTAAGTTATTTTCAATGTTTTCTTAAATACACGTGTGTTGCGAAAACACAAAGAATTATGTTTTTAAACCAATACTTTATTCATACATATTTTTATTTAAATTATTTTATATATATATATATATATATATATATATATATATATATATATATATATATATATATCACTAACAGAATTTACTTATTTTCATCGAACCTGATCCAATGAAATGTGTCATCATCTAGGAAACAAGCCGATAACACTAGCATATTTACTCATTTAAAAAGTGTTTTTCTATAGATTTCATGCGTAATACTAAAATTATTTTAACCGGCAGCGCTTTTCATGCTCGCCACTCACCGCCTCTAACTCTGCCCTCGATTTAAATATTTGCTAATTTAACAATATTTTTCCTTTTCGGTTTATTTATTTATATTTACTTACCGTTAAAGTGTAGTATACTATACTTTACCTTTTCTGTTCTTGGTCAGTAAAGCAGACTGAGAAAATATGTTTAAATAACACAATGTATTAATATATATTGGATTTTGTTCAGAAATCCAAATATAAATTAAACGAACAAGCTAATTTAATTTTTTTTAAACTTAAATCATTCTTTTCTTTATTTATCTACCTCCCACGAGGTAAGATGTGACACAAGGTCGGGAAAGTGGGATTAGATAAGCCAGCGCTCAAGAGGTGAGCACTCTGACCATTTAAAAATTGCCTGGGCAGCCCTGTCGGCATTCCCCGGTAGGGGCGCCTCAGATAGTAAGCAATAAACTTACTCCTCCCCAAAGAGGGGAGGCGAAGCCTGGGAGGGTGCACCTCCTAGAACTGCACAGGACCAGACAACCCCCAATAGACCGGCGTAAATCCAGACCCAAAGGCCAGGACGATACTGGTTTATTAGGCGGGCAAATCATTTTTTTCCTTAGGTGCAAATGACATAGGCTTATATAGGGACGATGACCCAGTAACAGTTAAAATACCACTTAGATTAAATGTGACAAAATTTAAAAAAAACTAATACATAAAGAAAAAGTCTAAAAGCGGAAGTTAGGTTTCCTTCTTTTAGATGAGTTGCCTACTTAGACTGATGAGCCCTATCTATCACAAGCATTTGTGTTCAGGCGCTAGATAACCCGCTTTCTATAACAAACACCCAAACAAACTTTCTCTTTTATATATAGAGAAGGTATATTTTTCTCATGTAATAAAAAAACGATATTTTTAATTATATACTTATGAAATAAAATATCCAGTTTTTATGAGAATTGTTTGCTGCTAATAACAGCTCATAAATTATTTTTGTTTTAATAGGTAAACCTATGTTACAAGCTAATGGCAGGTTATAAAGTCGAGCATTATGTTATTCGCAATAAAACTGCTAAAATAAATATCCCAATTAGATTCAGGAGATCTATTTTATCTAACCAGTATAAGAATACAAGAAGTGTCTGAAAAGTAACAGGACTGGACGTGCTGTGGGAGCTATGCACAAAAGAGTAATAGGAGGATTGTGTTATAATCTAGCATGATATCTTGGAAGTATATATATATATATATATATATATATATATATATATATATATATATATATATATATATATTTAAGTGAAATATTTTGAAAATCAACAATCGTGCAATTTAAATGAAAAATTCATTTATTTAAATTTTTTTGCAAGCATTCGTTGTAGAACAAATTTGTCAGTTTTTTTTTCTTTTTTTCCTCCTCATTTTAATGGTATTAACCCCAAGGGGTCGAATCACGATATGAGCAGAAAGAGAGGAAGAAAAGAAGAAGAAAAAACTATAAGACAATCTCGCCTGAGAAAGTTGTTCTACAATGAAAGCTTGCAAAAAAATAAAAAGAATTTTCATTTAAATTGCACGATTGTTGATTTTCAAAATATTTCACTTAAATACATTCTCATACGTGCTTCAAAGATGTTGTCAATTTCCTTACTATATATATATATATATATATATATATATATATATATTAGTCATTGCCACTCCTTTACAGAAGAAGACGACCCTTTAATGCCTTTTAAACTAGCGTAATATATCAGGGCACTGTAAGAATTAAAGAAAACACATAGCACAAATATAAAACAGCCACAATTTTTTATTTAACGAAAATAATATCAAACACAGCACAGCACAGCACTGCTCAAATACATATGGCACCTTAAATATTATGTCCTTGGATCGCTCTTGATGTCCTCTATGCCTTCAATAACGAGTTTCATTAATGATTCTTTTTAGTTGGGGGAATAAATCACACGAGGCAATATCAGGTAAATAGGAAGGTTGATACAGTACCGCAATGTGTTTTTAGACATAAATTTTCGGATGCACAGAGTGTTTTGAGGCGGTGCATTGTCCTGGTGAAAACTTATACATGTGTAAAAATACTGTGGTGCCTTAAAGATAAGATTATTGCTGGCCAACTTTCCACTCAGATTACCCTCTTTTAACTTGACCCCTATCACAGTAACCCATTACATTTCAGTGGCAATAGGCTGTGTTTGGGGAGAAGAAGATATATATATATATATATATATATATATATATATATGTCCGAAAATGTATGTTGAAAAGCAATTATCACATGTTATTCATAATTAACTTGTTTAGAGCAGTACCAGACACCGACAGGAAATAATTGACCCTAATGGTTACCCTACCAAAGAATAAATGGTCATAAATTATCTTAACTTGTCATAAACTAAATCAACTTAATAACATTTTTATGTAAACTGTCTGTCCAATCATAACGGCTGTTTTAATACGGAATCCTGCCTGTGTTTTCTGTTGTATATTTTCTTCTTTAACAAGTAATTGCAGCATTTCGTTGTGTTCCTAATTGGTTTCCATTGTCACTATTTAAATTCACATAAAATCCGATAACTACACCCTACTCCTGTAAAATAGAAGAAAGTGAAAAAGAATCCACAAAGGAGGCCGAAGGTGATTCATTAAATAAGGTTGATTTCACGATCAAACGGCTCACAGGTAACCATTTTTTGCTGTATATTCAATATAATCTCCATTCTGTAAAACACGTTTTCCATTGAAAAACACGGATCAAATATATTTGAGACACCCCACAATGAGCAACAACCAAAAGGACACATTCTGTCTGAACATCGATTTTTATTTTACTTTTGACTTCCGGTTTTAACGGTTATGGTTAATTCACGATTTTTACAACGACAAATCCAATATATAAAAAATATTTTTTGATATAATCTAATATTTATTTTAATATCTTTTTTCAAATTGTGGGACACCATTTCTGTACAACATCATTTTATTCAAATGTTTTTCTTTATTATAATTATAAAAGCGTTTTGTAGATAACATTTTTTTTTTAATTAAAAATATTCGTATAACAAAACGTGCTTGTGAATAAAACTATGCCTTTTTAGGTTATTAATAAAACTTTTTGTAAATGAAATCTCTTTTTTTTAAGCGTTGTCAATGCAAAATATATCCTTTTGATCGTTGCCCAATTGAACCAAATACGATTTTATATTCATTCAACATAGAAATATTTGTTTGTAGCCATTCGCTCACGATACCCTTCACTTCCTTTTGGGAACTCGACGACAACTGCAGGATCATCTTGTATACGTGTGTGTGCGTTGCATGTACAGACATTTCCATTTTTTGTGTTTCAGAAATGTCCACTATCATAATTCGTCTGTCAACCAAAATGAATGCATTAACTGAATCCGCCATTTTAGATGTGTCCGCTATTGTGAGCCAGCCTGGCGTGTATTCATCTTAAACACTATCTCAACCTTCTTTAAAACCTTTTTACTTTTACTAAAATAATATTCTCTATACACAAGCTTTTTTTGGCCATGGTGCTTGTCATTTCATCATCGCTTGAAAACTTTATTCCACGCAGAAAATTATTTGAGAAATGGAAATCCGAAGGGGCCAGAACTGGACTGGAAGGCGGATATGGCAGCTGTTCCCAAACAAACTGACCGTTAGTTTCCACTGTCTTTGCTGCAGTATGAGACCGTGTATTTTACTGGCAAAAGATGACACCGTAAGATTAAAGGTTTCATCGTTTGCTTTTTGTTTTGTTTTTTCAGATTAACGCATTTATAAACATCATTTTTGACTAAAACATATTTCTCGATACACATCAAACATTCTTCTGTATAGTTCACGTGGTTTGTATTTCTCCATTAGCAGCAATTTGATCGCAGACATTTTTTTCAAGTCAGTGGCCATTTTGTTTGATGAATTGCAATTTTAGAAAGTATTGAGTTAACGAAAAGCTGCGACGAAAGAGGGGAACTTCATGCAGACCAAACAGATTTTGAAGCACGATCTCCGTGCGCTCTATGCAGAAATCCGACTCGTCTAATACACAAACTCATCATCATCATTATCATATTCGGGTTAACGTCTGTTTTACATGCTGATATGCGTTGAACAATGACGGTGATGATGATGCTGCTGCTGATGATGATGTTTGCAATTAAACTGGGTTCTGTTGCTCAAGACGTATAAGTTAAAAAAATGTATAATTACTAGCGTGACCCGTGGAAATTCCACAATTGTATACTTCATCTGCTGCATATTGCTGGCATGCTGAAAATATTTCTATTCTATGGACACCCGGCTCGAACGCAGATATCCACAATAGTATTGTACCACGTTTGTTCAAACTTAAACATATTTTTCTAACTACTCTGATTGATGTAGTTTAAGAATATATCTAGTTATGGAGGTCTATCTCCAAAACCCTTGTAGGAGTTTGTAGCATATTTTCATTCTATGGACGTCCAGATCCCATTATATTATTATACGATATTTGGAGATAAGAGATACTACACTTTGATGCTATTCCGAAAAAAAAAAGTGTATTTTAATTTGAGTATCATGTTCAACACAATAGCGACATCGGGTGATTTTTTTTTTTATATTGCATCTTCTGCGATCGGGTGATCCCATCTTTTAAAAAAGGGGTAGAGGGTGATAACATAGTACGGACAAGGAATTGCCTTAGAGGATTATTATATAGATTATTTTCTTCTGGTAAAATTTATTTTTACTCCAGTGACAATGGAGACTGCTTCAGTTGTTGATCGTAGCTCCTTCGTAAAATTGGCGTATTTACGTGTTGATTAAACGACAAGCCTTGCGAAACGGAGTGGCTGTTACAGCGTTCTTAACTGGAGGCAGGGCATTAAAATACTTCTGCCATGATGACCTGTCGGATCATACGATGCAGCACTGCCTTCTACTACCCAGCTTGAAAGATCTTGCAGAGTTCAATGATATTGCAAACGACTGCCTTCATCTAATATTTATTCATTACAACTTTTTATTTTGATTACAACAGGTAACATTTTGTGTGTAACTGTAAGATAATGAAGAGTGGCAAAAATGAATCGTGGACGAGTCCATTGTGGGTGGGACGTTGAGAAAGAAAGAAAGCAACTTGATAACTGTTAAAAAGGAGAAGGTTCCACAGTGCAAGCGAGACTTGAAAGACGGCGGTTTCAGAAATGCGGAGAGCCAGGGCGCTTGGTGATCGGAGTATCGAAGTACCGGAAGAATGGGAGTTTACCGATGTTTATGGCACTGATGAAGCTTTATTGGCTATGGTACCCAATCCCGTCTTGCTGTTAGGCTTTCGTGTCCGCTGACTAAAAATGCGACTGATAAGCAAGTTGGTACAGTGAAGGAATCCTCTGACTTGTATTTCATCAAACAGACAATTGGAAGGGCTTGTGAAACAATTGCTTCAATTCACGCTCGAATAGACAATGCAGAGCAAATTGCTTTCCAAGATCAAAGTGTAGTATCTGTTCCAATGGATACTGCACCCCATAGACTGGTATTGTCTTGGCTTTCGGGGCTTGATTTACGTCGGTTTATGGGTCAGTCCTGTGCAGTTCTAGGAGGTCCACCCTCCCTGGCTTTACCTTCTCACCCTTTGAGAAGGGGTTAGTTTATTGCTAATCGCCTGAGGCGCCCCTACCGGGGAATGCCGACAAAACTGCCCAGGCATTTTTTGTAGGCCAGAGTGCTCAACTTCTCGGGCGCTGATTTTCAAATCCCACTTTCCCGACCTTGTGTCACATCTTACCGCTGTGGGAGGTAGATAAATATCTGCTTTCCAATTAGATGTATATATGAACGAGTTTCTAGAAGAAACCAAGTCTGTGCCCTCAGCAAGAAAAAGACTTTCATGAGACAGAAGATTTTTTTATATGTGTGTACGTAGCCGGCGTAAACCATCCGGTGATGGGAAATAAAGAAAACCAACGTGTTTCCATATACGTTCTGTTTTTTTTGTCATTCTTGTTGGATCTTACTGGATATTCCGAAAGAACGGGTAATGCAACATAACGATCTTATATTTATTAATACCACTTTTTAATTTCTCCTTTTCGACAAAATAAATTCTTTCACGAGAACGGTTTTTGGGACTCTCTCAACTTCGTATTCTACAAACATTTACACCCAGCAATATGTCTCTATTCAGGCGACGGCCAGTAAAGACAGCTATATATATATATATATATATATATATTGATGATTTAAATTATTTTTCAAATCAAATTCTAAATAAAGACCATACACAGCTGTTTCAAGGCAGTGTTTATTTTAAGTCATACAATGGACCAGAATTATTTTTAAAACACAAGACCATCTCCAGAATAAAACACACAATCAATATCAATGTCTAAAAGTAACAAATTCCACTACAAACAGAAGAAAACTCACAAGAGAAGATCCATTGTCAAATACCTCAGTAAATATCATGAATTATCATTTCACACACATAGATGTGTGTATGTTTGTTGGCTGGCCATGCTATGTTTAACTTTGAAATATCAATAATAATGTTAATAAGAATGAATGGGAACCTGTCGTATGACCACAGAAGAAGAACCGTTATTACGGCTGAAAGAGGATAACCGTAAAATTGTTATGGTTTTTTCCTACTACTTTGAAAAGAGACAAAAAGAGTTTTTACCACTTGTTTAACAGTCGGTAAGTTTTAAAGACTTGGGTTTAATTGTAAAGAATGAAACAAGAAAGTTTTGGGTTTATTTTTACTGATGAATGGACAAAAAAGAAATTATCCAACAGATACAGCCTTATACCAAGGGTGGTCACTCTGTTCTGCTTGTTTGAACTTTACGCTCATGAGACAGTGTGTCCTCCCTTGGAATGAGGTTGTTTGAAGCAGCAGCGGCAGTGAATGTTGTTCTTATACATCGACTCCCGATTGGACAAAAGCTAAAACCAGTAGTTTCTTTCAACCAATAGTGGTGCAAGAAATATTCATTTCCAAAATATCACAGCTTTTTTTTCTCTTTTTCTTAGCTTTCTTCTACAGACAACGCACGTGAGTACATCCTTAAAAGCTAATCTCAGCCCCTGGCTGAGGTTCCCATAACAAATACAACGAGAGACACACACGCATTTTTGTACACCCAGCGAAACACGCACACACGTCGTTCACCGAACGCATATAAACAGTTTACACATACGCTCTCTCACTAACGAAACAGGCACGATAATATGCACACATATTTGCGTGTCTATCCCATTTACACATAGGTAAAAGCACGCGGCGCTAGCCGAAACAAACGTATACTCAATTTCTCCTTACAAACAAAGCAACTATTCTTTCACCTGAACCTTCTTGAGACTCTCTAAACTTTTTGTTTATTTTACGAGCTCTTTATCTTTCTGTCTTAAATTGTCGATAAAAATGCACTGTCATCCTTTGTTTTAATAATGTCTTATCCCCAGCAACTTTTTTTTACATCCTACTTATTTTTTCAATCTACAAATTCAATTGTGACGATCGGAGGACCAGTATTTGCCCTGCGAGATTTGTGTAGTAGTTATTAACTGTTTTACTTTGTTTTCTAAATCTATTTCTCTTCGGCGGATGTACAATTGTACAGAGGTGATTTCGTTGTGTGTCAGCTAATCAGACTCGTCGGCGTAGTAATACTTTTTTCCGAACTATTTACACCAGAGAGCAAAGTTGCCCAGCCATACAGTTTTACGCTGTCAGCCAAGGAAGAATCATCTACACTCTTACCTTCTTTTGCCATCGGACAAGTTGGGGGAAACAGCTATTTTATGTCGCTATGCTAATCGTTGCGTGTACATAGATAGCACTGACACAGCAACAGACTTCGACGATCCAAGTTGTGGAATGTTGTGGATGCTTGGATAGCATCCTTCGATATATATTCTATTGTACAAGCAAATACATGAAACAAGAAATAAAATAAAGGCGATATGTTCGAAATACCATTGATTTAATGCGAACAGAAAAAATCACTCTCAGTTGGATTGTGTGCGTAAAAATGCATACATAGTCCAAGAACGTCTGAAAATAGTGTGTGAAGAAATTGAGAGAATGTGTATCACATACCTTGGATTTTGTGCGTGCGTTATGCGCACGTAATCGGACATGGCGAGGAAGAAAAAAAAGAAAGAATCTGAGTTTCGGCTTTTATAGTCCCGATGTTAGCACCCCCTAGCGTGTCTAAAAGGGAGATAATTACGTCTAAGCGCCCCCTCGCATGTGTATGGGTGTGTGGGAAGGTAGATAATGCTAAAAAGTTATCACCTTCGTCTTCATAAATGGAATACAACTCTAAACAGAGAAACAGGTTAAACAAACTCTAATATATATATATATACACATATTTGTGCTATAAGAATATACGTTATTTTAATTCACTGTCCATGTATTAAACATATATTCCAAACATATCCATCATTAGAACGAAAGGCGAAGGCCAAAGGTACGATTAACACATTTATTACAGTTAACAATTATCAAAGACAAAGAACTTATATTATGCAGAACAATAAAAGATATTTTGTTCTTACTTTATCTTTAACATTGCGTACTTAGATTCTTCATTTTGTGGGAGCCCCACAAGAGAGGTCTGACAGCGGTGGATTCTTAATATACTCTGGTCCCTTTTAGGCACAAGCAAGAGGAAACCCTCTATTCTATGGACGAACACACCTTTGTACCACCTTTTATTCAAACTGAAACACACTGATCTAAATACTCTGGTTAACGTAGTTTCGGAATATAACTGATTATAGGGGTCTATCTCACATACCCTTGTAGGAGTTTGTGGCATATTTCTATTCTATGGACGTTCGACACAAACTCATACCCCACAATATTATTGTACCATCTTTAGACAGAACAGATACTACATTTTGAGCTCGACGGCCAAGAAATTGTATTTCAGTTTGAGTTTCAGGTTTGACACAACAGCGTCATCAGATGAAATTTGAAAAATACTTGCATTGCATCTTCGGCGATTGGGCGATCCCATCTTTTAAAAAGTGGTGGAGGGTAATAACGTATGTACGAACGTGAAATTACCTTAGCATATTATTATATAGATACTCCTTTATTGTTTTTGGTCTATATATGAAAGTGAAAAAAAAAAAAAAATTTCCGAATAAAAATGTTGATTGAACACAAATTAATCAATTTCATCATTTTCGATTTGTGATAATCAGTTTTAATATCTGAATTTGTTCTATAAAGTCAAATAAAATATTGAAAAGGAAAATGTGGAGACAAATAATAATTAATTAATTAAATGTCCTTTTTCAAAACCAATATACATGCATTAGGAATTTTCAGTGAATGTCCGGTTGGCTTGGCAGGCTGAGAGCAGGTTCAAGGCGTTGGAGAGATTCTCACAAAGCCAAGTCAATTCACGATTGTCCCCTGTGTAGTATGTCATTAACAGACCAAGGCTGCCGAGGAAGTCACGCATGGTGGGGCTTATAATCCACTCATCTCCATTCGTTAGAAAAAAAATGTTTTCCATTTTTATTCACCCCAGACAAGGAGGCATATTGCCATTGAGACATAAGGGGCTACTGTGATTAGCAGCCAGTTTTACAGGTGACATCCTAAATGGAGAGCTGTGCAGCAAGATGTTTGTTCACAGTACATTTAAATTGCTGCATGTTGATACAGTCGGGGAAACAGGGAGCAGGGGATTCCAAAAGTAACACAACTTGTATTCAACTAATCATATTCATTTGTTTGTTATTCCAGGTTTTCCAGCAGTGAATGATAAATCATTTCCATCCTGTATCTTCGTCATTGGAATTTTAGGCTAAAATTCTCAGGTAGTACAAACTGTCTACACGTTTGCATTCGACTGTGAGACAGTGTGTCCTCCCTCAGAAGTAATCGTAGCCAATGTCGTCCTGGAGGATTGTTATATACCCGTGGAAGGTATATGCTGCTATCCGCTTCTTTTTCTCATCGACCACGGTCGAAGATACCCGTCCCAAGAAAAGAATCAACGAAGAGTAATGGAACATGAATTATTCAACTTTAAATCCTATCTCACATGACTAAATTAACCTATCAGATACACTCTATAATAAAGACCAATGTGTATTAATTGCATTTTTTTTATATTAATAAATATATATTCGTCTCGTCACACAAAAAGTAGCGAATAAAAAAAACGTGCCTGATTCTAGCCTCCAGACGGAACCATTTCAAGTGGTGTAGGTAAGTGAAAAAGCAAATAGCAAGTAAGACAACCCCTTGCAGTCCGAAATAAATTAAAAAAGAAATCATCCACTCTAAATAAAAAGTCAACGGTAGGTGTGTTTTTCTTTAGGTCATCAGCAATGATAATAATTTATATATTAAAAATAAAATTGCAAACATAGCTCCATAATTTTTATATGAATACTAGAAAAATACCAGTCCCAGGAAGTGTAAAATTAATTCGCCAAACAAAACAGGTTTGCACCACTTTTATGTCCCCCTACATAGATTAAAATCCAGATATAATGATACTAAACCTTGTCTAGAATCCTTATTCCAGTTTTGATCAAAATCCATTACATGATATTGATTCTAAAAAAAGTCTAAAATTTAAAGCTTAAGCTTAAGGGGTCTTAAGAAGAAACTGAAATTCAGGGAATCTAGCTTTATTGGTGTCTAGTGACTATGGATCAAATTCGATGCAAATCTAAAATATTTTAATTTTCAAATGGGAGATTGTGCCCATATCATTCACCCTAACACTCTTTATAATACACCAAAGAAACTAAACTTTTGGCAATATTTATTAGCTAATAATTTATTGCTAAAATTTCATAAAAGTCAGAGGTATTTGAAATTTTCACAAAGGGCTTTTTTTTAACCCCTTTGCATAAAACTAAATAAAACTAAACATAGCCCACATTACGACGACCCCTTACGTCTAGTAGCTGTGTTTCAAAATTCATAATGATCGGTTAATTAGTTTAGGAGTGAATCCTGAACATACAAATATATAAACATATACACATACCTAACTTTATATAGGGATTAGTGCGACCACTGGCAAAGCATAATTTTTGGGGCAGAAAGTGTACAGCAGTACCTAATAATCTATTATGTTTTGCCACTTAACTCTGAAAGTAACATATTTCCTGTAGACAGATAACTGGAACATGTTCTTGATGAAGCCGATTCAAACTACAAATATATTTCATTCATCTTAATTGTATGTATATCCATTTTTTTTTTTTTTTTTTAAATTCTAGTTCATCTCCACATAGGTTTAAACGCCCCTATCTATCAGAACCTTACATTATTATGCGCATCATCAGTAACTTTTACTCAACAACTGATTATTAAACTTCAAATCTTTTATCTACTACATGACTGGACTAACCAATCAGATTCACTACACGTGTATTGAGGTATCAAGTGACTCTGAGGTGAAACCCTGTCAATCATATCTAACAACCATTTTTTTTCGCCCCAAACAAGGCATAGGGCAATGGAAATGAAAAGGGCTAGAATTATAGTGATTGGGGGGGGGCAGCCTGGGTAGGGAAATAGGCAGCAAATTAGTTGTCCAGGGAAAGAAGTTATTATACTAGAAAATCTTTCTGCATCTAGAGACCTCTACAGTGAAGGGGTGGAATTTTGCTACTAGTTGAGTGGGTCAGCCTTTTTCATGTTAAGGGTACAAGTGCAGTAAGTTCATTGTTGCACATTCTGTGGAAGTACTTGTAAAACAAACACAGGGATGCAACAGGGGCTAGAGCTTAACACTCAATGCAGAATCTATTACGTTAGAAATTCTTATTTGCACCCTGTCCAAGAGGAAGATACTAGTGGTTGGTGCACCAGCTAAAATGTGACAACAATACTCCATGTACAGGCAAATGGTAGCTTTATAGATATAGGATACTGGCAGGTGTGAGAAGTTTTCTAGCCCGGTAAAGGGAGCCTACCTTATTTATGGCAGATTTGACAGTATGTTTGATGTACTTATTCGGCTTAAAAGCATCACAACCGTGCCGCCAAACTTTCTTCTAACAGGAGTCCCAAACCAGACCGGTGTAGCCAGGAAACTGTCATCTGTATATTTTTGGTCATAAATATTTGTCGATTAAAACTAAAACGTTGCCTATCACACAAATCGGATTTTTAAAAATCCACTCTTAACATGGAGGGGTGGGGGGTGCCTCGCACCTATCGTGTTTTTAGAAAAAAAATAAAAATGAGATTCTGTGCCGACAAACTTTTTTTTTTTTTTAATTTTATTTTACGGCTCAACAAATTTCGGTGAAGTTACAGAATAGTTAACAAAAGCACTCCTCCACCCGTCCTCTCCATGTTAGGAATGGATTTCTAAAAATCCGATTTGTGTGATAGGCCTAAATAAAAATTTTCCAAGAATTTAACGTTTAGTTTTAATCAAAAAATAATATTGGAATCATTTTGTTTTTCTTATTTGTTGACCAAAAATATACAGACGACATTTTCCGGACTACACCGGTCTGGTTTGGAACTCATGTTAGAACGGAAGTTTGGTGGCACGGTTGTGATGCTTCCAAGCCACTTATTCTATTTCATGTTGCCTAACAATATCAGGCCGAAGTGTTTAAACATTGTTTTTTTGGGAAGGATTTATCAGCCATGACAATCGCTGGTTGGAAAGGTTTCTTATAGATGTTAAAGGAAAGGAACTTCATCTTGGTAGCATTGGCAGTCTGGAAAAGATGCTTTGTGCTGATAGTTTAGTGTTTGCCTATGAAACAATGGACGGTTTACATGTCACATATAAAACTTGAAGGAAAGATATGAAATGTACAGGAGAATGAATGTTACCAAAACTAAAGTGACGATCATCAGTTGGAAAGCCTTCAGAAAGAGAAAAGTTCTCCTGCTCAGTTTGTGGAAAGTTCGGATCAACTAATTTTTTTTATGATACTTGTAAGCATTGTGTACACAAAAAAGTGCAGTGATATTATTGGTAGGTTGAGCGATGATTACTATTTTGTGTTCAAAAAGTATAAGACAAGTGAGATGAATGAGAACTCAGATGTGGAGAAAGTAGATTTCGATGGAGAAGCTATTGAGTTTATTCAGAAGTTTTGTTATCTTGAAGCATGGAGATGAGCTGGTATTTATGTGATAGCAAGCGTTAGAAGTGGATGGAGTAAGTTCATGGAACGTATGCCATTACTAGCCAATAGAGCGATACCACTGTCGACCAAGGGAAGAATCTATCTGACATGTGTGCACAGAGTGATGATATATGGAAGTGAAACATAGCCAGTAAGGGTTGAGGATGTGTTTCATGGAGATAAATTATATTAGAATGATACGATTGATGTGTAATGTGAGTCTCAAAAACGGGCATAGATCTGATGACCTCAGAGGAAGATTAAATATGGACAGTACAGGAAAATTTATGCAGAACAGGAGACTTTATTGGTTTTGGTCACATTGAAAGAATGGAGGGGAAGGCGAAAAAAAACATGGAAGGAAGTGATAAAGATGCATTTGAAGGAAGAGGAATACATAAAGACCTGGACAGAGATAGGTTAGTTTGGAAGTCAATTTCTAAAAGGCGCCCAACACATGCCAGCATGTAAAACTGACGTTAAACAAAATACAATGACAGTGACTTATAAGTAATTGATGATAAACACATGATGAGTCGATTGATATCGAAAGCTCAAAGAAAGTAGTAAAATAAAATGGATGAAAAGTCGTAATGACAAAGAAAAATTGAAATCTGTCTTTCGTCAAGTCATAATTCAGCTTTTTAAAACTTTTAGGCAGCAATGTAGCATATTTAAAGAAAATAAAACAATCAGCTTTTGCTAAATTGAAGTTGTTCAATCTTTCTTTAATTTCAAGTGGGGAGGTTTATGCAATGTTGTTGCAAAATCACCATGATGTTGATCAAATATTTCATCTCAGTTCATCTTATGATACTATTATTGGTGTCAGACGGCGACGGTTTGTTTATTTTCAATCTCCTGCATGTAAGAGTAAAAGATAAACTATGACTTTCTTAATAACCGAATTTCAGTTGTAAAAGCAAAGCAATCTTGGAGGGTCATTTTTAATATGTGAACTTTCAAGGTTTAAGTGCAATACGTCTATAATTTGTGAAGATTGGTTATGTGATGTGAGGAGGGGTATTTTTATATGAGAAATATTTCTGATGTAGAAAATCAGTATCAAGCTGGGAGAGAACACAAAAGGATGTAAACATATTTATCTTAGTTAAGAAATGAAGCTACAGTGTTAGTAAAGTTATAATAAAGTATATTTTTAAACATGAAAATGTCTATCATTTTTGTATGCAAACATTTATTCCAGATTGCTTACTAACATCATGTCAGACACATAAAGAAGGAAGGTGTCTGCCCATGAATTGAGACAAAGCTTTCTCAGACCAAGGTGAAGAAGAACTGCTAACCGACTGTTTTTCCGAGTTGCATCTACACCATAGTTCTGCAGGTCTTTTAAACACAGCATGGGCGTAGAACATTTGACAGAGTAACCCGTTAGAACGCATGCAGTTCTCGTAGCATTGGACTACATTTAGTGCCGAATCACCAAGAATACGACTCTGAGTGACCACCACAACACATACGACCACTTTTTGTCACATATAGGGCCACAACCTGACCTGACCACTCATTCCTAATCGTTGTACCAATTCTACAGTAACGGTACGAGCTACTGTAGCTGAAACATTCTGCAATTAATTATTAACATATCGATACTTTTTCGGTAATTCTTCAGTTTACGGACTGTGCTGAAAAAATAACGTTATTATTTAGAAACCCATTTTTAACATGGGTAGGGGGGGACTTTGTTAACTATTCTGTACTTTAACCTTAAAATTTAATGAACCTGAAAAGATACCGTGAAAATTGAATTTAACTTGAAAATCCCATCTAAAAAAATAGCACAGTCCGTAAACTGTAGAAGTACCGTTTTCTTAATGTTAGAAAAGTATCAAATTGGAACACACCAATTTAGACGATGAATGCAGATTCTAATATCTGCATGGAATTTATGATCCATTTTCTGTGGAGCACGGTTTTAAAATTCTACAATTTTTTTTTCTGAGATCATTCCAGAATTTCAATGTTAACAAATGGTTTGATTTTTATTTCAGTTCATTTTTTCATCTTCCCTCCACCTTTTTTCATAGTTTTTTATTTTATGTTTTGTGTGTTAGCCCCTCAATTCTTAGAGGGGTCAACATGCAAAAGTCTGCAAAGTTCGTGAAATGGTTAGGCATGAGTTTGCTTCTTATGGTTATGTGTCACAGGGCCAATATCTTCAATTGAGGCTGCCATGTTACATTAGACTGGAAACAAACCTTTGTTCGTCTTCCAGTGAGGAATTCTCCTAGCATTTTCTTGGAATATCTTCGTCTGTAGGCTTGTTCACAATGAAGAACTCAAAAACACAAACAGAAATTTTAATTGCTAATTTTTATTGTTAGTATAATGTCAACATTATCTTTTTCTTACACTCGTCTCTTTATGCTGGATCTCCCCAAGGGAGGATGCACACAGGACGTCCTTGTAACTGTCGCAATCTTAATTTCTCTGGTTTCAATTTCTAAAAGTACTTCTCCAAATCTGTCAAAATAATATCTGAATTCCAAAAGTGCATTCAGACTCGCACTATTTTTTATCAGCCCACCTTTGTAAGCAAACCTCTCACCATCGTAATAGGTACTACGAATTATTATTATAATTAACTATATTATGAAATTCTATAAGTCCCCAGAGTAATCTCATTGTAAACATGTATAGTGCTACAAGTTTAGTGGGGATGCATAGATGCATGCACAAATGGCAGGCCTGCAATGAGAAAAATATTTACCTAAGAGAGAAGACCATCCAAGAAATTGGTTAGCTTATTTGAAAAAATAATTGTTTCTTAAAAACGAGGGTTTATGCTGAGAAAGCAGACCCCCTTCAGATTCTACAGAAGTTATGACTACTTCAACTGATAGACTCCCTGGTCAATCATTTTTTTATGCCCAGTTATTAAACAGCCGATAATTCTCAAGTGGTTTCTGTGTGGTCCGAACAGGATTGTCATTTGATGTCTATATATATTCTGAGTAAAACAGAAAAGGTGGGGTGGCATTTGAGTCAGCTGTGAACCCTGCTTGTTGAGAGATGTCTTGATTTATTCTGGCTCAAAGTTTTGATTGCAAGTCGTTTGGAAGAGAAACCAAGTGTTATTTCAAACCTCTCAAAATAAAACATCATTACTTGTTTTAAGTTCGAGTTGTGATTTTGTTCAATAGGAAAATTGTTGTTACAACAGTGACTGAAACCACATGATTAACACTATGGCCAGTGTCTAAATAAAGCACCGAGTTAGGACGAAAACAATCAGCAGACGATCACAAACTATGCAGTGAATGTCCACAAGCATTAATTCCAGTTACATGGAATAGAAAAAACTTATGAGTCAAGGCATTTGTAACGTTATGGGGGTAAACATACAGTAGTTGATGTCAGCATACCAAATTCTGAAATAATTTACAATAACACTGAATGTAATATATAGATGCACGTATGCGTAAAAACAAGTAGAGGTGTGTCATTAATTTCTTTTAAATTAATTAATGAAGAATACAGGTTAAATAATTAGCCGTACACCTTTTTAAACACTTCGTAAGTTATTTGTGTCAATGTTAGAAAAGGTGATAGATTATTACTATAATGCAAAAAGTGAAGTAAAAATTATGTTTTTAATTAATCACTTCAGTATAGTGGGTGGCCATCGTAGTACATCCAAATCAGAAGGTAAAACCTCTGCTACTTTCCTTTTAAGACGAAAAAAGGTAAAATATCACCTATTCTTACAATAACGTCAATGGTGATGATGAGTCGATTGATATCGAAAGCTTAAAGAAAGTAGTAAAATAAAATGGATGAAAAGTAGCAATGACAAAGAAAAATTGAAATCTGTCTTTTGTCAAGTCATGATTCAGCTTTTTTAAACTTTTAGGCAGCAATGTAGCATATTTAAAGAAAATAAAACAATCAGCTATTGCTAAATTGAAGTTGTTCAATCTTTCTTTAATTTCAAGTGGGGAGGTTTATGCAATAAAATGAAAGAGTAAAAATAAAATTGAAAATAAACATTTTTCCTGATCAATTGAAGGCTAAAATAAAATAAAACATTTTTTTATGTGAATTTTGTTTATTAAGTAATTCTTGTCAAAGAAATCTCGCTTTACTTAATAAGATCATTACAAAAAAAACTTTTAATCATTTAAAACTGGACTCAACGAGAATTCGACCTGCATCGGATGATTTGGAAATAGAAACTTTGTCCGACGATTCAGAAACTGGAATGCATGTCCCACTTCGAAGAAGTGCACGAATCAAAAAGCCACCACCACTCTGCATCATGTGTGATCAGAGATCGGGGGTGTAGCAACCATCGTGCGGGTTCATTAGGAAAAAGAGTGAGGGTCGCTCCGTGTGTTGTTCATCGTGGATTGAACCCCGATTATCCCGCTTACAAGATGGAATCTTGTTTTTATGTGCGATGACGAGAGTTCGATTATGCAAATGAGCATTGTTTGCTTTGCATGGGTAAATTCTTGCTGAGATAAAAAGAGTCGAGACTTTACTCCCGGTGTAAAGTGAAATGTGGACGGAACGAGTTTGGACCACGTCGAGTGTTCAACAAGAGAGAAAGGGAAAGGTAGAAAGAGAGACGTTTTCAGATACTGAAAAAAATTTATACGTGATGTAAAAGGTTATATTTACGACAGTACGAAAAGGTTTTTGGGTTTGAGATTATTTGGATGTATTGGGTCTGTTCTCCTTCCTCTATGCTCCTCAGAAAGATTATCTCCCTGTTTATTTCTTTTTAATTCTTTCTAAATTAAACCCACCAATTTAATTAATTAAAAGAAAAAAAAAATTTTTTTAAAAGAATAACGGTGTACAATTCTCCCAGATGGTCACATGACTTCCTCATATTTCAAACATGGCTGAAGAGAGCCAGTGTCAGTTTGTTTACCTTACAAGCAAATCCAACGAAGCATTATATTTCATTTTATTTTTTAGACCACATCTGGCTTTAAACCGATGGTATCATGTTGATTTGATCTTCTGTAACACAGTTAATAAATAAATATTATGCTCTTATTATTTAATAATTGAGCACTCTGGTTTAGTTTGGTAGAATAAATTCAAACAAAGATATATAATATGTGTGTGTGTGTGTGATATGTATGTATGTATATATATATATACACACAAATCTTTTCAAGCATTTGTAGCAGTCACATGATTAAGATCTATTTCCTTTTGTATTTATATGGAATCACTCACGTAGTGATTAGTATGTGGTTCGGTTGGCAAAAACTCACGTAGAAATACTTTGGGCAATTAAAACACTTTTGCGCATGTTTGCCTTTTCTCATTTCTGCCAAGCTCTTTTTTGTGCCTCATATGAACAGTTCCTGTTGAGATGCCAATGTATACAGACGTGTCATTTCTTCGCTTGCCTCTCGTCAGTCAAGACAAGAGACGGGACTAAAGCTAAGACTAAAGATCTGGACGCAATTACATTCCTTTTCTCTAATATATGCCGGCCGAACCAACCTGTCTTATATTCTTATGTTGATGAAACTGTTAAATAAAGTAAATATAAATTGCAGAGAAGATGTTTGTCTTTTTAACTGGAACTCTTGTGACCCTTTTCTTCTTCATCTCAAACAAGGCCAGTCAGATAAATATAGACGCTACTACAAAATGGCTGTCTCCGACAAGCATCTTAACACACCAACAACTCCACACATTGAATAATATTTCATCTCCACTGCACTTATTCTAAAACACAAGGTAACCATATTATGCAATGAAGCGAAAACATTTACATTTTCAATTGACTTACGTAAGGACCACTCCCTTTTTATGTACAAAATCTAATATTACACGCCAGATCAAATATTTAATTTTACCGCCACTAAGAGAAAAAAAAAAAATAAATAAATAAAGAGATCCATCGGATGCCCTGAACTAATTTAAAAGCTCACAAACACTACACGCTGTAATCTTGAGATGGAAGTTTTTAGTTTGCAATCAGAATTTATCCAATATGGTGATCCCAAACTACAGACATGAGAACACGGGTTTCATCCAAGGAATCATCTCGACTACAATCTTCCAAACCCTTGATACACTTACTACCAAAAACTTGCCACTAACCCAAAACATTATCTTTTGACCCACTGATAAGAGTGGTGGTGGTGTAATCATGGACAAAACTACATACAAAGAAACATGAAGAGACTTGATTCCACCTTCATATACAAGAAAGAGGCATTCAATAAGTTTTATAAAAAACACTAATCAATAACAATAAAACTTGGTTATGATATATCGACCACCCCCATTCTCCCACTTTATAAGGTCTACCTTAAACTCACAAAAGTAATATTCCAATGTGTCCCATAATATCAGCTATTGGCAGTACTACCCATAAATTTGCACATACCATGACTAAAATGCTTATCTGTTATCAAGCACGATTAGCCCATTCTTCTAAATAACTCTGGCGACCTATTTAATGAAATAAAAATCGTAACAATCTATAAAAATATGAACAGCCTTGGCATAGAATGCCTTAACTTACTCGAACATCTTATGTGGTAAACTGATGTTAATTTTAACAACATCTAATACATAAAATTATCTTACGATTTTCAGAGTTCGTTATTGATAGCAATTAATCTGATGAATCACTATTTGATTCTGACTGTCCAATTTTTCCTTTTCTCCCATAGGCATAGATTTTTGTATATATAAAAAAACAATTTCGTTTTAGTTTTTCAAATAACACTTATTCCGGTTTGAAACTTTCTTAAAATGGAACCATTTTTTATTCACCTTCACAGCATCGGCTGCTTTCGTTAATATTAAAGAACAATTCTATATTTCTGTATGCTATCCCAGATAACCTATTGTTTTTTAAACTAAATATTAATCTATTTATTTCTTATAATTACTTGTATATCTTATCAAGTAGAATACTTTACTTTCTATAATCTATCTAGTCTTAATAAACTTTTGCAAGTGTCTTTCAGAATTCGTGAATATTCGCTTATTCTTATGGTATGCCAGATTCAATACTCACTGCATATACAGTTATTCGAACAAAATATATACATTTATTTACATTTGTCAGAATGTCTTATGATTTCTGAAAGTTCAAGGTTAATAAGGAAAGAGGTATTAGACTAGATCAAGTATGCTAGAAACAAAAGCAGGAACAATTTAACAATTTCCAAGTGAATTAATAATCTTACGGTCGTGAGTCTGCTCACACTAATTACTTGCTGAAAACAGATGGACGCATGCGCCATCGGCACTTCCGGTCCTTACTAACCAATGACGTCACCAGAAAAACTCGACTCGGTTAACTGGTCTGGGTTATTATGATGGTCGTGCCTGAGCACATTTCCAACGTTCATGCATGCAGTTCTGGGGAAGTTATCAGATGTCAAAAAAAGCAAACGCCCAAAAATGGTACATTTCACCCCGGCTTACCCTAATCTATACATCAGCGTATTATTTACTCCTCTCCAGGAGTTAGGCACAAGGCCAGTTTTATCCTACTCTCACAAGTAAGATGTGACCCAAGGTCGGGTCGGAAAGTGGGGGTTGAAAAGCCAGCGCCTGAGAGGTGAGCACTCTGACCATCAAAAATTGCCTGGGCAGCCCCGTCGGCATTCCCCGGTAGGGGCACCTTAGGCAGTAAGCAATAAACTTACTCCTCCCCAAAGAGGGGAGGCGAAGCCTGGGAGGGTGGACCTCCTAGAACTGCACAGGACAAGCGTGCAGTATCCATCGGAACAGATACTACACTTTGATCTTAGCCTAAAGGCCCAAAAGGATCAGCGTAATCAAAAAAAAAAGTAAATGTCAAACTAAAGCAAAACCGTAACATCACCATAATAGAAACTAATTGAAATCGGCATTTAACAAATATAACGAAATGCAAATACATTTTAAGCTAACGGAATTTTCATGGTAAGAAAAAGGTTTATAAGAGACCATACTTCCACAGAATAAACAGTCTACGCCCGCCCCCGGATATAATTATTTCAAAATACTTTTCGAATCGAAGTGATCTCCTTGGCCAATTACGGACTGACTGACTGACTGACACACGTAATATAAGTTTCTCTAAGAATCTTACACTACATTAACTTTTTCACTTTCGATTATCCATACAAATCTAACATTAATGCAACATTTGTTTTCATTTTCATGTTAGGTATTCATTTTTTTTTTTAATGTGTGGGGGTATTTTACATTTCCCTATTATAATTGTCCATTCTCTCTCTCTCTCTAATTGAATATATATATATTCAATTAAAAAAAGAAAATTTTTGCAGCCAGAAACATTAAAGACACGTACATTTTTTTCTGCTCACATACGATTGATCTATTTAAGTATATTTTTTATAATGACGAATAACGTTCCTTCATTTTACTCACTACAGTTAAAAGGCTTAAAAATCAATTTCGAACACAGACAGTCATAACATTTAAAATAACTTTTATATACTTTCATCGTTGCTAAACCTACTACTAATAACGTGACCTATATGCGTTTTCTCAGCATTTTAATAGATATACACGGGGCCCCCATACCAAATAATCCTAGTTACGTCTTTTTACACTCATACTTGCTTCAGACATCACATTTCTACGTCCATACGAAATTGGGATTTATGTGCCTAAAAGATTAATTAACACCTTAATTTGCACAATTCAGATCCAAATTTATTTGATTCCTTTTTTATTATTATTATTACACAATATATATTTATCATACTTACCTAAAGTATAATTTACTTACAAATATCCCAGCCAGAAACAAGTAACCTTTTCCATAATCGGTCAGTGAAACAGATATCCTTCTACACAGTGGCAATTTCTATTTTTGTTCAACTCGGAAGTAATCCATTTCGTGGGTAAATAGATTTTCCACAATTCCAAACAGACATTTCTTCTAAATATTAAAATTGTCGATGTGACCGATTTGCGTTCTGTCGGATGTTTACAAATCTTCGTTCATTTTTCTCCCGGGCAACAAGTCCAGCCGGTTTATAATAACTAAGTACCCTTTTCGAATTACTCAGTAATATAAAATTGGTTTATTTGATCATACGACCTCCCACCCTTATGTGGATTCATTTCTTTATATAACCAGTTTTTAATGGGGAACTCATTTTCATGCTGAAACAAAATAAAATTTCTCAGAGTTTGAATATATTAAAGATTATATCAATTAACCTTTGTTATTTTTTCCTTAAAAAATAAAATTTGACTGTTTATGCACAGTAAATTTCCTCCACATTGGAATATATCAAATAACATTACAATCATTTTGTTTTTTTCCCTCCAAATTACTAAAATGTCAATTGAAAATTATTTCTTAGGTTTCTGTAAAGAAGACTACAACCTCAGTAATTGATGCCCGGAGGTCGGGTAGTTTTTGCTAGTTTATGTATATCTATATACTCCTTTCATATGCAAGGAATTATTGTTTGGAAACAATTTATTCAGCATTTCAATAATTTTAAAACCTTGAAAACACAAAATCTGCATTTATAACCCTTTTTCATTCATTTGGTTGCTCTCAATCAACAATTTCTTATTTTTTTAAATTCTCAATTTTCTTGTGACTAATCACCGTCATGCATCGGTGAAGGACAATGAAAACATTCATGAAATTGTATTCCCGTGAAAAAAAAAAAATTACAAAGAAAATAAATGAAATGAAAACTAAGAATTTCTTATTCTTTGGTTTATTCGCAATTGTCAACTTTATTTTAATGCATGTCTGCTTTATTTCACAATCTTGTAAGTTTTACCCAATTTTAAAATTCGAATTTTTTTTTTTCTCAAATGGGTGAAAATATGAGTCGATAATTTTGTTTTTAAAGAGAATGATAGGTATTATATATAATAAACAGATTTATATATAAATAAACAGAAAACATACGCAGAGTGCATAAGGTATTTGAGGACATGCGCTAATTTTTTTTTTTAATTTTTTTTTTTTTACTAAAACAGAAGTTTTGTTTGACTTATATTTTCTATATTTCTGAATTATCAATGGCAGCCCTATATAATTACACGACAAATGAAGAGGCACAGTTATAGCGACTATAAAAAAAATGAATATAGCACTTTAGGGATAGAACCATTTTTAAAAGTCGCTTGATTTTTTCGTTGAAAGAAAAGATGAAAGGTATCACCATTATCAAAATGTAAGTGACATTCTGATAGCATTAGTGCTGCTGATGAGTTTAAGATCATTTTAAGTGTGAAAAGATGCAGGAAAATCGTGTATATAAAAAAAAATTTAAAAAAAAAAAAAAAAAAAAAAAAAAAAAAAAATCAAAGCTAATAGATTCCTGAACAATTTTTTTTTTTTAATTCCATGATTACATGACATCAAACATTTGGCCTCCTTACTCCTCAGATCTCAATCTTTTAGACGACTATGTATGGAGCGTAGTTGCTAAAAAGGTTCATTAGCAGCCTCATAACCCTAACTATGGAGACATTTAGAGATTATTTAAATATGTCTAATACGAACAAGGATCACCTGATCCGATCATGTAGATGATTCGTACCTAACATAAAAGGTGTTATCGAAGCTGAAGGAGCCACTTTAAATAAATAAAATTACAAATCAATATATTTATTCTTATCCTCAAAAACGTTTTTCAATTAAGATATCTTTTTCTAGGAGTCACTTTTATGTATGCATAAATCTTCTCAAATACCTTATGCACCCTTTAGATAAACATTCAGGGAGAAAAAAAAAATTATATATGTATATATGAGAGATATATAGTCAACAGAAAAAAAAAAGATACTGTGATGTGTGGTAAGGAGTGGAGAAGAGGAATAGGAAGAAATCGAGATAGGAAAAAAAGATGATTGGGAGATGGGAAAGAGGATGAGGGGTGATGAAAGAAAGGGGATGAAGAGGCAAAATTAAGAGCCTTTAAAAAAGGAAATAAAAAAGGAAGAGGTGGTGGAGGAAGAAGAGGCTTTGTAGAAATGCAAAATAAAACGAAGTAATGAACAGATGAATGAACGAACCGACAAACGAGTGGATGGTCGGTTCAATGATAAAGAAAATGGAAAAAAAAAAAAAGAAAACAAGATGCCACAAAGATGTTGGTCATTTGCCCTACAGCCGCCACTAGAGAAAAAATACCGTCCGTTCCCTGCCCGGTCCTGTGATGTCATTGTCCTGAACTTTCCATAGGTTTAAAAGTGAAAAGAAGCAGTATGGGGAGGAGCGAGGTTAGGGTTGGAAATAGGCAGCAATTGTCTTTTAAAATGGTAGAGTCTTTCCTGCGTAGAGAGAGAGCGTTAGATGCGCTATCAAGAGATCTTCTGCACGGTCGATTTTTTACTTTGGTCATCCTCTAATTGCTGTGAGAGTCTTTCGTAATAGGCCAGCGCTTCTTGTGCAGGGGAGATGAGCAAATTCTGAAAAATAAAAATATTTGACATGAGTTATAACTATATTATCACGTGTCAAACTATTTTATGTTAATTATATATTGGAATATGTGGTGAAACTTTTTTTTTTACCAAAAATTAAGAGAAAAGACAAAAACGAGCCAAAGGATAGTTTGGTTTGGTTTTATGGCATATCAATCTCTTATGGGTCATTTAATGTCGAAACGTTAGTTTTTAATGCTTATGCATTTTAATACCATTTCGGGTGATTTAATGTTTATGCATTTTAATACCATTTCGGGTGATTTAATGTTTATGCATTTTAATACCATTTCGGGTTATTTAATGTTTATGCATTTTAATACCATTTCGGGTTATTTAATGTTTATGCATTTTAATACCATTTCGGGTTATTTAATGTTTATGCATTTTAATACCATTTCGGGTTATTTAATGTTTATGCATTTTAATACCATTTCGGGTTATTTAATGCTTATGCATTTTAATACCATTTCGGGTTATTTAATGCTTATGCATTTTAATACCATTTCGGGTTATTTAATGTTTATGCATTTTAATACCATTTCGGGTTATTTAATGTTTATGCATTTTAATACCATTTCGGGTTATTTAATGTTTATGCATTTTAATACCATTTCGGGTTATTTAATGTTTATGCATTTTAATATCATTTCGGGTTATTTAATGTTTATGCATTTTAATACCATTTCGGGTTATTTAATGTTTATGCATTTTAATACCATTTCGGGTTATTTAATGTTTATGCATTTTAATACCATTTCGGGTTATTTAATGTTTATGCATTTTAATACCATTTCGGGTTATTTAATGTTTATGCATTTAATACCATTTCGGGTTATTTAATGTTTATGCATTTTAATACCATTTCGGGTTATTTAATGTTTATGCATTTTAATACTATTTCGGGTTATTTAATGTTTATGCATTTTAATACCATTTCGGGTTATTTAATGTTTATGCATTTTAATACCATTTCGGGTTATTTAATGTTTATGCATTTTAATACTATTTCGGGTTATTTAATGTTTATGCATTTTAATACTATTTCGGGTTATTTAATGTTTATGCATTTTAATACCATTTCGGGTTATTTAATGTTTATGCATTTTAATACTATTTCGGGTTATTTAATGTTTATGCATTTTAATACCATTTCGGGTTATTTAATGTTTATGCATTTTAATACTATTTCGGGTTATTTAATGTTTATGCATTTAATACCATTTCGGGTTATTTAATGTTTATGCATTTTAATACCATTTCGGGTTATTTAATGCAGAATCTGGTCATTTTAGTAAAAGTTTTAATGCCTCAAGTTCGTTATATATTTAAGTATTTATTCATGGTGTTTGGTTTGGTTGTTTTGTAAGAGAAAATTGATGTTTTTGGCTTTGCAGAACATGGAGTTTTGCAAAACGAATGGGGGGGGGGTGTAAACATCAATGCTTGGGGCATCCTTGGTCACGAAGTCAGTACCATTTATATTGGTAAAAGGATTTTATGCTTGAGGTTTATATTTTTAAATGTTTAACGGTTCCTTCATAGAACCAACAGTGTTTTCGTCGCATGGGAGAAAAAGCAATACATTCTAACAAAGTGCTTCACTGTGTATGGTACTTGACAGGTCGCACACCATGGTGGCGACTTATGCTCAATCATGAATGAATGAGTGTCTTTTGTGTGGCCAATACGGAGTTGAGAGAGGATGACTTCCTCCGTTCGTGACTGTCTACAACCCCACCTCCATTCAGGATCAGGTTGTATTGTTCACAATTCATTGATTGTATTACTGCTCCAGCTAGACTGCCATTTCTTACGGATATATGCTTGGATGTTTGTCTTGACGTCTGTGTATGGAAATTTAAATTTGTTGTTGACCAAAGGATGGAGCAATGAAAGAAACAAAATTGTAAGTAAAGACTCCCACGCAATGTTAGGTTAATACAGCAAGTTTGTTATATATATATATATATATAGATAAGTGAAAATGAATAGGGGTGCTGGGGTTCCATTGTCACCTATTATACAGGATGGTCACTAGAAAAGCGGGAAAGTTGTCAAACGGTAATTTTTATTTATTTATTTATTTATTTTTTTTTTAAAATAACTTTTATAAAGTTTTCCAAAGATAAATATAATACACTCACAAATTGCTCAAAATGTCATCTGTGCACTTCATAGCAGTGTCTTAACCTAGACATCCAAGCTCACGTGGCATATCGAAGATTAACCTGTAGGACATCATTTCAAGCTCGTGCCAAACACGTTTTCTAAATCAATAGAGTATGTTGCGTCAGCATTTGAGTTTCTGCTAATAACAAACCCTGAACAGAGTAATCCATGATATTTAAGTTTGGGCTTTTTGAAGGCCAATCTTCATGCGCAATGGAATCAGGAGTAGATTGTTGAAGAAATTGAATTGAAGCTTTTGCTCAAATTTCAATGCAATTTTCTTTGTCAACAGTTTGTTATTTCACAGGTATATAACATTTTGATTTAAAAAAAAAATAAAAAAATAATCCGGCCATACACATAAACTTTAATGCACTTACCACAGCTTTGGGAAAAGCTCGAGCCAAAGCCTGGAGCTGTGGCAGTAATACATTTTTGATGAAGTGGACTTGGGATTTGGATCGCACAACCGTTTCTCTATCCATAAATGCCGTTACAGGGAGACCTTCCAACTTCTCAGCATCACTCTACAAAAATAAAAAAACAAATTTTTTAAAAGATGTTGAACTGCCATATAAACAAATGATTTACATTTTCTTCAACTAGATATATAATTGGTCTTCCGATTTATAAAATCGGGGGACTTATGTTTTGAGGCATGTCCGTCCGGATTTTTCTCCGCAACCATCCATTG
Source organism: Sepiola atlantica (assembly GCA_963556195.1). Lineage (NCBI taxonomy): Eukaryota > Metazoa > Mollusca > Cephalopoda > Sepiida > Sepiolidae > Sepiola > Sepiola atlantica. The sequence continues at coordinate 170,218,625 of OY744522.1, read as the reverse complement.
AATTTCTGAAATTTTGCATGAAGTTGTAACTTTGGTCAGGTTAGAAAGTGACATTCTCCGAGTTTTGAGAAAAAATCTGGTTAGCCCCCCAGGGGGTCAAAAGGCCCCGAAATGGCAAAAAATTACATTTTTTCCCATAACGTTTTATCCATCCATTCAATTTTTCTGAAACTTGGCCAAAATATAGAGGCAATTGTTCTGGATATAAAATGAGCATCCTTGACCTCAAACCTGGTTCGCGCCCCCAGGGATCAAAAATGCCCCAAATTGCCCAAATTTATTGCATTTTACACTCGCCACATCGAATCACATACAGAGGGGGACCACGCACGCACGCACGCGCGGCTTGTTTCATTTGAGATTACTTGAATCTGCTTTTGGCCTACCAAGCTAGCATGCCATCCAATGAGCCCATAGAGAACAGACTGACAACATTCAAATATATGCATAAGAATAAAAAGCGCTTATAACCAGCATCATTTTACCACTTGATTAGAGAACCAATCAGTGAAGTTTGAAGACTCACCTATGTACTCACCCTCCTTCACAGCAGACATGCTTTTTTTCTTCTCATAAATGAAGTCAAGGGATTTCAAATCAGACAGCATATTTTAGAATAAACATGCATTTTAAATTATAAATGTGTTTTACATAGACAAATGCTATCCTATTATTAGTTAAGGTGGTGAGTAAGTCTATAGAAAAAGGGGGTGTATAAGCAAGTTAAAAAAAAAAAAAAAAAAAAAAAAGAAATGGAGAAATGTTATGGTGGGTGGTGAAATGATGAAATCTATGTATGTTTATATAAATGTATAGAGTCAATAATGGCTTTCAAATCTGACAGCATATTCTAAAAATAAAACCTGCTTTTTAAGTGATGCCCATGTTTTGCATAGCTTTGCTGAAGTCTAATTTTTCTTTGTGGATTTCTCTATGCTCTATAATTATTATCAATTTATAGAATACAGTATATCTGCACAAACCATTTATATCCCTTAAATGAGTTTACTATAAAAACGTTGCAAGGTGAACCCTAGAATACAGTATTATTAGAAATTGATTTTTCATGATAACGATCAGTTATCAACAATTCGTTATATGTTCGGTACTAAGCATTAATCGTGGTAAAAATTAACACCTATATATTTTCACATCAACTGAATACTCAGGCTTGCTAAAGGTCGATGGGAATCAGAGAAATGAACAGGACCAACCCAGCAGATATACCAGACGTGACACTCATCACTGTCTTTTAAAGTACGCAAAAGTAGAGATATGTTTGAATTTACCGAGTCAAGGAAAGAAAGTAGAGATAGATACAGACTATCAACAGCAGTGCCCGGCTGACAAAAGAGACCTTTCTTGTCAGAGAATGAAAGAGGGTGAAGGAAAGTGTGATATCTAACTTCTCTCATACCTGTTCTATAATAGAGGATGTTAAATAAAACCACATGCCATGACAAAAAACGGTGATATAGAACTGAGAGGTAGACCATTCTGTCTGCTGCTTCAATTAATCTGCCTGCCAGAGGAAATAATACGATCTGAATTTATCACTGATAGTGTATATAAGTAGTATAAAAACATACTTATGGCAAGTAACGTTTATATTTCATTCCAGAGGAAAATCAGGAATGAAACAAACGTTTGCGTAGCTGTTAGTTTAGTTGTTTTTTTTATGTATTGTTATCCTAAAGTAAATTTAAAAAATAAAAAAATTAAACAAAAAATAGAAATACAAGCACGCATGTGTTAGAATATAGTCACCTATTAATTCAACGCAAAAAAGAAAAAAAAAAGAAAAGAAAAGAAAAAGAAAAAAGAAAAAAAGAAAAAAGAAAAAAGAAAAAAAAAAGAAAACCCAAAAAACCCCGAAAAACACAGGGATGAGTCACCCCTATACAAAAGAAACCTGGAAGTAAAATCAGCCGAACCTTTGAGAAGCCCTACCATTGGCTAATGGAAAAAAACCTGTAGGAGGGAATAACAAAGAATATGATTGATTAGCTAGCTAGACTAAACATGTGTATATATATAAAAACACCCAACAACACAAATTCCAGGCATTTTAGCCTGACGATTTCATACGGGGATGAAACGTGGAAGCCTCTGCATAGCTTAATTGTTATAAATCTTTTCATAACTTTTAAGTAGGTTGAAATAAATAAAATTAGCGCATTATTTATATCAGTTCAAAGAATTTGGCACATAATCGTTTCTAAAATGATTTGGAATATTATATTTTGTATTATATTTTAGATGATTTCAAAATGTCTTCAGCCCCCCTCATAGCATCACTAATAGAAATTAAAAAAGATTTTTTTTTTAAAAGCAGAATGTCATTTTTACGGGGTGATGGGGTATTAATGAAGGGTGTTAACCTGCAAATTTACCAATATTTAATTTTTTTTTTATACTTAAAAATTTTTTTTTTTACTATACATCCCTTTTTTATTTTAAGTTGTGTTTACCTTTCCGGTTAAAATTAAATAACTTTAAAATGATCTAATTAAATATCTTATTTGTGTATGATATAAATTAAAATATTGAAAGTTTGGATATTATTGTAGACCTCAGCTACTAACATTTTTACAAACGCCTTTGATCCCAATATCCCAGAATAAACAAGTTATTACTGGAACCAAAAGATTTTCCTTCCTTATGATCTCAAATTACAGTCTTGCAAAATAATTAACACGTTCACCCAGAGGAAGTGGTTCAAAAGTCGGCCTATGCAAATTTTTAGATTTTAGTCTCAATAATAATACCAGTCATGAATTACATAGTGGAGGAGGAGGTAGAGAAGCCATTTTGGTTTGGAAAAAAATGCGAACTGCAGAAAAAAAAAAAAATTAAAATTAAGTATACAAACCTGTGCAAAAAACTCGTTTAGAAGGCATTCTAACCAAGGCTCTGCAACTTCCAAAGGTCGTAGTTCATTTGAAATGTCAGCCACTTTAATCAATATCGACATCAGCTACAAAAAATAAATTCTTAAATTTATTTTTTATTACAAACCCGGCATTAAGCAGATACAAAAACTTGTAAGAAATAAATGAACATTTCTTACAAGTTTTTTTCTCTTTTTTACTATTTCAAAGTCCAAAAATGAAGTTTTGATAAAAGACAAAAAACAAACTAACTTCAAGCCTTTGCTTTCCTACAACAATATTAAAAACATGTATAGCACAGCTAAGTCCTTTTTGTGGACACTTGTGAGTAGTATGGTATTAAATGAAATGACGTTAACCAAATATGTATAAAAAATGAGATCTGCACAGGATTTGAATTTCTTTAACTGTTGTCAGTTTTATCATTTATCCAAATAACTTGAATCTATTGCTTTGTGAACTCGTTTATATTATTAAACCAGATCTACCCAATTATGTGTCAGCAGATTGGACATGAAACTTAGTTGAGTAAACAAATACATTTATGACAATATGTATGTATGTATGTATATATATATATATAGTAATCCAGGTAGGGTAAAAATCCACAGGATAGAAATCCAAAGGGAATCAAACCGGGCTTAGAAAAAGAGTGCTCAATAAAATTTAGAGCTGTATTGTGAATGCTTTTATTCAAACATATACAAGGTCTGCTACACTGACATGTCGATGTCAAGAGCTGAGGTCTCATCAGGCAGAGAATTTTTTTTATGATCCAACCTGGTCGCTGAATTCCAGGAAGAATGAAGTCAAGCAAAGACGAGAAAGAAATAAAAGTCATGTGACCGATTTTAAAAATATAATTGCTGTTAGAAATTACTATTTTCATTTTTTTATCCAACGCTGAGCTGGGGTAGAAAGGGGGGGGGGCCGAGGAAAAGAAAAAGAAAAATATATTTGCCGTTAGAAAAGTTTAATTTACAGTTATTTATATTTTTATTTTTTATCCAACGCTTAGCTAGGGTAGGGGGGGGGGTTGAAGGAAAAGAAAAAGAAAGGGAAAGGGGAGAGGGGTAGAGGGAGGTTAGGGGTGGATGTCTATAGCCATTTAGGATTTGTTGCGGGCTGAGAATGGTTAATGTAAGATTCGAGTTAAATTCATATTTATTTTTATCCAGCGCTGGGCTGAATAAAAGGGGGTCGGGGGAGATGAAACAAGAGAGAAAGAGAAGATAAAAGAGAAAGAAGGGAGGTGTCAAGATTGTATGTTTGTAGCCGTTTAAGAAAGTTATCGTGTCTTCTTCCTGTATATGGCATTGTCTCAATTTATTTCAATGCAGACATAACAATTACATGACAAAAAGCTTACAGGGATATTTTAGTTTAAATTATTATTAGTGATGGATTTATGACCTTAATATTAATAAATTATGCTGTTATATTTTGATCAATTGGCATTTAATTTTAATTATTTTAATGGATAGTTAAATGTATTTTAAATAGTATTTATCAGTTAATTAATAAAACATAGTGGTAATTATCTTTATTTTTAGTAAGATTCATATATGGATTAGTGGCAGTAATATTAGTTGATTTAGTTCTAGATAATAATGAGTTAAAATATATTGGAATTATTCTTGGTAAGGATCGTCTAAGTTTATGACATTGATGGATTATATTATTATATTTAGTTTTAATTATTTTGGAGTATAAATAAATGTATTTCGATTATAAGTAATAGTTAGTGATGGATTAATAAAACATATTGGTAATTGCCTTTATTTTTAATGGAAGTCATATATGGATTAATTTCAGTGGTATAGATAAATTTTATTATTCGTTGTAATCATATTACTAATGGTGGGGTTAACACCTGTTATAATATTAGTGGTAAGGTGTTCTAGTTAAAGTTGTTAACGCAAGTTATGGTCTATGAGTGGGGGGGATTAGAAATGGTGGGGGCCAGTAATTTTGATTAAAGTGATCAGTATATAATTATTTAAAAATTGATTTTGGTAATATGTGGTTTACTTTTGTAAAGTAATGCCAATTGATCAAAATATAACAGCATAATTTATTAATATTAAGGTCATAAATCCATCACTAATAATAATTTAAACTAAAATATCCCTGTAAGCTTTTTGTCATGTAATTGTTATATGTCTGCATTGAAATAAATTGAGACAATGACATATACAGGAAGCAGACACGATAACTTTCTTAAATGGCTACAAACATACAATCTTGACACCTCCCTTCTTTCTCTTTCTTTATCTTCTCTTTCTCTCTTGTTTCATCTTCCGACCCCCTTTTATTCAGCAATATGAATTTAACTCGAATCTTACATTAACCATTCTCAGCCCGCAACAAATCCTAAATGGCTATAGACATCCACCCCTAACCTCCCTCTACCCCTCTCCCTTTCTTTTTCTTTAAACCCCTCCCCCCTACCCAAGCATTGGATAAATAAAAAATAAAAATATAAATAGCTGTAAATTAAACTTTTCTAACGGCAAATATATTTTTCTTCCTTTTTTTTTCTTTTCCTCGCCACCCCCTTTCTACCCCAGCTCAGCGTTGGATAAAAAAAAATGAAAATATTAATTTCTAACGGCAATTATATTTTTAAAATCGGTCACATGACATTTCTTTCTCTTTGCTTGACTTCATTCTTCCTGGAATTCAGCGACCAGGTTGGATCATAAAAAAAAATTCTCTGCCTGATGAGACCTCAGCTCTTGAGAGCTGTAGATCGATAACATCGACATGCCAGTGTAGCAGACCTTGTACATGTTTGAATAAAAGCATTCACTATATATATATATATATATATATATATATATTTCGGCGATTTCAAAACATTCACCAAATCAAGTTCCAAATATTTTATACTAATTTTGAACTCAATTTGAAAAATGTTTTGAATCAATGAAATCTCATCGATTATATATAAAATAACATATATATATATATATATATATATATATATATATATATTACACACATATCAAATTATTATCTACAGACACCAGCATTTAAAGCTATTTGCTCTCAGTGTAGGAAGTGATAATTTCAGATGGTCATAGGACGTGAACCCAGTTTAAAGAATCAGCCTAGACTCTGCAAGCTATCGCTCTATCCCCACAACCACCGGGAACTACTATGTGATTAAGGGCAAATTATTCCACTAAATATTGAGCTGCTGATATTTGCAAGTTGATTAATTTTTATTGTTATCTTACTGAGGATTCTTTATATGATCTAAATTGAGGGTTTATATCCCCTAGTCGCATATTTTTGCTAGGCTGGAAGGATGATATCATTGAACGAAAATATACTACACTGACCCCCCCCCCCCTAAAGGAAGAGGTAATTACTGAGGATAGTATCATGAACAATGAACACTACCCCCCCCCCCCCCGGAGGAGAGGATAATCTTTGATAGATTTTATCATGAGGAACGAACATATACACTGCCCACCAGAAAAGAAAAAAAGTGGTGCCTGTGAGTATGGGATCATGACAGTAAAACAGAAAGAAAATTTAAAAAAATAAATAAATAAATAAAAAAAATAAAAATAGTTCCTGGGAAGACCGTCTTGTGATAACAGGACAGATGCTAAATTACACCTTCTCCAAAGGAGGATGTTATATCTGGGAAAATTACTCCTACCCCCTTAAAAATGAGGTAATTCCTGGGAGGATTGTCTCGTGACAATAGAATCGATACTACCCTAACCATCTCCATTTAAAGATAAGGCAATAATAGATTAAATCAGTTTTCTTCATTTATTTAAAAATGCCTAGCCATACAAACATCATGTTTATGGTTCTTTGGCCTTTTGGCTGAGATCAAAGTGTAGTATCTATCCTCAGCATGCTAGTGAAAGATGTTTGCTATCAACAAAAATATTGCATATATATAAGAAAATATGACAATATAAATTACTAATGTATATTGCAGAACATTTATTTATTAAAAGCTTGTTATAAAATAAATATATAAATTAAGAATACTTAAAACTGTTTGTGGGTGTTCGCAGATTACTATATGTATGGCATTTCAAAAGATTATGTATTATAGAATTAAATAAGCCGTTTGGATGTTAATATAGTAAGGATAGGTGGGGAAAAACTTTAGCATTTATTCATTTAGATGTTGATGTGTGCATATACATTTATATGTAAATAAAAAACCAAAATTATATATTCATCAACGTTTCGTCTTTATTTCAAGACTTTCTCAAGATGATTGATTTGAAGAAATAACATACAAGTACAATATTAACAATTGTTTGGTGCATTTTTAAATATTGTACGTGTATGTTATGTTTTTTCATCACAGATTATTTCAAATTATGTAATATCTAATATATATATATATATATAAAGTGGTGTACTAAAAGGGAACTTTTAGGAAAAGTAAAACCTATTGTGAAGAGTATACAGCTCAATATCCAGGATAGAGCAGGTAGAATGAAGAAGAATGGAAAGGAATTAGAGAAGCAAAAGCCAAATAATAATTCAATTCAATTGCTCAGAGCAAGGTATATTCCACAAAAAAGGCAATTTATTCAAGTTAAATTTTCCTTAAGCCAGGCTTTTCAAAGATCAAAATCTTATCAGAGGAAGTCGCTGGGATAGATAAGTTGGCAAAGGCCAAGATTTAAAATTTGAAAAAATAAAATAAAAGTTGTAGGGGAAGAAACACAGGGCAAAATTTTGCCCGAATGCAAGCAAATGTCTGATTGCTAAAAAATTGAATTATGATTTGGCTTTTGCTTCTCTAATTCCTTTCCATTCTTCTTCATATATATATATATATATATATATATATATATATATAGTGCTAATGGTTAAATGTGGTGTTGATAACCCATCCACCTTTATTCAACAGATAAGCTCGTTTCACATACTTTCATGAATCATTTCTCACCTGCTAATTTAGTGAATATATCTTCGGACTCAAACGGCGTATAACTATTTTAATACTTGAACAATTCAGGTTATCCACTCATTGGTCTATACCTTGAATTTCTAACCGATCTAGTTCAACTTCAATCACTGGTCATCTTGTACATGCCTGCCTTTCACAAATACTGGTGAGCTATTCTTCTTAAAGGGCACTTCGCTTTGCCCCCCCACCCCAATCTGCTCTAAGTAATGTTTACTTTTGATGGGGTAAGGGGTTCATTACTGGTGTCATTTTCACCTGATTTATCTCCTGCCAATAAAATCGAAGCTGAGTAACCAGTCTGCCTAGCAACATGGCTCCAGTTGAATTCAACCCATAAAAATTGAGTTTGTGGAATTTCGAGCTTTTGTATTCATTTGACACGGTTTCTCTGTACAACCGCTAATTACAATTTAACTTAAAAACCATTGCATATATTTTCAGTGGCATCAATAAAAATATTTTGAATACTTGGCTTTTTTGACAGCACAAATGAAGTCATGTTAAACGTTTTACCGTAAAAGCATCGCTATCAAGAAACTATAATAAAGTAAAGTCGATCCCCCCCCCCCGTACATTCAGACATAGCTTAATAACCAAAACCTTCATATGCTAATCTGTTCCGCATCCAATTAGACTAAGCCCTCATGCTCGTTTCCAGAAATGATGCATCTGTTTAGTTTACTTTCAAACTTTATTTTCTCCAACTTAACTGTTTCTCCCAAATAAGCCTTCCATAAAAAAAGGTGGCTACCATTTTTACTCGCTTCTTAATATCTACTACTACCGCCACCAGTAACACCAGTGCATAATAATGCCATGAGTACAGTATTTACTTCTTACCCCCCTCCCGCTAGTGTTTTTCTGTCATCTACTGTACATCTTCAATCGAAATAATGACTGCTCAGTTTCATGGAATGTAAGAATTATGAAACCGCTATTCTAACTTCATTACTAAGACTTATACATATTTTCTTTCTTTCTATGTTCTTTAAGTATTTTTAACGTCATACAATTAATGTAAGAACAAAATACTAACATTACCACAGCACTCCAAAGAAATTAAGCTAACTCAGATTACTTTTTCAGAACTGATTCCGAAACTTAATCTGCTTTTATAGAATAAATTCAAACACTTTTCTTAATTCAGTTCTTTTATTAAGATGTTTCCGGTAAGGTAAGCGCATTTTTTCAATGGTGTTTTGATGTTTTTTTGTTTTTTTTGTTGTTTTTTTTAACAGCATATCAACCATCTATGGATTATTTAATGCCGAATAAAGTTGTCAAATATAATTCTATAAATAATTTAATTATTTATATTCCTAGAATATATTGCTCCCAGAAAACATTGCACTACTCTTGGAAGGAAATTTCACAGAGGATACCATCATTACTCACGAACAGGAAAAATGAGCACCCCACCAGTGACATTACTCCCAGAAATCATTACTTTTTGACATTGGTAATCTTTGTTCTCAACATGATTGACCCTCAGCAACCACCTAGTATCTATTTGGGAAGAAAATTAAGAGGTGGAAATAAGCTTTTGATGTTTTGAAGAATCAGATTGAATACAGTTTGGATTAACTTAGATGATAAAGACGCGACTAGCCAATTGATCGGATTAGACCTCTCCGATCTCCCGTCTAGCCAAAGTAAGAACCGAAGTGGAAGAATGACTCAGCCACCAGGATCCAGTCTTAAGGCATCATGGGTTATCACCCATGGCCTACAGGCGGCCCCATTTTCGGGAAGTTTTACCACTCTGCATGGGTTGTAGTCGGCAAATTCATGGCTCGGCAAATTCATGGCCCTGCCAACAGGGCGGCAATGGTGTTTTGAATTTGCTCCATGTCTATTTAATATCGAAATGTATACAACTAATATTTTATGTGACTAAACTAGGAAATAACACTATCGCTGTATATCTTAACCAGAATTAATGTTGGGCCCAGAATTTCTTATAAAAAAAAAAATAAAAAATCAGCCACTGTTTTATTTCAGCAACAAAATAGATTCATTGTTGGTGGAAAAAAAAACACTAACATAAAATGTGTTTTTTTTTTTTTGTTTTTTTTTAAAAACATGCTTATTTTAGATCTACGTCAAACCAGGTGGAAACAAACTTATTTTTAGAAGTTACAGTGGGAGATTAGTTTTGCATATACTTTTAATGTAACATGTAGCTGGAAGACCCAACTACCCAAACGCTAGCTGGAAGACCTGACGTTGTTCAGGATTTGAGGAGGATCATGACCATGTACTTTTTCCACTATGCTTTTACTGCACCCCCCCCCCCTCCCCCCATCCTTCTGTTGAAATTTCAACAAAATCAAATAAAATTATTTGACGTTTTAAAGGGGTGTTTCTCTCCACGGTTCACTAAGAGGTAGGGGGCATGAAGAAGTGACATGGGACCACTTCCATTTTATAAATAAGATAAATTTCATAAAAATAGGATTTGCTAGCCTGGGAGGATGTTATTAGGAATGAACATGTACTACACTACCCACAAAGGAGGGAGTAGGATTGTATCATAACAGAACAGAATAGATACTACACTATCACCCCCCTCCTCAACGGAGGATGTAATGCCTGGGAAGATGGTCTTATAACAGAAGAGATATTACAGTACTACTCTCCTAAAAGATAGTACAATAGAAGTACTAGTATAGGGTCAGCTTCAGACAGATACCAAATTTGCATTAGTCACAGAAATGGATTGGAAATGCTTACCTGTAATCGATGTTCTTTCTTTTCAGGGTTAAAATCATTTAATACTGCATCAAATTCCTGAAGAATATTTAAGTGTTTTGCCATGTCTGTACTTAATATACACCTTGAAATCAATGTAAAGAAAAAGAAAAAATATAAATTTCACAAACAAGACATGATATTTGGATGTATGATAGAGATGTCATGGCTTAAACAAATTTCTCAAAGATATGTCGTTCTCAATTTTTATTTTCGTTCAAGTTTTAGAGTTATTGTTTTATTTCCTATCAAAGCTGTTTTTACCATCTATTTAAATACCGAGAAAGATCGAGTTAAACCATCAAATTAGAGGGCGGATTTCATGTAAAAAAGCGAGCAGCGAAGTGCAGGCAAGTGTCTACAAAACGTGCACATTTATTGTTACTGTACTTCAATAGAATGTGCTCCGATGAACCTGCTGCTCTGGTGCCCCCACCCACCCCCTCGACGTAAGTACACTAGACCAACCCGACAATCAGCTAAATCTCATCCATTCACTGGAGGTCCCCAGATGCTGGAGAACCTTCTACTCCAATAGCTTCTTTCCTCGTGCTGCCACCCTCTGAAACTCTCCCTGCTCCCGGTTTCCCGACTGTACAGACATGCAGAAATGTAAAGCTAATGTAAACACATCAATTGATAAACTATCCAGGACCGGATATTCTAGTCTATTCATTTAATTAAACCTCATCTTCAGAGTGGCTTTCAGCCTTGATCAATGGTTACTCAAGGTAAAAAAAAAATTTTTAAGTGAGGGAAGAGGAATTCTTAAACTATTCCCCATTACATTTTTTACGAGTAAAGAAATGAGTTGAGATTTTTTATTTTATTTACTATTTGGTCACTAATTATTAAGGCCAAGAAGTGCTCAAGGATAAGAGTTAATGAGATGGCATAATTGTCAGCAGAGATGGAGAATACTATGGAAATGCTTACATTGATCAAAGGTATGAATTGCATGTGATTACTTATGGGTGCTTTATGACGAGAATATTTGAATTTGAAGACTACCAAATTGTAATCAACAGGGAATCAGTCCTTCAGTAATATGTTCCACAGGTGTTAAACTCTGCCAAAGAAGCCTTGTCTATGGAAATTCTGTCTGATGCTAGGCATTTAAAAAAAGGAAAGTCACTTCCCGTTGTGGGAGCAAGGCAAGTTCTTACTGTGAATGTTTTACAAGGAGGAACCAAATATTGGAGTTCAGTCGAGCAACTTCCATGGCAATAATGATAAAGAGAGACTAGCAACGTCTCTTCTATGAGAAGGGGGTTATAGGGAAAAGAAGAGATCACCCCCACCCTCCACCCATAATTTGAAAATATGCATTTTTTTTTACACTTGGAAATACGAGCCTGTAGACAGATGTCATGTTCTATCTAGCTGCTAGCATATTTGGGGTACTGTATCTACGCTTGGTCCCAAGCGATGAATCAATCGCATTTCCTTGTGATAAGTCTGTAAATGCAGATGATCGAGACGAGCAGAAAGACCAGGGGTTTTGAGAATTCTTACCTGATAATACCTTGTCGAACTTCTAAATATTGTTCTTTGGAAAGAGTTTTTAATAATCCCCACTTTCCAAGAATGTGAAATGCAACATCACAGTGGTGATTCTCGAGGGGGGATCTGTCGTTGTACGTCCGAGCGAGCACGGTTTGAGCATTTACCTGATGAAGAAAAAACAAAATATAAGGAGTCTTCTAAATGGACAATATTTTTTTTTAATTGGTGACTGACTGACCCACACACGCACTGAAAGAGTTCGAATTACCTACGAGTGCCTTAGGTCTCTGTACAAGGGTTTGTCAGGACAACCTGACATGAGCATACTTCCTAACAAGTAAACTGACCAAATACTCAAAATAACATGGTATTCAAAGCCCAAATAAGATCCCTCGAAACGGTTATACACTGGCTCATATGAGGAATGGCACATCTAGTAATGTTACCTCAAGTAACAGCACTTAGCTGGATACTCCACCAGACTAGATGAATTCTTATCTTGGAATTCGGTAAGATCAAGAGACAAGAAAGGTACTATAAGATAGTTAACCGTTCTTAACTTTATTTTTTACTAACTCAGCATTTGACAGGTAAAGGATAAATTTAATAGAATATTCTAATATCTATATATCTCATATAGGGATCAAGTGTTAGACCCAGGAAGGGGTCCTCTTGATTTCTGAGAACTTTGAAGTAAAATGAAACAAAAAGATATATATATATATATATATATATATATATCTATCACAAGAATTAAATCCTAAAAACGATCATTCCGATATGAATTACAAAATCAACCCAAGAAGGATTTGTACAAATAAAGAACTTATAAATTTGATTTATCTCAAACATATCTAATATGTAAAATTAAGTTAGCCGGATTTCCTACCTAAAACCTAAATAGCTTCCATCCTAAAATATTAATATTTCCTTCTGAATGGCCATTTTTTAAATTTTTTTTAAGAGTTGCTCCACGTTAAGAAAAATATTTGTTTTAATTTCTGTTGTATTTCCTTCAAAAAAAGTATTCACATCTTTTTTACAAATGGAAGCTATTTTTTCTATCAGTAGCAAATGTTGCTATTATTACAGAATATTAATACGTTCATTTAATACCAAATGCTTAAATTCATATTTTCACTGAGTAGCAATTAGCCTGATGATATCCTTTTGGAATGAAACAATGTGTATAGCTTACTTGCAATAAATAAATAAATATAATATATATATGTATATGAATATATATATATATATATATCACCAATATTATATAGATAAAGTAAAGTCAGTTTTTACCCTTTTCCATTAAGTTTGTAAATACAAGCGATATATAGAATTCTATAGCTATGCTAAGATTTGATGCAGGTTTTCGGAAAATATACGTCCTGTTCGTTTGCTTTCAGTAATTTCTACATTTTTTTCCGGCTTGCCTGTCGCTCCAAAACAGTCATACATACAGGGAGTAATTTTCACTCACACGCTGAAATCTACTTCCACCAGGAAATTCTTCATCATAGGATAAATTGACAGTCATTTAATTTCTTGCTATCGTCTTTTACTAACTAAATACGGGTAGATCCTTACAACCTACGCTTTCTGCTTTTACAGCGTTTTCATTGGCTATAATCCTATTCTGAAATAACCGAATAGGATTGATGAACACTAAACAACCATTTAAATTAAAACTGCACCTCATTGATCCATTCAGTAATAGCAATAATTACAATGAACTATGCCGTTTTCTTTCTCTTTTTAACTTTACATTAACAGGTTGTCTTCTATTGTCCTTTATTTTGCTTGAATCGGGGGGGGGGGTCAGTCTCTTCTTAGTGGGGGGAGCCGGCCTTACAAACTAGTTACACTGTACTTTTCTTAAATCGCATTCGGTTATTTCAGAATAGAACAGGAACAAAAAAAAAAAAAAAAAAAAAAAAAAAAAAATCACATGGCGACAAAGACTCTTTTCTTAGGAGTGAGGCCACCCATTTAAAAAGTATATCCACCTTAGTTACTTGTTGTCTGAATTTTAGCCCACATGCAGATTCCCCATTGTATAAAATACAATTTTTTGTGCAATCTTCTATATTTGATAGCACATTATTATGTTTACATTTTAGTATGTTTATTTACCCCCCTGCAAGAGGTTAGACACAAGGTAAAGTCCACATTTCCCAGTCAAGGCACCTCATGCGATTAATAAAATAACCTAAAGAAAGTAAAGCCTCAGGCCAACAGCAACAAAGCTGATATCCGTCTTTTAAACCTACCACTAAACCTAAGTCCATGTAAAAAAAAAAAACAAAAAAAAGAAATGAAAAAAATTTGCAGAAAAAAAAAAAATTCTTTGCCAAATATTCTACATGCATACAATTTTACGCAAATTTTATAAAACAAATTACTGACTAATTGTTTTAAAACAAATACACTTGGCATATTCGTCAAACTCTTTACCTAGTTATTTGTGACCTATTTGCATTAAAAAGAAATTAATCAAGGGAAGCGCGATAGCGCTCTATCCCTTAATAGACTTCAAAAACGACCTATGCTAGAAATCTCATTTCTTTGATCAGTCATAACTTAAAAACCAATAAACCAAATTATTTAAAACTTTGCACAAATTTTTTTTTTGATAGGTTCTATAAGTGTGTCGAATTTCAGCATCATTAGTCAAGGCAACCCAGAGATCCAGAAAGGTCAGGAGTGATTTTGTGTTATCCGTGTGTACGTACGTGTGCGTGCCACCCTGTATCTCATCAACTATTTGATGGATTCAGCTGATTTTGGGCAGAGATAGAGGTTCTAGGGTCTAGTTGATGGCATTTTAATTTCAGTTTACCATATACCTTAGTTTTCCAGAAAATTCAAAAAAACCTTAAAAATCACCATTGTATTGAGGCATAGCCTTTACAAAAGTAGTGACATTCCATGATAAATGCCAGTATACTGAAATCATATGTCCTTAATAGGGTTAAGATGAAAATTCATGTACACTAAATGTACAAAAGCAAGGAAATTCCCAAATTTTTACACTTTTATTGTCATTAAGGGTACGAGTACATATCAACCAAACCATTTCATTATCACATAACTACAGTATAAATCTCTATGCATTAGTGGATGAAGTGTGTGAGGTGCGCTGAAGAAAAATTCCTACCAGTAAAATACATAGCCCAGTTGTGCTCGCATACCCTTAATGACAATAAAAGTGTAAAAAATTGGGAATTTCCTTGCTTTTGTACATTTAGTGTATATTAATTTTCATCTTAACCCTATTAATAGCATATGATTTCAGTATACTGCCATTTTTCATGGAATATTTAATAGAAGTTAAGTAAATATCGATTCTAAGGAAAGTAGACATAAAATATAGCTAATTTGCTCAGAATCAGTATTTACGGACTTAAAAGGCTTATAACTATTAAATATTAATCAAAAATGCATAGGTTAAGCTAAAAAAATGTTTTTCAATAATTTCACATATTTCCTTTAAATTGATTTATGATGGCAATAGTAATGATTACAGAGAAAAAGTTTTGATTTTGCAAACTTTAATTCAAGTAAACATCAGCACACTTCACAACAAATTACTAATGTGGATTATTTTGTCCTGTCACCACTTGCAAATTTAAGCGATTTGTTTAGTCTGACTTTGCAAGCCATTATTTGTGCTATTTTGATTGAAAACAATATTTCTGTCTGGGAGGGGGCGGTTAGGGCTACTATTCAAAACTTTACGGTAGGGAGCCTCGCACCTGCTTCAAACTCCTGATAACTCACTTTTATTTTCAAAAAATGACTTACATTTTTTATCTTCATATAAAAAAAAAAAACATGGCTAAATCCTATTTTAATCACCTAAATAACTTTCAGTGAAATGGGTTCTTTTCAGAATTGATACTTTAATATTTATTTTTTAAAGTTAAATAATTCTTTTATACTCCCCCCCACCCCCACTAGGTCCTGCTAGTGATAAATTTTTTAAATTTTATCCACATACATATGTTTCATCCTTTTCCAGAAATCAGTGTGGAGGATGACTGCTCTGCTAGTGGCATGATTCGAACCTTAGACCCAAGTCACCTTTTAACTTTCAAGTCTGAACCTTTCAATCGATGCGGCCAATCTAACAGCCAGCGGGAAAGAAGAGAATTAAATGGTCTTTACAAGTGGACATATCTAGTAGGCTGTCATAACAGTGTGCAACAATCCAATTTGACATAACATCGCATTTAACATTAATTTAGCAGCCTATTGCTACTTCTCTTAAAGGGCCCAGTCTGCATTATATGTGAATTAATATCACCAGGTGCACTTGTTTACTATAAATTCAAATTATTTTATCATGAATGCAAATTTATAAAGTCCTCAACTTAAATGTCAAAAGATTTTATGCATTAAAATGATTGCAGTGTAACTTAAAATAGGTTATCTCAAAATATCAAGCAACTAAAAACACTGGCTCGTCAGGTCAACCTGAAAATTAAGATTTCACCAAGTGCACATCTGTATAATATATATCTTATATATCAAGTAAAGTCACTATTCACCATTTCTTCAATGTTAATAGCTTTTGTAATAAAAAGGTATATACTTAATTCTATTTTTACAAGACAATTATGGCAAATATTGGTCAATGTTTAAGAAAAATTGTATTTGCGATCAATTTTAATATTTTATATTTAATCCCAATTGATTATATAAGTTTATTTATTAGTCATAAAGGGGGATGGGGAGGAATTTTTACTTTTACATTCAGATCTACTCCCACTGTCACTCATGAACACCAGGAAATAATATTTTTTTTTGTTTTAGATTAACCAGAAAAGCCATATCTGGGAATAATGCATTTCCATCTTTTAATATGGATCCCACCACCACCATAGCAAAAGTATCCGTTTCGAATATAAACATAAACCAAGTCCCAAAATTTAATGTTTGAAATAAACTACAGAAAATACATCAGGGTTTTTTATGTATTTGAATTAGAAAAAAAAAAAGAAAAGAAAAACGTGCTTCAGTTGTGCATGTAAGCAACAAATAATGTAATGTCCATCTTTTTGTATACTTTCTGCCCTATTTTTAGTTTGGTTATTAAAAAAAATATCTTCATGCAGATAAACAAAGACAAAAATGGAGGAATATTACCCAGCATTGACATAGAAATAATACTGTACAGCCAATTGTTTATAATATATGTTTTACCAATCTGAAAAGTACTCCAAGTGATAAATATGGCAACTTTTTTATTTATTTATTTATTTTTTATTTAATTTGTATTTTTATTTCAGTTTTTTCTCAGTTATTTTCAGCTAGACTTTTCTGGAATATCGTTTTGTTTTGATTTTTAATATTTAGTTAAATAAAAAAAATGTCAAACTAAAATTTAAACGTTTATTTTGTTAGTTCTTTACTGTAAGCATTTATAGTTGTAGAACAAATTGAGGCCAAGAGAAAAAATGTTTTTGTGAAGTGAATATTCAAATAAATGGATCTGTTTGTAAAGTGTTTTAATAAAATAAATAAATATCAACATCAACATCAAATTAGTAAATCCATTAAACAAACGCCAGAAAAAATGAAAATCTATTTTTAAGTGATCCAAAATGGATTATCTTTAGTTGCCTTTTCTCTATTAACCGTTCCATATTTTTTATACAGAAAAACTCTGGAATATATATATTTTATATAATTCAGAGGATTGTTTCTTGCCTCTACATAACTTACATTATTTTTAAGTAATATTGATTATTGAAATTAAAAACAATTAAAATTTCCTATTTAGAAAATAATTCACCAATGTACTTCGGCTTTGTAAACAGGTCATGCATTTATCTTGTTAATAGTTTAGTACTCTTCGAAATACGAAAAGATGTTAATCACTTAAACTGTCGAATAGAAAGTCATTTTCTGGCTTTAAAATTCTTAGCAAATTCTCATGTATTAATAAAAAAAATTGAAATGTTTTGAAAGTTATTTACATTCAATAGTTTTGAGATTAAAACATCCGAGTAAAATTAGTTATAGTTTTATAACAATTTGATTAAATAATTTAATGACTAAGCAATACTATACTTGTATTTAACTTTCAAAATCTATTTTTTTTTAAAAGATATGTTGTAAAAAAAATAAAAACTACAAAGCAACACCTACAGCTAGTATATATATATATATATATATATAACCACAACAAACAATACAGAAAAAGTGTTCATTGCTCTAAGTGTAATGGAAAAATACATAATTAGCATATGACACTCAGGAATAGAAAAGTAATAGTTTAGACTAAGAAATCCTTAAAATTATTTTTCTTAATGCCCCTGTATAACAGCAACAGACTGGGAAATGAAAATATTCCAGTGTTAACATGGAAAAAAAAAAAAAAAAAAAAAAAAAAAAGAGAATAAAAAGGTGTTTAATCAACTTACATGGTAGATGTTACTAAAACCTGAATGTTCTAGGTCATGGCATATTGCAGATATTAATAAAGTAAGCAGTTCTTCTTCGGAAAAAATGTCGCGCAACTCCAGTTGCCATATAAGACTATACATCTGAAATGACAAAAAGTATAAGAATACAGAGGTTATTGGAGTTATTAAAAGGCAAGGTATCGCACACGGGGGGGGGGGGGACACATAATTAACCCGAGCTTAAATGTATCCACACAAGTGAGACCCTAGCAATCTTAATGTTACACTTTCAGGTTTTGTATAACTTCACTATTAAAAGAAGTATTATTATGGGGTAACTTTTTGTGTCTGTACAGTGTTTTTTGCCAATTGATTAATAATAAAATTAGTATGTGTTAAAAATCAAATTCAAGAGCATATGTTAAATATCTAGGCCGGGTGTACCGAAAAGGTCATTTGGCAGAAGTAGGCACACTTGACATGGACATGGCAGAGAAAAAAAAAACTAGCTAGTCGCAGTGTAAAAAAACTCAGTCAGTGAAACTACAATGCCAGGAAAAAGTGTCACTTTAATTCACCTCCTGTCGGTCACAGTATTAGCCCTCTTATTTCTCCTCTGGGTCATACTAAGATGAAGTGTAAATAAAAATGGTCTACTTTTAGTGCTAACTAAGAAATCTCATCACTTTTAGAAATTTAAAAAAAATTAAAAAATTAAAAAAATCAGTTAAAAAATACCTACCATTTGGGTAACCATAAAACAATGCTTAAAATTGTGAAATGGCACATTAAAGTAATGCAAGTAGATATCACACAGCCATTCTTGCAAATTGGAAAACTGAAAAAAGATAAAAAGGTAAACAATTCAATCCAAATGTCTATAGGATTCACTTGTAAACTAAAATCATTATGATTTTGTTTAATACTAAATAACTTTATAAAAATTCATATTTTTCATTCAGACAGAAATTGCCATTAAATGGGTAATATCTGAAAATTTTAATGCCGAAAAAGGTTACATAACACATTCATAAACAGTATCTTAATTTCTAAGCATAACTAAAAAATAATGTAAGTGAGATAACTCATTTTAAATTGAATATAAGAGTTGTCTATCTTACAACTTAAATTTTATTTCTTTTTCTGTATAAGTTTAATAATGTGCCAATGAATAAAAATTAAAAATTGAAATGACTTTACTGCATCTTGGGGAAACACCATGTAGGTATAACTTTTTTTTTTTTTCTTTTTTTTTACACACCACACGCACGTCCAACCCATATGTAGGCCGGGAATTAAGTTACGTTTTAATAGCATAGCAAGTTAAAGACAATAGAATTTCACAAAAGTAATTAAAATGACCGACCTGTTTTCTAACAGAATATCATCCTAGTAAATATAATTTAGTAAGTAATTTATTTTTTCACATAAGTAGAATTATTTATTTCACTAAATAATTCATTAAATTGGCTTAAATTTTTTTCCAAGAAACTGAATCCATTCTGATGAATTTAATTTATCAGTAAAGTAAATTTTGCAAATAAATTATTCCTTCTAAATAGGATTTTTATTTCAAAATATTTCATTAAAATGGCGGACTTGTTATGTAAGAAACCATAAGCATAAACAAAATAAAAATTGCTTTCATCCTGATAGGATGGAAAACCTACATTTTGATTCCAGCCGGAAAAGCCGGGAATCAACAGAAGCAATATGCAGTTTCTATGCGCTAAGAATTAATTTGAAAGCTTACATTTACTTTTAGAAAAAGTTTGGTACCCTATTTTGGACAATTGCATTTTTGATTTGTTTGTAAAGTTTTCACATAGTAATTTTTGTCTTACTGTTTATCATCAAAGTGACACACGAAATACAAGAGCCTCCATTATGTATAGCGAGATACATCACCAATGATAGCTACAATGCAGAACATTTTTGGAAAACGGGTCAATCTTAGAACAATCCTTAATTCGATGCCTCCCCACAAGAGGACAAAGCTAGACACAAGGTCAGTTTTTTTTTATATTTGAGGGATAAAATCTAGCTACCACAAAAAGAATTGAGAACAAAAATTGAAATTGCCTCTGAGGACAGAAAAAAAAAAAAATTAATAAAAAATAATTTGTGAACCAGTTCTGGACAAGTGGTATTTTAATTTGTTTCTTAAATTTGTCTATTTTTCTTTTGTTTCTTAGCAAAGAGACAATAGTTTGCACAAAACCAGTTACTATGACAACCATCCAAAACTGCTTAATTGCTACCTGCTCAACAATGCTTATACACAAGAAATATATGCATACAACTCAATTATTACAATCATTTTCTTGCACAAAAACTAATATTTTTTTTTAACTTTTGGAAATTAAATTTAAAATTTATGGATTTAAATAAGTTTATATATTTTGTATATATAATTTTATAATCATTGGGCTTGGGGTGGAACTAAAATTAAATTAGACATCCCATAAGAATATTCAAATTCTGAAGGCTGCTTGAAACATAACATTAAAAAGTTTGAATCCAGTCGGTTCCATAATACTAGGGGTGGGACGTAATGGGTGAAAATTTCAGATTCATGCGAGTAGTATTTTTTGTGTTCATTTATACATAAATAACATTAAAAAAAAAATCAAACATTTTGAAAATTTTGCAAAATTCAGAAGGTGCAGGCCAAAAATAGCCGTTAGGGCTCCACGGGACTCAAAATCCATCATTTTTCGGTGAAAAAGTGGTTTCATGCAACATTGCAGGTCCTAAAACATCCTCAAAAGCTATGAATGGATATAGATGGTTAAATCTGATATAGTACTTTAATTTAGGACCATTTTCAGGCTGTAAAACGGGTTTTCATGAATGTAAAATAGCCAAAAACTAGTGAAAAATTTTTGGCCTGCACCTTCTGAATTTTGCAAAATTTTCAAAATGTTTGATTGTTTAATGTTATGTATAAATGAACACAAAAATCTACTACTCATGAATCTGAAATTTTCACCCATTACCACTTTTACTTAGGGATGTTGTCAACCATGACGTGGTCCCTCGTGCAAGAATGACAACAACAGAATCGAACTGGTCAACAAAGTTGTACCATTCTGATTCATACGAATTTACTAAGTGACAATCATTTAAACACATAATATTATTAAAGGCCAAAATAAACATTATGAAACTGCAAAAATGAACATACAAAAGCTGCTGGTAACACCAAGGAAGGCAGTACCACCAAAACGGTTACGAGTTGACGGACTCAAAAGGACAGTATTGCATGTGCTATCACAAATGTTTAAAAACAAAAAAAAAAAATCTGCAAAAACTCCACACGGAATTAAGGAGTATTATAAATGTAATGGTATGGTAAGTCATGGTATGTATATATGTGCGTGTCATGGTATGCATGCGTGTCATGGTATGCATGCATGTCATGCTATGCGTGCGTGTGTCATGGTGTGTATGCGTGCGCGTGTCATGGTGTGTATGCGTGCGCGTGTCATGGTGTGTATGCGTGCGCGTGTCATGGTGTGTATGCGTGCGTGTGTCATGGTGTGTATGCGTGCGTGTGTCATGGTGTGTATGCGTGCGTGTGTCATGGTGTGTATGCGTGCGTGTGTCATGGTGTGTATGCGTGCGTGTGTCATGGTGTGTATGCGTGCGTGTGTCATGGTGTGTATGCGTGCGTGTGTCATGGTGTGTATGCGTGCGTGTGTCATGGTGTGTATGCGTGCGTGTGTCATGGTGTGTATGCGTGCGTGTGTCATGGTGTGTATGCGTGCGTGTGTCATGGTGTGTATGCGTGCGTGTGTCATGGTGTGTATGCGTGCGTGTGTCATGGTGTGTATGCGTGCGTGTGTCATGGTGTGTATGCGTGCGTGTGTCATGGTGTGTATGCGTGCGTGTGTCATGGTGTGTATGCGTGCGTGTGTCATGGTGTGTATGCGTGTATGTGCGTTTTTATTTATTCAAATCTCTTTGGATAGCTGCAAAAGGTCAACACCCATTCAAATAATTCTGGTTAAGTGTTATCTCTTGACCAACAATAATTGTCTACAGGATTGCAGAAAAGCCATTGTTTTTGAGTAGATGAGACAGCCTTCAGCAAATATCAAGATATTCAATCTTGTTCATTTATTGTGATTCTATCAAATCTTGTTTGGATTGGTTTTAGCTGAATGCCGTCTCGTACACTGTCAAAAACAATGGATGTTTTTAAATTCCCATTGTTAATGTAGAATTATTTTAGTGCTCTAAAAGTTAATGGTCGAGCTTATTTGCAATAATATGGCCATAGTTTTAATTTATTTGATTAGATGGGACAATTTTCTGGGTGGGTATTCAAATCGTGGCAATCATGCAGTATAGTTAACAGCCGAGAAATAAACAAATAATTTTTACCCAGTGTCTTTAAATTTAATTTTCTACCTGACTATAATTTTAAAGTATAAAAACCGATTGTAAGATTTATTATCTTTGAATACGTTATCGTTACTTTGACTTGGCAGAACACAGGTCAAAGATAGCAATTGATTTTGTTTGGAGATGGTTGCTACTTTCAAACCTAATAAAAAAATTAAATTAAATAAAAATTGGAGAACTGAATAAAAGACTTGCCTTAATATTGAATGTGGAAATGAAGTTCAGTTCTTGGAACATGGTTTCAAGAAGAATCAGCATTTCAGCATCCTTCCATTGCCAGTTGTCGAATGATAATTGCTTCAAATGGTTTCTTACGTTGAGTGAAAATTGTGATTCTCTGCAAGAAAAATACATTCAACACATTGGATTTATTGTTTTAGAGGAAACAAAAGATAAAATGTTAAGTCTGAGAAAACACTAGATAAATATAGAGAACTAAATTTCTCTGAAAGGAAAGAGAATGGAGTTTCTTTTTAACTGCAACAGATTAATAGATCTGGGCTCGTTTTCACTTTTATGATGACATAGTGGGAATTTTTTTGCAGTCTATTGCTAACAGGATTAATACCTAAAGATAAATACAAAAATTAAAAGGTTTTATATAACTTTCAACAAGTAGTTATTTTTTTTTTAATAGCTTTTAAAAAGAAACTCCATTCTATGTCCTTTAACTCCAACAGTTAAATAGTTATACTGGTCAAAGAAGCGTGCAAGTATGTGTCTTTATCACTGTATTTTCTGACAAGAGTTTGTGATGCTAGTATGCATATCAGCTTATTTTATTTACATGGGCAAAGACAGCCAACTAAGAAACTGGTCTGGTCAGTTTTCACTTTCATAGTGACAAGGAGGCTGCAGGGAAATTTTTGCTATATTTCTAATGGCCGTTTCATGCTTGGTAAGCTGCATTTTCTTATATTTTCTGGTTGGTGTAATAACAAATTTGCACAAAAGGAGACTGTTTTTTTTGCTAATAAAACCTGGTGATTTCTCCATAAATGTGAGAAATGATCACTAGTAGCAAAACACTTAATATAGATGTATCTGAACACTTAAGACATGTGTAGGAAGTTAGGATATTGTTTGCAGAGATAAGTATTATAGATTTATTTCAGTGCATGTAAAAAAATTATTTTATTAGTACTTTGATAATACTATTATTGATTAAATACCAAAATATTTTTTTTTATGTAAATTCATCGTAAATCGATCTAACCTATGAACTGCAAAAACGTATTGCATAGAAGCGAATTTTCTAAAAAAACAAAACTGTTTAAAAAAAAAAAAAAAAAAAAAAAAAAAAAATTGAAAAAATAAAATAAAAATAAATTAAAAAAATCGCTATCTCCAGAATAGATTATTTGTCTACAAATATAAGAATCTTCCTACTTACAAAAGATCCAATGGAAGGGACCTGAAAAGAGTGAAAGAAAAACTATGATTATATTATGAACATCAAAAACACGCTTTTCCAAACTTCAGAAAATTTAGTAAAGCTAAAAAAGCTAGAATTTTAATTAAGATTATGTTTGGTATATTTAATTATTCGTTAAAGTAAAACTAAAAATACTTAATATATAAAAAAATGTTAAATTTGGAAAAACTTAAAACTAGCAATAAATTATTTTTAAATTGTTCCAAAAGTAAAATCTAAACTAAAATCTAAAAGACAAAAAAATAAATTAAAAGACAAAAAATAAAGATAACGAACAAAAATAAAAAAAAAAACTTTAAATTCATGAGCAATCTGCTAGTATTGAATAATAGTCATGAGACTGAGGCACAAAATGCTGATTAGTGGCGCAGGATCACATGTGAGAAGAGAGGGGGCATATGTGAAGTAGCAAGTTGTTAGAGTAAGCAGTTGGTACTTTGTGGCAGCCTACAGTACTGCTGCCACATCTTCAATTATTTCTATAAATATTTTTTTTTTCAGTTTTGAACAAATTGGCAAAACAAAAAGACTTTATAAAGATCTGTTTAAGATTGTCAAAATTTCTTAATTTTCATTCGATAACAGCACCCCACAACCTGAAGTTTCAAGCTACTAAAATTATGTTGTAGCTAAATTTGCCGTTGGAGAGAAAAAAAAATTACTTACGAAATTTTTCTGTATTCATCAATGACATATTGTTGCTGTTTTAACTTTTCATCTTTCATTTTGTATTTATCCCAGAGTGGGACGATTGTCCTTGCAGTTGGTAAATCTTTATAGAGCCCTAACCAACTCAGATAGCTTATTCCCTGAAAAGAAAAAATATAGAAATTAAAATAAAGTTTTCTGCCATTACTAACGAGCAAAGTATTACCACTGGACCAAAGGAAGAGTCTATCAGGCATGTGTACACAGTGTGATGTATAGAAGTGAAACATGGCCAGTAAGGGTTGAGGACATCCTTTGTACAGAAAGAAATGATCTGAGAATGATATTTGTAATGCAAATATTATATCTGATGACCTCAGAGGAAGATTAAATCTGGATAGTATAGAGAGATGTGTGCAGGACAGGATACTTTGGTGGTATGGTCACGTTGAAAGAATGGATCAAAGTTTTTGACTCAGCAGATGTAGAACAGTTGAGATAACAGGGTCAGTTCAGAAGGGGAGACCAAGGAAAACATAGGAGAAAATGATTGGAATGCACTTGAGAAAGGGGTAAATAAAGACCCAGTCAGAGATAGTCAATTTCTAAAAGCTGATCAATGCATGCCAGCCTGTAAAACCAAATATGATGAAAGTCAATTTTAGTTACAGAAAGGGAACCAGAGTATTAACACCATCGCTGTCTGACATCTACGGGGCTTCCTCAAAATAAAGAATCTAGGTTCCCCTGTAATCAATGTTCCTATCTTAAAAGGTAGAGTAAGAACTAAATCAAGGGAGGCGCGAGAGCGCTCTATCCCTTAATAGACTGCACGAATGGCCTATGCTGGAAATCTCATTTCTTTGATTAATCATAACTCAAAAACCAATAAACCAAATTAGTTAAAACTTTGCACAAAATTTTTATTTGATAGGTTCTACAAGTGTATTTAATTTCAGCATCATTAGTCATGGCAACCCAGAGATCCAGAAAGTTAAATCATGAAATCATGTTATCTGTGTGTACGTACGTGCCACCCTGTATCTCATCAACTATTTGATGGATTCAGCTGATTTTTGGCAGAGATAGAGGTTCTAGGGTCTAGTTGATGGCATTTTAATTTCAGTTTACCATATACCTTAGTTTTCCAGAAAATTTAAAAAAACCTTAAAAATGACCATTGTATTGAGGCATAGCCTTTACAAAAGTAGTGACATTCCATGATAAATGCCAGTATACTGAAATCATATGTCCTTAATAGGGTTAAGATGAAAATTCATGTACACTAAATGTACAAAAGCAAGGAAATTCCCAAATTTTTACACTTTTATTGTCATTAAGGGTATGAGTACATATCAACCAAACCATTTCATTATCACATAACTACAGTATAAATCTCTATGCATTAGTGGATGAAGTGTGTGAGGTGCGCTGAAGAAAAATTCCTACCAGTAAAATACATGGCCCTGTTGTGCTCACATACCCTTAATGACAAAAGTGTAAAAAATTGGGAATTTCCTTGCTCTTGTACATTTAGTGTATATGAATTTTCATCTTAACCCTATTAAGGGCATATGATTTCAGTATACTGGCATTTATCATGGAATATCTTATTGTTTTGTATAATGTATGTTGCTCGTCTTTCATAGTTCTCAACTGTAATAAGTGTTAATTGTACTTCTGGTCTAGCCTTTCGTTCTAATGATGGATACGTTTGAAATATGTTTAATACATTAACTGTGAAAGAAAATAACATTCTGACAAACGGGGGGGGGGTACCCAAAGTTTATAAAGTTTAATTCTGTAGATATTTATCTTTTTATTGTTGCTATGACATAAAGTACTAATTTTGCTGTTCTCCCAACTCAAAATTAGCATTGTGAAACGTATGTTGTCATGGTTGTACAAAGTGATTTTCTCTATGAAATTCTATCAATCATATTGGTTTCTATGTGACACTGCTTGAAGCCATCATTGATAGACTCCAGATTTCTTCACCCTACCTTTTCCCCATTACTCTCAACTGAGATTGTAGCAGTCATCATGCGGGTCCACAAGGTAAAAGAGTGAACTCTGTGTCGTTTATTGGGATTGAACCCAGAGCGTTCCAATTACAAGAGAATCTTGTTATTTCTATGAGCGGACAAGAGTCCACTTATGAAAATGACCATTGTTTTGCATGGGCGAAGTCTCGTTGGAATAAAAAGAGTAGAAACTTTCCTACCTGGTGAATGACGATAACATTACGATATGTCGAGTGTTAAGCAAGGAAAGGATAAAGAAATTGAATTGGCATTTTGTGTTGGGTTACTCGATTGACGAGTCAAGTTTTTTTTTTTTAGTTTTTATTTTAAGTTTTTTTTTTTTAAGCGTTGTGTTTTGGATAATTGTAAATTTTAATTCTAGAGTCAAATTCTTTGAGAATTGGTTTGTTTTAGTGAATTGTTAATACAATTGGGGAGTCTGACTTGATTTGTTTTTGTGTGTGCGTTTTCTTTTTTCAACTTTCACTTCTCCAGAGATTTGTGTGCATCTATTGATCCAACCAAATCTTCATTCAACAGTAGATTCAAAATGAAAAGCGTGTACAAAGTATACGAACAACTTATTTTTTTTAAATGAATCTTAAACTACATGTTTAAAGTAAATTTGTTAATCCAAAGAGATTTAAAGAAATAAGACAATTATGGATGGTCCATGAAAATGATAGTTATTCTATTATTCCTAAACACTAGCCCAGTCTACTACTGTGTCAACAGTGACCATGGTGGTACAGGTGTAAAACATAAAATGTATCTAACAAAGTTATAATCAGATTTTCAAAGTCAAACCCAAATAACATTAAAGCTGACGAATTAAACATCGTTTCTGACAAGCCAATTTTTATTTGTTATTGTTGTACTGTGTTATTGACAATATGGTGTATTAGCTACAATTTATTTTAAAAAATTAATTAGTTTGGCCCAGACAACTGCTAATATAAAACATTTTTAAATGATCACCTAAACATCAAAATCAGCAAGGGAGATAACTTGTTTTAAATTGAATACAATTTAAATTGTCCACCTTAAGTTTAAAAAATGTGGAAAAAAAAAAAAAAAAAAAAAAAAAAAAAAAAAAAAAAAAATTAAAATTAAAAACTAAAATGACTTCACTACATCCTGGACAATGTCAAGTAGGTACAAATGGTTGGATCATTCTACCGCTCCAGAAAGTATCTCACTCCTGACAATTCACTACCTGTATAAGAGTCAAATACATCCAGAGATGGAGTACTGTTGCCACATATCGGGAGGTGCCGCTTAGAGCACCTTTCCTGCCTTGACAGAGTACAAAACAGAATTTGAAATCTAGTGGGGGACGTCCTTCTCTTCCCTACTGCCTCTTTCTCACTAAAGAGAGGTTGCTAGTCTATCGTTATTTTCATAGGTGCCTGACAAAGCTCAAATCTATAATTCCCTGTAAAACATTCACAGCAAGAACTCGTCTAGCTACAACCACTGACCATAATTTTCCTTTCTTCCTGTTCCCAAAAATAAACGGAACTTCCATGAGAAAAGTTTATTTCCAAGAACTGCAAGTCTGGAACATAATACCATGTGGCTGCTTCCCAGCTGATTACAACATGGTCCTTTTCAAGTCCAACGTTAATACTTGTTGAATCATCCTTTTAAATCAAACTGCCCAGTCCCAACCATCATTACCAATCCTCCGGACAAACTCAATCCTTATCCTTGAGTGACCTTTGGGCCTTGATAAGCGGTGACTCGCCCGTACATAAAAAAATAAAGACTTGCATAAATGCCTTAAACTGATGTAGGTAGCCAATGGCAAAAAAAAGCTGAAAACTAGATGGATTTCTCCCCCGCCCACGTGTGCATGAAGAGGGCAGCACAAAAAACTAAGACTTGAATGACTTGAGTGCATACGTTGGAAGGAAACAGGAAGTCATTCTTTGATTAAACAAACGGCATCTAACTCCTCTACCACCATGAATTGTTTGAAGTACTAGCCTTCATGGCAAAATTAATATTTTCAGAGAGAACCATCATAAGAGGGAAAAGGGAGGCTAGGAAAGACAAACAAAAAAGACAATGAGCAGAATTTTGCTAAAAAGCAGGACTTATCCATGATTAGATTGGGAAAAAAAAAAAAATAAAACAAAATAAATTTCGAGAAGAGAGATCTTTTTCTGAATTATCTATTAAATATTGTAAAGGAACTCAAAGTTTAGGATTGGAGAAACTGGTTAAACTTTTATTGGTGGAGATGGGTAATGTGATGGGAGGCTGGTTAGGATATAGACCCAGAGTTCAGTTGATAGTTTAGCAAAGGAACCAAACAGGCATTAGGGACTTCTGCATGATAACCGCAGTTGGCCGAGAAAGCTAATCTAAGGGAGACAGAACCCTGTGATTTAATAAGTTTTAGATTAAATTGGTCTGCATAATTATTTTTTTTTGAGAGTCAATTCTCACAAAGACGATCAAATTGAACATG
Source organism: Sepiola atlantica (assembly GCA_963556195.1). Lineage (NCBI taxonomy): Eukaryota > Metazoa > Mollusca > Cephalopoda > Sepiida > Sepiolidae > Sepiola > Sepiola atlantica. Next base: position 170,189,120 of record OY744522.1, on the reverse strand, counting down.
ACCATCAAGAGACATGAGGATTTTTTTTAAGAAAAGTCTACACAATCATGAAAATATGACACAGACTGGTCATGGGTTTAAAACTTAAAAAGGTTGACCAAGGAAAAAAAAAGCCACTAATACAAAACTCACGGTAGGGTAATAGCACCTAACTGTATGTAGAATAACCCTTCAAACATTCGATAAATTCAAGCAAAATTAAGCAGACTGACAATGCCAATTTTAAAGGAATCCAAACTAGCCTGTATATGAAGTCTTTAAGAGATTAAAAAAAAAAAAAAAAAAATTGTGCGGTTTCTTCTGTCCAACACTATTGTTTACCAAGTCCATCTGTTTGACAAAAACAAACATTCAACTTTCCACGATTCTTACCGATATGAACTCTGGTCACATTGTTCTTGAAATATTTTTTTATTTTAAAACAGAAAACGGCTACGAATTTCGAACAATAGACAAAATAAATTCTTACCTCAACTTTATTTTTCACATAGTCGACTTTTGTGAGCATCTCTTCAAAACTTTTTGGCATCGTTGTTTGATAAATAATCAAATTTTCTAGAGTTTCTAACCTAAAATAAAGATAATTATGATTAAAAAAAAAAAAGAAAAAAAAAGACATTTGTAAGCAATTATAAAGTTTTAGTGTATTGTACTTTTATTGCATAATATATAATCTTTTCAATTTATAATTAGATCTGCAGATTTTTTTATGTGTTGAGTACTTTCATATTTTTGCAACTCTATACATTAGGTTTTTTTTCAGTGAACTGAATTTTTTTATTTATTTTATACCAAAAAGACCATTGAATGAAGAACCATAACACTATCACCGTTGTTATATTTTACATTTCATGATATTCACTTTTTGGGGGTAGGGCCCGATAATGTACTTCTACTTGATTAGATGAGGGAGGTGTAAATACAATGACATTGAAATAATTTTCGGTAAATTACCATATTAAAGCACACTCCACGTTTCTAGGGAATCAATTAGTACCCTTATGTATTCTTTAACCCCCCATATTATTTCTATTATAAGTTCTTTAATTTCTATTTTCAAATTTTTTATTTTTTTTTATTTATTTTTTTTTTTAATATCTGCCGCAAACTACCCCCACACAATATTGTTTTCTGTGATTAAAATGAAGTATAAGTATCCTAGTTTCAGAATATATATGGTTATAGGAGAGGGGGGGGTCTATCTACAACCCTAAGAAAGGGTTGTGAACAAACAAACTAATATACAAGTAATACTGACCTGAACAATGCTTAGGAGTCTTGTTTAAAACATTTAACCAAATATTTCATTTTGAAAGCTAAATTTAATTATACAGCTAGCAATAACAACTTACCTTCGGCTAAATGTTTTTGCTAGTAATATATATATATATATATATATATATATGTTTTTGCTAATCAACAGCCGAGTGACAATTTCTTGTTGACTTTCACCAACTCTCTCCCTGAACAATGCCTGGGAGGATTAATCATGACAAACGAATATATACTACGCTACACTCTCCATAAATTGAGCTTTGACATAGTACAATAGTACATTGGCTTAAACTGAGCTGAGGGAGAAGATAACTAAAAACCAACGTCTTATGTACGACACTACTGGAATGATGGAGATCTTCCTAAGATGCCAGTTTCTTTTAATCATAGCAGCTACCGTGCTCATGAAAAAGAATTTCAGAAACTAACCGGCAAATATAACCTGTGAACCAAGTGTGAGAGAGATACAAACAATTATGCTTAAAGGAACAATTAGAATTCTAAAATAAATCTCAGTTGGAGTTTCTGAAATAGCGGGTGAATGTCTGGCATCAGAAAATTTGGGGGGGGGGGGGAAGTAACAGTATAGTTTCAGCATCAAACAGATACCAAAATCTCCATTAGTAACAGATTTGATCCATTCTTTCAAGCTAATTATAAACTAAATTCGAATTAGAGATTAAGTAAACTTGTATAAACATAATTTCAGCAATTAATTCAAGTGGACGAATTAAATCCTTAACTTATGACAAAACTGAAACTTGCAAACATAATTAAAACAATATATTTAGAAGTTTAGAAAGCCAAATAAATGCGTTTTTTTTTTAAAAATAAATCTTAAAAACTTTGCATCGAAAATTCAAGTTTTTAAAATAACGATTTATTTAAAAAAAACAAAACACCCCCCCCCCCCAAAAAAAAAACTGCATTGTTTATTTGGCTTTCTAAATCTTTTTTTTTTTTTCTTAAAACCATGATTCAAAAGTGGGACTACATTTTCATTATTTCAACAAGCGCAGCCAGCACATAACCTCACATATCAACATTGAACCTAGAGCGGGCTTCTATTACTAATTACCAATATGCCACGAGTAAGTAAAAAAATATCTATTATGAATAGAACGTTTTGTGTCGAAAATTCAAAATGATAAATTTTAAAAACAACCTACATTGACTATTTAACAGCCAAATAAACAAATTTAAACAATGCTTCAAGAGTGGGACTACATTTTCATCATAATTTAAAGTTTATTTTAAAACTGTCACTTTAGCAACATTAATACAATAATTTTAAGTTTATAAAAAAAATTTTTTTTAAATTAAAAAAAAAAAAAAAAAAAAATCACTCACCTTCTTTCGATGTTTTCCCATTTGTCTAATACTTCTTCGGGCATGTGATCTGAATTTATGAATGGAAAACATACAAAAAAATAACTTTAGAATCGTTATAAGAATTCTTTAATTTCAATATGTCCATATATGCATGTAGCACCGGGCAAAAGTGAGGCATGAGAGCTTTACTGGCGAAGAATTTATTTCGCAAGTAGTTTTCACAGTAACAATTGATTTCTTCAACTTGAAAACAATGATTTCCTATAAAACTTGACATACGCAATGTAAATGAACATAGAATTTCATGTGTTTTTACCTCTTAACTCCGATACAAATTGCAAGCAGTTATTACAACATAGCACCCTCTAAATAAAAGCAGTGTAAACTGTATGCACCCTTTAAATAAAGTACCCATAACCACAGAATAGGTGGTAACTCACTCATTTACTAAGCATATAAACAAGTTGCAATTGGTTCTAAATTTTTTTTCAAAAATCAAAGATTTTGAAAGTACATAAAAGTTATATTTTTAATTAATAAAAAATTCCTGCAAAATGAGTATTAAAAAAAAAAAAAAAAAAAATCAGAAAACAATAAGTTCAAGAAAAATCAGAAAGTTCTGCTTAAGATACCAACACAGTTGAACAACTTAAACATGAAAGAAAATTCCATTTTATCACAAACGAGTCCAACTTACAGTTTTTGATTCAAATAGCCACTAAAACACTAAAGTTAAAAGATTTTAAAATTATTTTAAAACAATCTTTGCCAAAGAGCCTGTGCACATTCTGAGTTATCCAGTAATTGCTGGCCTACAGCAAAATGATATTGTTGGGTTGCTTCAAATTTGGAAGAATCTTTCCCAAGAGCATTAGTGTGCAATAGTATTTATTAGCCCAATAATGCTCCCTACAAATTAAACTTATATCTATATTTATATATGATAAAGGATTGAAACAAGGTCGTAGGGCAGATAACAGGCGTTGTTTATACCATATCTGTATGTACAGGAGAAGATTTTTTCCATAAAGACAGCAATCCTTTGAAATTTGGATTTCCCAGAGTTTGCTTACTGGAAGGGGAATAAAAAATTTAAATGAAAGGAGGACAACAGATTAAGGGTTTGGTTTCTCAGTTTTATAGCATATCAACCCCATTTAGGTTAATTCAAGCCAAATCACAATATTGCAAATGATTCATCGTATATCATTAATTTAACAAATTTTCCTATAGTTGGGGGCAAATTGCGGGTTCATACCTTTTCAATAGTATAAGTACACAATAAAATTGCATGGTTTACAATGATATCCGTTAGGCCAAGTATTTTAACTTAATTCACCCCAAACAAAGCAAGTTGCCACTGTAGATGTCAGGGGCTACCGAGAATTAGGTTAAAGTTTGGGGGTCAATCTAAATTGGGAGCTGTGCAGCGAGATGCTTGTTCACATTAGTTTTAAATTTCTGCATGTTGGTACAGTCGGGGAAACAGGGACGGAGTTCCAAAGGCCGGCAGCACGAGGAAAGAAATTGAAGTAGAAGGCTCTCCGGCATCTGGGGACCTCCATAGTAAATGGATGGGATTTAGCTTATTGTTAGGTTGGTCGAGTGTATTTACGTCGAGGGGGCACCAGAGCAGCAAGTACATTGGAGCACATTCCATTGAAATACTTTTAAAACAAGGATGCAACATTGCGCCGATGGAGCAACAACTTGATGGATAGTGAAGGTCTTATTAGATTAGCGATTATTTTTTGGACCTTGTCTAAGAGGGAGAGACTGGTGGATGGTGCACCAGCCCAGATGTGACAAAAATACTCCATGCATGGGTGGATGGTGGCTTTGTAGAGATATAGGATACTGTCAGGTGTGAGAAGTTTTCTAGCATGGTAGAGGGAGCCCACTTTCTTTTCAGCAGCCTTGGCAATGTCTATGTATTTGTTCCAATTCATGTTACCTGTGAATGTTAGGCCGAGCAGTTTGAACATTGGACTCTCAGGTAGGGTGTTATTTGCTATGGCAATCTGTGGTTGAAGGGGTTTTTTGTAGTTATTGAAGGAAAGAAGCTTTGTCTTTGCGGCATTAAATGTTACCAACCATTCTTGACCTAATTCCACTATAGACTGGAAGTCATTTTCTAAGGGTTGAGCCATTGCCTCGGATATGTTCGAGTACGTTTTATCCACATGATGAGAGTAGAGTGTGGTTCGTCAGCAAATATACCCATCTCAGACAATGTCACCAGGGAGGTCGTTTATGAAAATCAGGAACAATAAAGGTCAAGAGACTGATTGCAGGGGGGGGGGGGGGCACCTGCATTTATTCCTCTTCCCTTCAGATTACAGCTAGTATACAATATTTATACAATCTACCAATTAGATTTGCCAACATAGCTATTTGTAATGTAATAAATTAACTTTATTCTTTATGGTTTGGGAGGTGGCGGAGGTGAAGTGAATAATGATATGAACTGACAACCAAGGTGTGCTAAGTTTGAATTCAGTCAGTTCCATAGGACCATTTCACTTATGGATGCCGGCAACGTCCACGTGGTCCCTCCTGTAAGTATCCAATTCTAAGAAGAGTCTGGGAAACGAGTGCCAGCAATAGAAGCAAGCAGGACAAGAACAAACAAAAATTTGTAATGTGCCGATTCAGATTAGATTTGTCCCATTTTCAGGTTTATTAATGCGGAAACAATTCCAATAGGAAAGGATTCATTGTAAACTATTCTCTGCACCAAAAACCAAACAGAACTTTCATGAACGAAATTTCTTTCAGAGAACATCCCATTGCCGGAACAAGATACGAGTGCTTCCCAACCGACTACAGCATGGTCGTCTTCAGGTCTAATATAAACGAATACTTGTCGAGCCGTCCTCTAGGAAAATCAAGTTCTCTTGAGTAATCTTCTACCCACCGTTTCCTATCCACTCATGGCGGAGATCATCCAACCAACAATCGTATTAATCCTTATAGTCGAGTGGCCCACGGGCCTTGTTGCTGTTTTATATGTAGCTATGGATAGGGGAATTTCTACACCTTTCTCCAATGGTATTACAATGTATGTGAATACGATAGATCTAACTGCATCAGTATCCGATTTTATAGGTTCTTGATTTTAATAAGATTTAAACCATTAGTCAAGGAGACAAAATTACAGACTTCAAGACCCTTTAAAGGGGTTAAATTTGACAAGATCAAAAGTTATATCATCAGTCATTACCAGAACAGTTTTTATCTCTTAATCTTTAATTTAAAAAAAAAAAAAATTTTGAATCTAATCTTATTAATCCTGAGATTCGCAAAAGACTAATTAACTTTTTCATGCATGCTTTTTGACAGACATTCTACGTACCAGATTTAACTTATTCTTGAACAACGGGACTTCAAGTTGAGCAGTCGGATAACTTATAATGGAGGCAAAACGCATTTCTTCGATGTCCCCCCGACTCACAAAAAAAACAAATATAATTGGTCAAATCAAAGCTTATAACTTTTATATTTGTGGGACAACACTATGCATGAAAGGGTTAACTTTCTTCATCCAATTTATCTTTTTCAGAGTGACGTGTAAACTCACTCATCTAAAACAACCACAGATGAGTTTATATATCCAGCTAGATTTTGTGGATGGAGTAAATTTGTCTGAAAATGAAGAGTTCTCAAAAACAAAACAAAAAACCTCCACCTGACAACGTAAGGATTAGCTAAAGTTTTGTCTGGGCCTTACCTTCTCCATATTCTATAAAGTATTTCCAAAGTTATGCCATAGAAACGTAAATAACTCAAAAACTATCTGAATTTGATGAAATTTGCATGAGCATCAGATTCAAACATCGAATTTAGAAAAATCAGTTGAAATTTCGATTTTGATCGAACTTGTCAAGGCTATAAGATGAGAGATTTCATTGGCTACAATATGGGCCAAATAGCGAGTCTACGATGAACAGAATCGAAGTTCTTGGCAAAAATGTGATCTTTATTTTGTGACCTTGACTTTGACATCCAAAAATTAAATCAGTTCTAAGTATGAAGAATATCTTCCTAAACAACTCCCGTTTCAACTAAAAGTTAAAATTACGAGAATGACGCCGAGTGCGTAAGTGAGGAAAAATGAAATCATTGTTTGATAAAACAAAAGTCATCTAACTCTCCCTACCCCTTTCATGAATTGTAGGAAGTCTTAGCCTTCACAGCAAAATTAATATTTTCATTGAGACCTGTCAGAAGGGGTGGCGAGAAAGAAAGATAAAGCGAGAGAGAAAAAGAAAATCCAGCCAAATAGCGAATATAATATAATATAATATAAATATATATATATATATAAGTGACTAATGGTTTTGCAGAAATCAGCTTTTTCTTATTTAAAAAAAAGCGGATTTTGACCAAAAAAAGCAACAAACTCTTATGGGAGAGGGGGGGGGCTTTAGCTATTTAAGCTGCAATCCACCTTTTCTGGATTAAACAGTGGAATTCCGCTAAAAAGCAGTGAACTCAAATCTGAATCAAGTCATCATGGTAGCATCAACAGATGGCATACAAGTGATACTGACTAAAGGATGTCAGATAAATAATTCCACCACCTCCAATTATTTCTCAACTAATTCAGAATTTTCTCAATGTTCGAAGGGACTGTCCATATTGTAGAGCTAGGCGTTTGTGGTCTACTGGCAAAAACGCCAGACTGCAAACAGTAATATCCTAGTTTCGATCCTTGCCCAGGTTAGCCATGCTGATGATGGCTGATAGCCAGAAACGCATGTCCATGGATTCCTTTTATGTATTTAAAAATTCTCTATAGAGAGAGATAAAGAATAAAGTAAAGTTATTTTCCCCTATTTCATTGACCATTATAGATTTAGAACCAACACCTTCCTATGCTAATCTGCTCAGGCAGCCACTTAGGTAAATTCCTAATGAGTTTTCAGGAAATATTATTCGCTTTATTTTCAAAATTTCTTACATTTTTTCCAGGTAAGTTGTTTCTGTCTTTTACAAATGAGGTCGCAGCCATTTTTTACTCTTGCTAATATCTACTATTTAGTAGAAAATAAAAATTTTACAATTTTCGTACAAAGAAATTAAACCTTGAAAATAAGCCAACTTTTTATATCACAATGAAATGTATTTTCTTTTAAACTACGAACTATTTAAATCATATTCATCAATTAGCTTCATACCAATGGTTGTTTGTTCTTGGCCTTTTGGCTAAGATCAAAGTGTAGTATCTGTTCCGATGAATACTGCACCCCATAGACTTGTATTGTCTTGGCCTTCGGGGCTTCATTTACGCCGGTGAATGGGTCTGTCCTGTGCAGTTCTAGGAGGTCCACCCTACCAGGCTTCGCCTCCCCTCTTTGGGGAGGAGTAAGTTTATTGCTTACTGTCTGAGGCGCCCCTACCGGGGAATGCCGACGGGGCTGCCAAGGCAATTTTTAAACCCCACTTTCCCCGACCCGACCTTGGGTCATATCTTACTTGTGGGAGTAAGATAAAAACTGGCCTTGTGCCTAACTCCTGGAGAGGAGTAAATCAATATTTTACATTAAACGATCAAAAACTCATTTTTATATAATACTTCAAATCAGCTGCTCCTTATGTTTTATACTGAATCACCTACTTTAATGTTACACTAAGAGACAATGTATCATGTTTTTTTCAGATTTTGTTTTTTAATTAGTCACATACGTTATTACATAAACGGTAGAATTTTAAGGTAGTAGTGAAAATCCAATAGGATAATGGTTGGGAAATGCTGGTTTAAGGGACTTAACATAAATAACGGTATTTGTATACTTACCTCGCCATACTTTAGCCACAACTTCCAATCGGTATCGATCATCTGGAGTATTTACAGGAATATTGGAAGAAATTTGAAGGAAAAACCCTCTCTGATTGTGTAATTTCAGGATATCATTAGGACCAGCCTCGGCAATACTCCTGAACGTTTCTATAAAAAAATTAAATTAAAACTAAGATTTTAAAAAATAAAAAAAATAAAGTGTTTAAATTAAATCTGATTCAGTTTCCTGTTTCTCCTACATCAGCGATGTGGAGTCAAAACTCAAAGAAAAATCCAACTTTCTACTCAGTTTAAAAAAAAAAAGAAAAAAACATCAACTCTTGTAGAAAATTGTCACCTGACTACACACTTCTCATATTTTCAAATGTAAAAATAGAACTAATGTGTAATTTCTAAAAAAATAAAATACCACCACCATATTGAGCATTGGTTATTTCTCTTATAATACTAAATTGCACTAATAGACATTCTTGCGTTTGTGTATATTATGAAACAAATATTTACAGGTATTTGTTAAATGTAAAAAAAAAAAAATGAAAAAAAAAAAATGGGCAAGGCACAACCTATCCGTTGCTTTTAATCAAACGTGCTTGAACGAGAGAATGCTGGGTATACACAAATGCACTGTAGGGTATCATCATTGATAGTAACATAAGTAGGTATGTTGCATGATGGCCTGTTGCACCTGGCGGCTTATATCACGTACAGATTGTTATTGACATTCAAGAGGAAATAGATCACATAGAAATCTCCGCCATTGCGTGAAGAGTAGTTTCTACAAGCATTTATGAAAATAATTACGGATGGCCCTAATGAGTAAGTTTTTTTTCCAGCTCTCCTAAATAATAGCCCAGTCTAATAACAATGGCATATAGATATACTCAATGTATTATACATCTTAACTAGTTTTTTTTTCTTTCTTTTTTTTTCTTTTTATTTTCTTCTAATTACCCAAGGATCTGTCTATCTACTTTTCACATCCAATGCCGACTTAAAATCCATACCAATTATAACACGGGACTGACTTTTGAACCAATCAAGAGTAAGGGAGAGAATTCTTTTAAACTACACAAGGAATTAGTTTATTTTCCTTTCAGTTTTCCCCCACCTCAGCAATGTGGATTCAACTGAAAGAAAATCCCATTTTCTATTAAAAAAAAAAAAAAAAAAAACAAAAAAAAAAAAAAAAAAAAAAAAAAAACTTAGATTTAATTTTCTTAAACTTTATCCAGGTATCATTTGCCATCAGTTTATAATCAGATCATAACTTTATTCTTTTTATGATAACAAAATTGTTGGTTATGCATAAGAAACTTCACATATATAAGTAAAAAATATTAAAATGAAAAAAGCTTTTAAATTTGTTCAAAATGAGTAAATTATTTTTATTAATGATTTTTTAATTGAGAAATTAAAAAAAAAAAAAAATTAAACACTATAAAAAATATTGTGACCCGTTGGATCATCCATCGAACTCGAGTTAGATGGTTTGAAACGCGGGAAAAAAAAAATAAAAACAAAAAACGGAGTTTTACATTCTTGCATGCATTTGACCGCTTTAAGAAATTGACTTCGAAATCAACTTATCACAGGCCAGGTATTTATTTTTCTCTCAAGCCCATTTTTATCAAATCCTCCCATGTTTTTCTTGGTCTACCCCTATGAACCAAACCTGCTCCCTTAACTGTTCTACAGACCCAAGAAATTTCGTCCATTCTCTCAACGTGACCATCCATCAAAGTGTTATGCACACAGTTCCCTATACTGTCCAAATTTAATCTTCCTCTAAGATCAGAACTAAGCCCGTCTTTAAAACAGATATTACACATCCATCATATTATTCTCATATTTCTCTCCATGCAACACATGTCCTCAACCCTCACTGGCAAGGTTTCACTTCCATATATTACACTGCATACATATGCCTGATAAACTCTTCCTTTGGTTGGGTGACAACACTACTGGTTAGTAATGTCAGAAGTTCCCTGAACTTACAAGCACCCTTAACTCTAGCAATCACACTAGCACCTTCTCCAATAAAAAAAATAAATAAATAAAAGACAATCTTAAATTAGTCGCTTTCTACTCTATATCTTAGATACAGGTTAAATCATTACTCATGTAACCCCTTTTTTTATAATGGACTATTTCAATCTTCATTACCTTTAAAATATATAGACAAACAATAAATTAAAAATGAAAAGCTAAAACAATATGGTGAAGGTTGGAAAAGTGATAGTGACCATCTCTCTAGAGATCTGTCAGTTAATTGCAAATTATAGTTAATTAAATGACCTAAAATGGAATCGTCTTTAAAATCAATCTCAACGTGGGGAATATTTCTGCATGTATTTTGTGTGATGAAAATATATAGAAAGAAAATCAGCGTTCGTTTACTAAAATAACAACTCCGCTTTAGTATAGTAGAATGTTTTTGTTAACACTGGAGGATGGGTATTGTAACAAGATTACCCCCCCCCCCCCCCCAGGGTCGATCGGAAAAGCAGGACAATGACTAAAAATGATAGATGATAATGTGGTGTGGATCAGGGATGTGGGTAGGCATCACGTTTGTAATGTGACTGCAATTGTTTTGTTTATCGCAAGGTTGAGGCTAAACTTTAAATTGTAAATAGTCGTTTCCATTTTGAAGTATGCCGACTCAGGAATGTATCAAAAACAATTGTAGACGTACGTCACCAATCGAGAGAAGATCAGAGAGAAAAAAACAAAAAAAAACAGACTTGACGATCGGAGAAAGTGGGCATCCCGTCTTTTACTCCCCCAGTTGGAGTTTGGGGAGTTGCTTGTAACCATAAGTGGAGTGTGCTAAGAGGAACGCTCACATTTGACATGCAATAAATTGTAAGCTTAGAAATGATAAAAATGACAGATTTTTTTTTCACTTCTGTTGCAACAGCTTTCAATTGGGAGGGGGGGGGGTCAGCAAATAAGGGGACTGTATTAAAGGATTTAGCTAGTTTAACTCTTACGCATTGCACTTTGTTATTTTATGTAAAATATTTGTATTGACGAATCAGAAGAGATAACAGTTGGTTAAAATAACATTTTAGTTCGTCCGCAACTAGACATTAAATGTCGGTTAAAAACCTATAAATACGTTGTAGCAAAGAAAAAGGGTTACAAAGGCAATCTCAAACAGATTTCCAGCACCACCACTTTCTCTGCTCTGAAACTCGACCCACTGCTTTCCATACGTTCTTTCATTTATATCAGTCTCCACATATGCTAATTACTTCACATATGCAGATCGCTCCCAACTATAAAAGTCTACAATTGTGAAGAAGAGCCCTGATGGGAAGTCACGACATGCGAAGCATCTCATTCTCTTTTCAGCTGGTAAATGTTCTTAAATGTGACATGCATAAAATTAGAGAAAGTAACAAGGAAAAATAAATCCGAAATACAATCTTTCATGACAATACATAATTGCATGATTTGTTCAAAATAAAAGTGAATAACCGGAAATGTAAAGTTAGTAGAGGTACAAGAGTACCAAATCTCATGACAGTAGCAGCCTTTAGTGCTAGAACCAATTATCTCTAAAGGAGATAATTCTGGTCCAAAAGTAGAACTCGTAACTTCTACATGGTTGCATAAGGGCAAAACATAAGATTAGATTACACATACAATCTTATTTATTACAATTCTGATTAGTTATAAAAGGTCGTTTCTTTTATGGCTCTCATTTCATGTTGTATGCTAACAGTTCATTCCTTCCGAGAAGGCAAATCTTGCCTTTGCTGTAATAAATTTGGGAAAAACCATCAGGATAATGTTGGCAACATTAACATTTGTGTTTTAGGCTCTGGCCTGTGATAATTGGTAAAATCTAGCTATTGAGTAAGTAGCATGATGGGTAAACTTTCGATTTGAAAGTGGGGCTGAACTATTTTCTTTTTCCTGTGGCAGATAAACATTCTTAACATATCTACAAATGATCAGATCCTTAAAAAAAAGGGGGGGGGGTAATCATCTAAAGTAATGAGCAGTATAGAGTTTCGTTTTATTATCTAAATATTCTCCAAGAGTAGTGTAAATTTTTTTTATGGCATATTCAGTGCCAAATCCAGTAATTTGGTAAAGATTCTTGATATCTTCAAATTATATATACACACGCTTTAATTTAATTCCACACACACATATATATATATATAAATATATATAATAATGTATATATATATATACACATCATACTAGCAAGACTACACGGTGTTGCCTGAGCCATAAGTTAAAATGTGTGTAACATCTTTATATTAAAACTATTGCTCTACCTCTCAATCCATCTATCTTTCTCCCTTCCAGTTTTTCCACATCCCTCCCCCACCTATTTGTAACCTTTCATTTCTCTTGTTTTAATGTATTGAAAATAATTAAAGTTATTCACCTGAGCTTTCAGTTATTGAGTTATTACTCCCGGGCAACACTCACTGAGTTTCTCTCCCCTTCCTCAAATATATTTGTTTTAATTTATTTTCGGGCAACACTGAGTGTCTTCCAAGTATATATCACATTATTGCACACACTTGTTCTATCTCGGATATTGAGCACCAACTCCTGAGCAACGCAGAGTACCTTTTCTGGTATACAATAGTATAACAAAATACAGTGAAAATCTGTCTTCCAGGTAACGTGGCATTTAAAAAACACCTGCTCTGTGTGGGATTGCTCTATTCAGGATATTGATGACTCCCAAGCAACACAGTAAATATATCTGCTCTATTTAGAATATTGAGCACTTTGGATTAACTTGCACCACTTACCAAATATAATAGTATTATTATGGGCCCCCGGTGTTAAAAGACAGAAGTTTTTTTTTCTCCTGGGCAACGCTGCGTTTAAACACCTGCTTTACTTGGGATGTTGAGTACTTTTGGATTACTACATACTACTTGAATGTAATAGTAACAAATGTAATACTGTAATCTTACATTTATTGCTCATGTTTAAAGCGCTGCTGAAACCACCCAATCTCACCCCCTCCCTAATCCAAAGAGAAGCTTGAGAAGCTTGAGAAACGCTAAATGCCAAGTCATTTCAGGGGGGGGGGATACATTGAAATTACATTTTCTTTCCAAATTAGGGCTGAAGAAAAAAAAAACAAAAACGTTTACTACCTTTTTATGAAATCAGTTTTTGTTTTTAAACCAAAACTGATTACTAACTTTCAATGACTATTCTACGGTACAATAATACTGTAGAAACTTTTTAGGGGGGGGGGGGGGGGGTATTTTTTCACTTGTCGAATTTAGCTTTTTTTTTTTGCTTTAACAATAATTTAAAATATGTGAATAAGTAGGGTATTCTTTAGGTGGTGGGGGTATATTGAGTCACCATTGTGTCTTTAATAAAAAAAAAAATTGTCAAAATAAAAAGTATTTGTGCAAGATAATGAAGAGTGGCAAAAATGAATTGTGGATGAGGCCATTGTGAGTGGGACGTCGAGAAAAAAAAGAAAGCGACTTGATAACTGTTAAAAAGGAGAAGGTTCCGCAGTGTAAGCAAGGCGTGAAAGGCGGCGGTTTCAGAAATGCAAAGAGCCGGAGCACTTGGTGATCGGAAGAATGGTAGTTTACCGATGTTTATGGCACCGATGAAGCTTTATTGGCTATGGTACCCAAGCCTGTCTCGCTATTAGGCTTTTGTGTCCGCTGACTAAAAATGCGACTGATAAGCAAGTTGTTACGGTGAAGGAATCCCCTGACTTGTATTTCATCAGACAATTGGAAGTGCTTGTGGAACAATTGCTTCAGTTCACAGTCGGATAGACAATGCAGAGCAAATTGCTTTTCAATCGGATGTATATATCCGATGAGTTTCTAGCGGAAACCAAGTCTGACCTCAGCAAGAAAAAGACTTTCAAAAGACAAAAGTATGTCAAAAGATTTTTTATATGTGTGCGTAGCCGATGTAAACCAGCCGGTGATGGGAAATAAAGAAAGCCAAAGTATTTCCATATACGTTCTGTTCTTTGTCATTCTTGTTGGATCTTACCGGGTACTCCAAAAGAATAGGTAATGCAACAATAAGCAGTTCCAACAGGTACTTAGAGAGCTTTATATTTATAGCTACCACTACTATAACAAGACGTGAAGAAAAATGAAGAACATCCCCACTATAATAACTAGACGAAATATAGAATATCACACAAATGTCAAACTCTCGCAAGCAACAAGCACTTCAGACAATCCTTCCTTAGCTGAGCAGATTAAGGAAAAATCGTTCATTTTGGTAAGCAAGCATGAAACTTGGCACGATTGCTCACAATGGTCTACTCTTCCGAAAAAACTTTTGGGCCACTCAAAAAATCCAAGATGGCCGCCATTTTCAAGATGGCCGCCATTCTGAAATCCAATATTGCTAGTTTACAAAGTATCTAACCGATTTTCACAATTTTTGAGTCAAATTATGTTTTAGGGGATGCGAAAGCAGTAAATGACACAAAAATAACCGATAAATGAGTCCTACAATCCACAAAGGTACATATATGAGATGAATTTAAGCAAATATTGTCAATTTTTGCCTTTTATTGCCATTAAACCGAATCATTGACTTGATATTCAATTCCCCAAGTGAGCTGAATGTATTAGTTATAAAAATTAATCCTTTCAGCTCATTCTTATAATATGTCATATGTAAGAGAGTGATTGTCATGACACAACCAGGGCATAACGGTGACATCACTGCTGTGAAACTCAGCATGGGGTCCAGTATCAACTGATTACGGACACACTGTTCATGTTTCAGTGTCCCAAATGCTGTCTAATAAGCCCCATGGACAAAATAATGTTCAGTCTGTTAGATAGCCGCACCTGAATTGACAGGATATGCCAGCGCGGGAGAGCCGAGCCAAAGGTAACGGGGGCTATAGTTACCTGGATGGTGTACAGATCGCACGGGACTTAAATGATACTGGATGACCAGACAAGAAGCAGCAGTGACTGATGCCAAACAAAAGTTTGAAAGATGACTGTCGCCTATTCTCTAAACTATTCATATCTTGCCAATCCAGGGAGTGTGACCTGATGGAATTCTTTAAACATGAGAACCAGTCCTTTCCTGCATCGTTGAGTGTAAATGGAAACCTCTACAGTGGTACAAAGTCTCAACTTGCATTGCTTCTTCAGTCCAAAGTTACATGTCCAGATTCAGTTCCACATGTGTCAGTCATCATCGATGGTTCAGCATTGGTAAACACAATACCACCCTGCAAATCAAAAACCTTCGAAGAGTATGCACAACTTGATTTTTTTCCAAAGGTACTGAAATTCAGTTCAGCATACGAGAGGACTGACATTGTTTTTGATGTTTACTTACCAACAAGTTTGAAAGCTGAAACACGGACAAAACGTGGACAAGGTGCAAAGCGTCGGGTAACCCACAACGGCAAGCTCCCTCCCAACTGGCGAAATTTCTTGAGGGATGATGACAATAAAACAGCTCTCTTCAAGTTTCTGGCTGATAGAATCACTTCACTAGCACAGGATCATGAAAATCTCGTGGTAATCACCAGAGTTGCAGATGTTGTTAGCAATCAGAATATCAGTTTTGAAGGACTAGCACCTTGCAACCATGAGGAATCAGACACAAGGATGTTTGTACACGCAAAACATGCAGTTAATCATGGTTACAAAACAGTACTGCTGAAAGCTAATGACACAGATGTCCTTGTCATTGCCATCACTGTATTTCCAGTCTTGAAAGAGTTGGGCCTGGAGGCAATGTTCATTGAATTTGGTCAAGGAAATGACACAAGGTTTATTCCAGTACATGAAGTCATCAGCGTACTTGGCCCTGAAAAAGTTAAAGGCTTGTCCTTTTTCCATGCCTTTACTGGTTGTGACAATGTGTCAGCCTTTCGATATAAAGCTAAAAAGACAGCATTTCAGACATGGAATGTTTTACCTGACGTGACGGACGTATTTGTCAAGCTGAGCAGTCATCCACCAGTCATAACAAGTGAGGACCAAGCAGTTATTGACCAGTTTGTCATCACAATGTATGACAGATCTACCTCCCTCACAGAAATAGATGCTGTAAGATTGGACATGTTTGCTCGTAAACAGAGACCCTATGACTCCATACCTCCAACTAAAGCAGCTTTAACTGAACACACAAAGCGTGCAACATATCAAGCAGGGTGCATTTGGAGTCAAGCAACATGCTGTCACATGGAAATTGATAGTCCTGGCGAGTGGGGGTGGAAGAAGCACGGCAATACATGGAAGATATTTTGGACAACACTTCCGCCAGTTGCAGAAAGCTGCAAGGAACTAACAAAATGCGGATGCAAGACAATGCTTTGGAAGATGCAAATGCTATAAATTCGGCCTTCCATGTACAAATTTATGCAGCTGCAATTGCGAGTCTTGAACGTGTGAATCCTGATGAAAACACAAGAGAAAAATGCGGGATAAACTGACATAAGTGTGTAAAATATAGCCTTTATTACACTCAAATGGTGTTAAATCTTTATTTTGTCGTCAGAAATGGCTTTGTTGACATCAGAAACATAAATTGATATATAATATGTGGAAATCGGTCAAAAATGAAGCATTTAGTTCACAAAATGATAAATTTTACCATCCGTGGCGGCCATCTTGAAAAATGGCGGCCATCTTGGATTTTTTGAGTGGACCAAAAGTTTTTTCGGAAGAGTAGACCATTGTGAGCAATCGTGCCAAGTTTCATGCTTGCTTACCAAAATGCACGATTCGTCATCATTTTTTACTTAAGCTGCTCAGCTACCTATGATTCTATATACTCTGAATACTGACTATCCTTGCTAACGAGGAGCCGAATCAGTGCCCCCACCAATGAAAATCTATTTTGTTGACGTTTTCCAAGCCAAAGTTCTTTTATTCATAAGTAGGAGAGGAGAAAACTAATCAACAAGTCAACCAGTAGTACTTTCCAAAGTTGGTAACTCCAGAAAGGAGAGTATAGGAATAACTGAGTTGGGAGAAAAGAAAAGTAATCGGTGATTGACTCACTGACCCATTATACCTCTCCTTCCCCCCCCCCCCCCCCCAAAAAAAAAATGGAGAGGCAACCTTTTTTTTTTCTCTTATGCAGTGAAAAAAACTTACAATTTTTAAATTGGAGCGGTCGGGGGGGGGGGTGTCATTGATATACGGTATATAGATCTGATTAAGTCTGAATTTTCTCTTGTTCAAGTTACCATCATAGATCAGTACACACAAGTAGAGTCACATGAACTAGATAAGTCTCTACAGGGATATTGGTTTTAGCTGCTTAACAACCATAGTATTTTCATGAACGCCATTACTAATAGATAACATCGACTCAAAGTGACAATTTCTGAGGATCTGCTTTTAACATTGTGGGGTCTGTTTGCACGAATCGTTTAAGGTTGGACATGGAATTTCTTGAGTTAATCCACTTCCCCGGGCAACACCAGAACACAGGTCAACTAGTTTAAAAATAAAGTAAAGTCTGATTTTCCCTATTTAACTGGCCGGCATAGCTTCATAACCAAAATCTGCATAAAATATTCTTAATATGTAAGATCGTCCCCATATCCTATTGTGTTCTGTTCAAAAAAAATTTTTTATTTTTTTTATTTCCAATAATTTTATTTAATCCGACTAACAGTTTTAGTTTATAAAAATAATGTTATAAAGTCACAAGTCCTCAACCAACATGTTCAACCATTTCCTAGGATAAATAATTTGCACTTCACCAATTGTAAATTATGGATGCTCAAATATGTAATAATTATTCACATTCTTACACCAAGGCTCATTTGACACAAAAAAAAAACTGAATATTTATTAGTCGTAACGTATAACTCAAGAGTTTGGATACAAAACGCGATAACGATATTTACAAAATATTCACAACAAAGAGTGTTACATTTTAACACTCGACCACCCCAAAATTCTGTTTACATAATGATATCTGCATTTCGCTTTGCTTTCAATTAAAATAAACTTAGTCAGAGTCTAAATTTGATATGTTCGTCCTTTTTGTTTAATTTCTCAAAACAAATTGGATTGATCACGTTTTGCATTCAAACTCTCCAAATACTAAATTCAGACATCAAATACACGCTATATAAAATTCATAACTAAGGATTCTCTTCCGCATACTGGCCTCTGTATATTTCATTGTGCTTTCAAGTATTGAAAGCAATTAGACCATTTCTAAGCCTGTCATAAATATATTCTTTTAATAATGGAGTTTATGTATCTGTCTGTCTGAAGCCGAAACTCCAGTATGACTATTTACTAAGTCCGCCAGCGTTCATAATATTTGTATACCTTTAGAATTAGGAAACTATTAATCAATTAATTCAAATTAGATAACATTAAATAACATTAGATAACATAATAAACAAAGAACGAAATTTCAAGACGAGGCTGCGATTAGAACGGAAGACGTCAAGAATCTTAAAGTTTTATTTACTCCTTCCCAGGTGTTAGGCACAAGGCCAGTTTTATCTTACTCCCACAAGTAAGATGTGACCCAAGATCGGGTCGAGAAAGTGGGGTTTGAAAAGCCAGCGCTCGAGAGGTGAGCACTCTGGCCATTTAAAAATTGCCTGGGCAGCCCCGTCGGCATTCCCCGGTAGGGGCGCCTCAGACAGTAAGCAATAAACTTACTCCTCCCCAAAGAGGGGAGGCAAAGCCTAGGAGGGTGGACCTCCTAGAACTGCACAGGACAGGCGTGCAGTATCCATCGGAACAGATACTACACTGATCTTAGCCAAAAGGCCATGAAGCCCAATTTATTTAGAATCTTAAAGTATTATTTACTCCTCTCCAGGAGTTAGGCACAAGGCCAGTTTTATCCTACTCCCACAAGTAAGATGTGACCCAAGCACAGTGGGCTGGGGGGTGGACATCAGGCAAAAAAGAAAGTCTTCTAAATTACTTAACATTAATGTTTTTAGAAAGTAGATTAAATTTCTGATTCAACAAAAAAAAAAGTAGATCAAAAGATAAAACGGCGGAAAAATAATTCAACTTTGCGTACCCGACATTTTCGGTTTTTGGACTGCGCGCGCAGCAGACAACCAAATTAAGGACAGAAATCGGGATTTTGAAGATTTCATTCTGTGAGTGTGTTTAATTGAACCTTCATAGTATAAATCCCCACTTTTTGCCTTAGGACTAGCCCAAAATAAGTATTTCAGCCTAAAAAGTGCCGTCAATTTAATATTTCTGGTTAAAATTCTCATTTTTTGACAATCTTTTCCCGAAAAAGGCCTATTTTTTTGCCAAATGTTGCCACATTTTCCGACATTTACTTGAAATCTTGGTCCAAATTGCAAAAAACACCTAAAGCAAGATTTTGATCACCATACATTTCTAAAAAATAGAAGATATCAGTGTTTTAGCTAACATGATAACAAAAAAAACTTGCCTTAGGTGTTTTTTTTAATCCTTGAGTACTTTTAGGCCATATTTGAAGAAATATATATCCAAATGCCATTTACTACACTGTTTCACATCAGTTTCTTTTTTGTTTCTTTTGTTCTTTCAGTTCCAGTTTCGTTTCCTTGGTTCTGTTAGTTTCAGTTTTGGTCATTGCCAGCATTATCTGTTTCTCACCTTAGATCAAACAGCAAAACAAACATGATGAGTGAAGTGACATGGAACGCCTTCGTTCAAATTTGCAACGACAAGAAGCCCAGCCCATTCAAACATCCAGTGTGGGAAGATGTGTACCAGGAGTTGTCCACGCGCTTGGGTGTTCCTAATAATGAACTTCTTCATGAAAATGTTCGGCTGTTGCGTGAGAGGTATTTCAAACTCAAGAAATCGAGTCAAAAGAAGTGGAGCGCAGATCGTCCAGAGGACAATGATGAAATTGTGCTGAGGAGTGAAGATTTGTCTCCGTCGGACACCATCATTGCTACTGAACCACCAAAGAAACGAAAGACAAAATCCATTGATCAGCTTGGTGAAAAACAGATGCTACGACGTACTGATGATCTGTGGAACATGGTCCAAGAGTTCTCTGCAGAGAATAATGAAACACCACTCCGTATACTTTCTTTGCTTCTTCAGCAATGTGGTGACAAACATGCAAGACAATTCGGCAAAGAAGTATGGATGGAAGGTAATGATTCGACCAAGAAGGACAAACTGATCTCCGTTGATGCTGCCCTTTCCATCAAGTCAGATTGTAACCTTGGTCGAGAAAAGTATTACCACCTTCGGAAGAACTTGAAAAATCAAGGTCATGATATCCTTCCACCGTGGACGAATCTTGTTGCGAAAGAGAGAAAAATAACGCCAGAAACACAGCAGTTGACATACCCAAAAGTTGGTGTTCATTATTCATTCACAAAATCCATGGTGCTGACCACAGAGAGAATCGTTGAGGATGAAGATCCCAGCAGGTTGCCATCATCAGCTGTGTTGGACATTAAGTTTGGATGTGACGGAAGCGGAAGTCATGCGATTTACAGGCAAGTTAACAATGCTCAAACTAACAACATGGTGATGACAATGTTTTGCCCGTTGAAATTGAAAACCGATGAAGGTGATGTGCTGTGGGAACAGAAGACCCCTAACAATCCGTTGACTCATCGCCCTCTTCTTTTAGAGATGGGGAAAGAATCCCATGAATCCATCGTTTCCCTTGCAATATTCAACGATGAACAGACAGAGCTGAAAACGAATGGATGTCTCATCAAAGTTGGTGGAGCGGAAATGTTGTTGAAAGTCAACAATGCATCAACGATGATGGACATGAAGGCTGCTCATCTCTACCTCGGGCTTGGGGGAGCATATTGTGATCTTTGTGACACTCCTCGAGAACTTGCACATGATCCAAGTCGAGTGAAAGAAGGATTCGACATATCCCGCCATGTTGAAAGTCTGCACAATCTTTTTGAGGATTTGGTCCAAGAAGATGGGTCCGTCTACAAATCTCGTAACGATTACGAAGAAAGAGCCGGATTGACATCAAAACCTGTCCCAACCAACGAAACGAAATCAGTGCAGGTCCTTCACGCTCTTCTCCGGTGCTTCGACCACTTCAGTAAAGTAGCTGTTCATCTGAAAGCTGCTGTGTTTGATTGGTCAGAGAGTCCAACCAGCGTCAATAATCTCTTCCTGAAGGAAGCTAAGGCACAGATTCAAGCCCACATCGAAGTAATTGTTGGTGAGAAGTGGGATATCCCAGACGGAACAGGGAAAGGAGGAACGACGACTACAGGCAACACTGCACGGCGATTACTTCACCAACATAGAGATGTTGTAATCAATTTAGTTCCTGACAATTATCAGAATATTATGCATCGATTTGGTCAACATCTGTCAGTTATTCTTCGCTTGTTCTGTTCATCCAAGTCTATCAATGTCCACGAGTACAAGAAACTATGCACTGATCTGTATGTGTTCATTCTCGAAAGCTTCCCTCGTGTGAACTCACAGCCTGGAACTTGGGTCAGCATCACTCCATCGCTGCATAAACTTCTCGGACACTCCTGAGAGTTGATTGAATCGAATGATAGTCGAGGGTTGAAAAACTTGGATGAATCTGGCTTGGAAGGGAATAACAAAATCCTCCGTTCCATTCGATTAAACCTTGCAAGAAAAACATCACAGGAAGCCAATTTGGAAGACACGATTCGAAGAATGTGGGTCGGATCCGATCCGAAGATCAACAACATTCGTCTAAAAACTCGCTCATATTGTAAGCACTGCAAGGAGCATGGTCATTCTACTCGATACTGCAACATAAACAAACCAGTTTCTGGACCACTCACTGATGATGATGCATTGTTTGATAGTATGTTGATAGTATAGTTTTATGTTAGAGTATTTTCTATGACATCGCACGGGACCGAGAAAAAATGTTGAGATAGCTTCCAGGCCCATATTCAATCAAGAAGTAATTTAGGCCCCAAAAGCCCAAAATAATAGATTTGATGGGTTATTTTTGGACCTCACTTCTTTCTTTTCACTAATGTGTTTCTAATGAGCCCTGAACCAGTACTATGTTATTTTTTGGCTAAATAAACCAAAAACTATGTTTTTCTCGTTTTTTGAGCCGAAACTTGAAAATTAAGATTTTTAGGCCTAAAATGCCCCAAAATTGGAATTCTAGATTTTTTTATTTTATATTATATTCCCTTCACTCATAGGCTTCCAACAAGCCCTGAATCAGTATCACAGCATCATTTGTAGGCTAGTTTTATGTTAACAAACTGTTTTTCAACATTCGGGCCTAAAGTCTGAAATTCCTTGTTTTAGGCCCCCAGGGCCCCAAAATAGATTTTTTTTTACTTTTTTGGTTTTCATTATTTTCTACTAACAATAATCAGCACACAAATCCAAAAATTCAGCCAGAGCACCAATCTATATTGAAATAATTAAAAATGTCCGAAAAAAGCCGCTCCCAGCCCACTGTGCCAAGGTCGGGTCGGAAAGTGGGGGTTGAAAAGCCAGCGCTCGAGAAGAGACTTTTTCAAATTCCTTATATACTGTTATTAAAAGTCGTTCAGACACTAGACGGGTTTTGTCATTTACATAAGTCATTCCTTTTAACCTTCAATTAAATTCATATTTACAAATATACACTTATTACTGCTATTATCAAATTTACATATGTATTTACAATATTTTACGATAAGGTGATATTAATAAAAATTATTCATACAATTAATAAAAGCCATTTTCTTCATAACCGGCGTGTTTTCTAAACCATACTTTCAATGGCGAGTACTGTTAAAATTGCAAAGTCATCCTTTCGAAAGTGACGTCATTTTGAGAGGATTTCTTTTCACATTATAATTCTTCACTTTCATAATATTGTCAAGATGAGGTATTTTGCTGTAAAGTAAAATTAAACAAGGCATATCCCAGCTATTAGTAAATGGGTGACCATTTTGGAAAACTAAATTGCTGACTCATCCTTCCAGTTCTTTCCGGAAGTGACGTCATCGTGAGAGGATTTTTTCAGTTTTCATTCTTCATATTCATTACGTTGATAAGACTAGGTGTTTTACTGTAAATTGAAGTTAAGCAATAAATATCTCGGCCATTACTAAATGGGTAACCATTTTGGAAGAATAAAACTGGTTCTTTTATATGACGTAGGCGCCTTCAATAACATATTTAAACATGAGTTCTTTGATATGACCGAGGCGTCTCCTAATTTTTTTTTTCGTTTTCTTAACTATGAATGAGGGGAGGGTAAAAAAATTTGGGAGGGGGGGGGGAATAATTTTTTTGTTTATATATTTTACCTTTTCTAACTGAAAAAGTAACTATTCATGGGGAAGGGTAAAAAAAATTGGGGGGGGGGGGGTAAAAAATGTTTTTCTTTTTTTTTTTAACTAAAAATATTCTTGGTTAGAAACAAAAAAAAAAAAAAAATCAATGTCTACCCACCGAAGAAATACGACTGGGGCTCCATCGGTTTACGGGTGAGCGTCTATTTCTGACGCGGCAGCCTAGCAAAAATATGCGACCGGAGAGAGCATATATTTGCTAGTTCTTTTAATTAAAAATGGAAAGTTTAAACTTTTTACAAAGCACAAATGCTGGTTTGCATTTATTATATCTGCTTACAATATATAACTAGTTTCTTCAAATAAAATATGCGTATTCTTAAATCACTATTGGTCGCACAAAAAACAAATTCTACAAACTTTTTACTTAACTCTTATTTAAACTATGAAAGTTTATACTTTTACAAAGCACAAACACTAATTTTACTTACAATAGAGATTTTTTTTTTTTTTTTTTTTTTTTTTTTTAAATTAAAATCAGTTTTAGTGTTCATTTGATTTTTGATTTCAATAAATATTTTTTCTTCCCTCAAATAGTTAACGTAAGAATTCCAGCATATATTTATAATCTATAAAGCTTCTAAAACCCAAATTTAAACAATTTAGTCGGATTTACAAAACGGAAAAAAAAAAAACTATCTGCGTCAGTGAGAAAAAGGAACTCTAATCATTGGATCACTTGAGTAAGTTGAGATAACTCATAAGAATCAAGTTACTTGGTAAGATAAAATTTCATACATTTCTTTATTTCATGTATCAAAAATATTTTCTATCTATTCAAATTTTAATTTTCATGTGAAAAAAATTCTGTTTTAAACTGCATCCAGTTGTAGGATGGTTGCAAACTCATGTTGAGACATTGCCACGGTGTTATGAAAACATAACATCTTCAAGTTTTCAAGCAACCCTAACCTGTGTATGAAGCTTTCATAAGGAAAGAACCAATCCAATGCTCTAAGCGACTGCCACCCTAGTCCAAAAAGAGCAAATCTACTTCATTGGAAGTTAAAGTAGCCACAAGTGTTGTATCAGAATTTAACGTCTCCTAGATGCCTGCTTAAAACGAAGGCTGAAATAGATGTCTGGTTTTACTGCACTCTTAACACCAACCTACGTATTTCTATATACCGGCACACATATACAAGTTGTACCTACCCAACGTTTCCCTGGGATGTAGTGAGGTTTTTCATTTTTATTTATTTAAAATGAGTTAACCATGCAGATTTTCATGTTTAGGTGATTATTTAAAAAGGTTTCATATCAGCAGTTGTCCGGGCCGGACTTGGTCATTTTTAAAATTGTAGCTAAATAGGCTATATTACAATGACATGATACAATAAAAACAAATGAAAATTGGCTAGTCAGAAGCAAAGTTTGATTTGTCAGTTTAAACACTATCTGGGTCCGATTTCGAAATGCTGAGAAAATAATTTTATGTTAGATAATTCATTTTTATTATAAGCCATCCATGTATACTGTGTATATAGAAATATGTAGAATTTGCTTATAATCAAGTCAAAACAATTGAATAGATAAATTTGTGATTTACTTTTTCTTTTCGGTGATTTCCAGTTAAGAATTAAATCAATGTTGTAGTTAAGTCTTACTTGTTCAGACTGTTTTTAATGTTTTGTAGAAATGCGTACATTAATTTCAAACCCTTCTTTTTTTATTTAAACAAGACTTTAAAATTACCGAATACGTTTCAACCATCTAAAAGGGCTCAAAATCTGTAGAGGGAAATGGTTAAAAAAAAATTGTAGTCATGAAATAATCATGTCTGAATTAAGTCCACAAGTGTCGTATCAGAATTTAACCCCTTTATGACGTCATAAAGTAGCTGAACGACCTGTGACCCAAAGCATGTCTTAACTCCTGGGTGTCTAGTAGAATACTATAACCGATAATCTTGCTGGATTAATTACACATGACAAATGACGTGGGCGGGGGGGGGGGGGAGGTGTATTAATATAAAAATCTCAACCTGGAAGCTGCGAGTTCAATCCCTGTAGAAGGCAGAACATTTTCATTATATCTTAAATCATTCCTAAAAATACATTTCAGTATATAAATTTTAGTCAAGACCAAAAGGCAGAAAAATGTTAAAGTGTAAAAAATATTGTTAACACTAATACAATTTCTTCAGGTCTAATACATTCTTTAGGGAATCTCATATCTTGTGCAACCGGCCCATTTGGCATAATGGTTACAGTGTCCGTTAATGGGTCAGGGGACCAGGGTTCAATCCTCAGAAGTCATTTAATAAATAAAAAATAAAAGTACTGGATGCCACCTTTCTAAGCACTCAGCATTATAAAAAGGTAAGGATCAAGGGTAAGTAGAGCAACCCAGAAAAAAAAAAATAGCACCATAATGTTATGGAAATTTCTTGTAAATGAACAGTTTTGTTTTGTTGGTCGTTTTGTGGCATAACCCTTTTCAGATTATTTAATGCTGAATCCAGTCATTTTGAAGGTTTTTATGCTTCTTTATATGTTTAAGTATTTATTCATGGTGTTTGGTCGAGTGAAAGGGTGGGAGGGAGAGGGGGAAATTGTTTTTGTTTTGCAGAACATGATTGAGTTTTGCAAGAGAAAAAAAAAAAAAATGATGCATTTTGAGTCAGGAAGTCAACTTCAGACAGCCCGTTTGGTAGTACCAGTAGGTTCTATTTGACCCATAGATGGGGCCCTTACAGGTACTACCACTCCGGGCCAGAGTGGACCTAGTAGCAATGACAACTCAGGGGCAACTCCACATTCCCCACAGCTCCCAAATGGAGACCTCACCACTGAATGTCTTAAGGTCATATCCTGGACCTGAATGAATACACACACACACATATGTATGTATGCGTGTATATTCGATACTCAAAGTGTTAGGATTTAATTTTGTATCAGCATAAACATGAAAATGAAATCTATTAAAAACTGATATAATAAAACGAATAAACGGAAAAACTAAATGTCGATTTTATATAATCGTTTTATTTGACCAGAGTAATTTGAAATGGCTAATTAGTGCTTTTATTATTAAAGACAAACATTTTTAAAATCAGTCTTAGCTGCTATCTTAAATTTGGAAGATGAGAATTTAACTCATGACCCTAACGACAGACGTTAGTCAACAAGTCAAGTTTATACAATGTAATTTATTTTTATTTATATATTATATATATATATATATGCTTCTTATGTATATGAATTATGACCTATGCTTTGCACTTGATGACCGCCAATGCTAGAATCCCGACACTGCCAATAAGATGAAGAAAAACCACAACACATGTGCTTCGGGTAAGATGGTTAGTCGGGAGGTGCTGGCATAGTTCAACATTTGATAGGCAGTAAAGTTTTGTTCCGTTGATGTGTTTCTGAACAGAAGTTGACTCATCAGATTCCAACTTGTTGACTGATTTCGGCACTTTTTGGACTACTCGGGATCCACTTTGGGGGTTTACATATTCAATATCGCACAATCTGTCATTAGTAAAGATGAAGTGTAGTATCAGTTCTGATACTACACTTCATCTTTTTAGGTTTCAGTCAGTGAAAGATCCTTCTAAACAGTGGAATTTTAAATTGTCCTAATTCAGAATGCCCATTTTGGGGGAGGTGGATTTCACCGTCCTTGTCATACTGCCCTCATGGGAAGGCAAGTAAATATGGACAACTGAATAATCGTTTACAGATTAGATGGACTGTGACCTTTTGAAAGACGGAGAAAAAAAAAAAAAAAAAAAAAAAAAAAAAAAAAAATGGATTCTAAAAAGAATGTCTTCTAGCAATTCTGGTCCATCAAATTAATTGATCTTAAAATGTTTTAATTCGAAAGAACCGATTAACCTTTCGTTGTCAATTAGATTTATTTTAAAAATGTTATTAATACCTTTCAGTCAAAACTAGTGTATCCCACAGTCAAATAAAAAAAACAACTAATATTTAAGTAAAATCATGATTACATAAGTAATTTAATTTTTCATATATAAATTATTTCTGATTAACACAGTGAATGTTTCAAATCATTTCAAGCAGCAGGGATGGTCTCACTTGCTATTTGCTTTCTTGCTCTCCTTCACATGAAATGGTTTCGTCCAGGGCCAAGAAAAAGCCACTTTTCTTAACTCCAACTTTTGTGTGACTGGATGGATTTATATACAGATCGGTTTTTGTTACAGAGTGGAGGATTACTTCACCCGCCATAATGCTTACCATTAAATCCAACAGTACTGAACAGTTGTCGCATGTCTAGATGTTTACCTTGTTTCAAAGAAAATTAAGAAAATACTTATTTCTTATGAATCGGCATGGTACAACTTTTTACCAGCTCAATTTTAGTTATTGACATTGACTTTCGGTCCTTTCTATATAACCTGGTGCTTATAGGAGGGACCATGTGAAGGTTGCCAACATCCATAAGTGAAAGTGGCACTATGTAACCTACTAGATTCGATCTTACTACACCCAGATCGTCAATACATGTTATCCACCACCACCACGATAATTGTTCCTGAACCCTAGTTGTCAACTAGTTGTGCATGGCTCCTAGGTCTCTAAATATTGCCTTGATTTAAATCCATTTTATAATCCAAGAATAAAATAACATTTATGAATTTTATTGAATAACTCATTTTTTTAAAATTAATACATTTTACTTAAATACAATTTTAGACTGACCTTAAAAATTAAAAATAAGAGCGAAGTATGAAATAAAAAATCATTTTACTTGGAACAAAACAAATTGGTTTACTGGGAAAAGCGTGTTAGAATCCATTTTAGAACTAAAACAAGGATAAAACAGAATTCGATATTTCAGAGAGGAGTTATTATTTAGCAGGATGCGGTGAGGTCCAAATACGAAATGCAAAAGCTTAAGATGTACAAATAAATTAATAAATCTTGTCCCTAATATTCACAAATAGTAAAAACGTGTGCAGCTAAAAGTCAGAAACTACACAAGATACACTTACAAACCTTACACCATCGGATTCAGGAGAAAAATTACTATATCCATTCCCAGAGAAGAGGGAGTCAGAAAATACTTTTTCATTTTAACTGGTAATTGTTTCAAAAATATTTGAAATTAAGACAGACAGGTTTTAAAAGGTTACATTTAAAAACTATTGTTATCCACGCTCCCGGGCAACACCGGATACTCCTGCTAGTTTAACATTATACAATACAATAAACATAACAAATACAGTAGTATACTCTGTGCATGATATAACATGTAACATGTTTTTGTCAGAGTCGCCCATGTGCTTGTAATTCACATTAGAACATGTTTTCACTTTGTTCTATTTTTGCGTTTTAATCTTGTTTTTACAGTTTCCTTCTACAAATTTTACTTATATTTTTTCTTAGCTAAATATTTTGTAATTAAAAGAAAAAAAAAATCAGTTGTCTGCTTTTTATTACCTTTGCCAAAGAGGTTATGTTTTCGGTAGCGTTTGTTGGGTTGTCACTTAGTGTACAGCCTAGTGTCGACATCACTTCAAACTTGGTCAAAATATTGTCATGGTGTAACTTCATACAAAATTAATTTTGAGATATCTACGTCAAGGTCAAGGAAAAGGTGAAGGTCAATTTTGGCAATAACTAGTTTTGTTCATGGTATTTGGCACACTGTAGGGAATGAAGTACCAAATCTTCGGTCAAGGTCGAAATTAACAGAATTTCAACTTCCATTTTTTTTTCTCTCTCTCTCTCTCCTAACTTGGATGTATAAATCCGATGCTTTTGATAAAAGTAACCACCATGCCAAATTTCAGCCTTAGATAAAGTTTGAGTTATTAACGTTTCCATAGCATAACTTTCGGAATATTTCATACAATATGGAGAAGTGAGGCCTGGATAAGACTTTTGCCCATCCTTACATTGTCAGGCGAAGGCATGTAGTCTCACAACTGACTTATATTCTTGTTTACAAAGATTTCTAATAATACTTCTATTGCTTCGAGTTGTGATGAATTATATCCCTTTAATTTCGCATAATTAGTATTGGCAGGTTTACGGTCATGTTAAGAAAAATTATTAATTGTCCCTACCTGGCGTTGCCCGGGTGTAGACATTTGTGATAAAAATTTTTTTAGATGCCTGAGAAAGTATTGTTTCAAACTAGCAGTACCTTGTCTCATGTTTTCTGCGACCGATGACGATGTAGTTCTGTGGTTAGAATCTTGTTGGATAGAGTGAATTTGTGTTTTAATAGATTTAAAAGTCTGCTAAGTAACATTGTAAAGGCTGTTCATATATATATACATATATATATATGGTCTATCTGCATTTAAAAGTTAAAAATAAGATGCCTGATGTGAATGCAGACCCCTATAACATTCTACACCCCTCTGATCAAAATGAGATCATTATGTATAGCATATTACCAGATAATAGTAAATTAAAAAAAAAAAAAAAAATAAAAAATGTGCAAGTTACGTAGAGCTGAGAAACAAACGCACAAGTGGTCACAGTCAATACTAATGCAGAAACTGTACTATTACTTCTATTAATAATGAAGATTTGATATTTATCTGAAGCTGAAACTACACTTGCTATATTTTACCTCTCAATTCAGTTTACTAAATTGAATAAAATACTAGTGTATTATATTTCAATGCTCACTTCAGGAGGAGAGGTAGTATAGTATTTACCATGATAATCCTACCAGGCATTATCTCCTGAGCAGGGGGACAGTAATATATGCAAAAGGAACATTTAATATTTTTTTTTTTTTTTTTTTTTTTTTTTTTTTAATTTTGCATTTTATTGAATTTTAATTTTGCAAATTCAACGAAAACATTTAATAGTAACATGAATAAAAGTGGAAAAATAAGGAAGTACTCACTAGCAAGATGTTAATGTCAAGATATGAAGTAATTGATTGTATTTTAAAAATTTTTTTTTTAAATTGGAATCTCAGTAAAAACGAATGAAACTGTAACAAACTAGAGATGGCGAGACAAAAAACGGTTTAGCTTCTTTCAAATTCCTCATTTCATAAAAGCAAATGCGATAAAAAGATGTTGGCCAGATCCCAACACATTTGACCTAAAAGCTAAAAGTAGGTTTTCTGTTACTCCCACACAAATATTGGCACGACCACATTGGATGTACACACATCTCTTCGGAATCAAACAAACTACTTTTTTTCCTAAATAACTGGTAGAAAAGCTGAAACTACTTTCCAGCTACACAATATATATATATAAAACATACTCGCTGGCTGGCTATAACTTCGCAAACTTTGCTACTTGAAATCAAAATTTAAAAATAAATATTTCATTGATAACTATTGTACATTCAAAACAATATTTCTCATTTATTCATATAGATATACATTAGCATTTTGGTGATTTCGATACAAATTTATATATCTTAAAGGTTACCGTGTGAAAAGAAAGGGGGGGGGGAAACACTTGCAATTTAGAAATAGATCGCAACTTGGTGAAAGTCAAGTCTGTCCCTCTAAAGAAAGGAACATTTGAACACAAATGCTGCTAAATATTTGCCCAGGAAATAAAATATATTGCATAACTAATAAAATCCAGACAATCATTAAATTAATAAATTATTTAATAAAATGTCCTTTTTCAAACCCAATATGCAAACTAGTTAACCTTGCGACCGATATCAAATATAAAAAAAAGTATATAAAAAAAATTTAAAAAAGATGGTGTATCTATTGCGTAAAGTTGTATTAACTTGAAATAAGGCGTTTTGAATGTTAGTGTGAGAAATGGGCTCAACTTTCATTTATTCATTTAGATATATTTGTGTATCTGTTTATATATTTCTATGTATATGATTCTCTTAAACTAATTAACCTATCATTATGAATTTTTGAACACAGCTGCTAAGCATAAGCACGGCTATATTTAGTTGAATTTAGTTATATGCAAAGGAGGTAAAAAAAGTGGAATCATGGCCAATAGGTGGAAGGCATTCGAAAATTCAGATACCTCCGATTTGTGAAATTTTAATAGGTATTAAACATTTTCCAAATTTTAGTTGCTTCAAAATATTTTAATGTTTTTTTTTTAGTAGCTATAATATGGGCACAACTTCCCATTTGAAAATTCGAATATTTCAGGTTTGCATTAATTTGATCCATTAGACATCAATTAAGGAAGATTCCCTGGATTTCAGTTTCTTAAGATCCCTTAAGCTTTAAAATTATAACATTTTCTAGAATCAAAATCATGTAGTGGATTTTGATCAAAATTAGAGTAAGGATTCTAGACAAGGTTAAGTAGCATCATGTCTTGATTTTAACATTTCTAAGGAGACATGAAAGTGGCGCAAAACTTCTGTTTGAGGAAATTTGTAGCTTTAGTAATTTAAGTAAATAAAATACAAAGTCTATGCTTATATTTGCAGCCACAACTTTCTCAGCTATGCAGCTACACAATTGAAATTTGCTTCACATTCATCTCGATAAGGCACAGTGATGTAGGTATGAACGTTGGCATAAAAAAAGGTGATAAATTATGGAATGGTTGTTGGATATGTAAAACGGGTATATAATAAGGTGGGAGGGAAATTTGGGAGTTGATTACACGGTTGCTCTGTGTCCAGTCGCAGTATGTTGAGTGGAGAAGAGAAATAGAGAATAGTATAGGTGTTACGTTATGCTACATTACGATATCATTAGAATGGTAAACAAAGCTTTTATCGTTTGGTCCGCATAAAAACAAAAACGACTTTTGCCAATCTGTGAGTCAGTAACAATTGTTATCTCAAAAACGTGCGTGCGTGTGAATGAAGAGGGGGGGGGGGTAATAGTGTACCCGATACCGATTCTGCTATAGGATCAGCTGAGCCGGGTTCAAATCCATTTGGATCTTTTTGTCTCGCTTTTTTTTTTTTGTTCTGTCTTGCTTTCAATCACCCGGTACGTAACGATACTTGATAGATCTATATCATAGTATCTACATCATTTTTATTTCTATAACTAGTTTCTGTAAAGTTGATGGAAATAACTGAATAGGCACATTCCTTTTTAAAAAATACAGGTTGAATGTTCTTTCAGTTCAAATTTCACTGACATCTTTTTTACATCGACCTAGAAACTTGTAAAGTTGATAGAAATAACTGAAGAGCTCGACCCTAAATATAATTTATGGGTAAACTAGAAAGTATCCACTTCACTATGACCACTGTGTCAGAGGTCGAAAGTTGCGAACCGGTGTTGGTCCAGAAAAGTACCAATTATTTTAGGCTGCATAGCTCTTGGCAGAATTTTTGTTTGAATATCATTAAAATTGTTTGTTACTTTGTACTATAATTATTAACCAAACAAACTTTTAAAAAAGAGAAAAAAAAAGACATTTAAAAACATTTAAAAAATGTTTTAAAATAGTTTTTAAAATAAAACATTCCAATTATAAGAAAGTATGATTTGATTATTAAAACAAATTTGAAAAATTCTTTACACAAACGAAAAAAATCCGGCATAATACAATTGGAGATTTTTTCCATATGTGACGGCCATGATGAAGTGGATACCTTCTATTTTACCAATTAAAGTTACTGCTCACGATGGGGGTTCTAAAATTGGAAATATTTCCTGACAGATATGTACATTTGAATGGATAAGAAAAGAAACATGATTTCACTGATCATGTGGGAGAAGATAAATTGGACATAGGTGTCTTATGGGGACAACGTTAAGATTGGAAGAATTGGATTGGGGAAGGGAGGAATTATGGGAAAGAGGAGAAAGGGTATAAAACCAAAGAAAAGACAACTCCATGATTTAATTTTGGCAAATATAAGAGCAATGAAGAAAAGTATAGTAAAGAGAACCAAGGTTAGAACTACCAGCCATTACCCACTCCTATCTATATAATATGCCAAGGCATTTCATGTACTATGTTATCACCTTTCACACGTTAAAGAAATAAGATCGTCCAATCAGCAAAGACGGTGAGTAGTGATTAATCTGATCTTGAGGTAAACAATTGTCTTCACCCATTTTGAAGTGAATTGTTTTAAAATAAGATACTGTTTGTTGACTAAAACAGTAGAATTTGAAATAAATACATTTCAAAAAGTCACATTCGTTTATTGATTTGAAGAATATTTAGCTGAATTATTTTATTATAAAAATACAATATTGTTTTAGAAATTAAATTTCTACATCTTAAAGACATTCGTTTTATTTCTTTAAAAGAATATTAAGCTGACAATGACAACTTTTTGAAAGGTCATTTCTTTTTAAAAACTATTGATCCCGACATTCATTTCAAAAGGATTATATTTAACAGTAAATTATACGGATTGATGTAGAGAACACTGGAATGTCCACAATGGCTGCTAGTTTTTATATTTTGAAGAAAAAAGATTCTGTTAATAAGATTGGCAGAAATGGATTGAGGATGGGAGGAATTATAGGAAAGAAGCGAGAGGGTATAAAATGCAAGAAAAGGAGAATTGACTTGTTTTGGCGAATGTAAGAGAAATGAAGGAAAAGGACGGTAAAAAGAACCAAGGTTAACAGCCACTATTTGTTTATATTTTGAAGAAAAAATTCTGTTAATCAGTTCCCTGGACCATAAAATTAGAAAACTACTGAAAAGACAGATTCAAAATTGAATTACAACTTTTTAGAAAAAAAAAAAAAATTAAAAATAATATATATATATAAAATCGTTATCCTTTCAGAAAAACAAGATTCTCAATTTTTGGAATTTTCCCTCGGGGATGTTAACAAAAGAACTAAGCAGCCATTAAAGAAATGATAACAGCAACAGGATTTCAATTACAAAAAACATTTCTTCCTGGCAGTAAAAAGTGGCATTCTGGAAAGTTCCCATGAGGCAAATATTCACCGAAACAAAGAATTTGGTGTGGGTTGTTGCTAAAATGACGTAACATAGAAAGCTTTAACAAGTTACTGCTCATATTCTGATTCTTGGATTTTTGCTTCATGATACCCAAGTGAAAGAATGTTTAGTTATCCAACGACCAAAAGCTGTACGTCTACTAAAGACACCGCCTCGGACAAAAACATCCGTTATCACAAAACCCCTCCCAATTGAATGACTTGGACACTAGAGATGTTCAGAGTTCCCCCCCCCCCCCACGTCAAATAGGCGAATCATCCACCTAATATGAAGCTATAATTGACGAATCATTTGTAACCTTTAGGTCGACAGTTCGAATCAACCTCACTGTATAACACTTATTTTTTATTTATTTTTTTAAAAAAGTTTTTATGTACAGCACAGGTGATTCTTTCCTTGGGTGGGGTGGGGGTGAGCGGCTTTGCCCATTACATAAGAAAATGCGTTTCTTTAAAGAATATTTTTAAGAATTCCATACAGAGCCTCGAAAAACATGCCAGTGCCTGTTAAAATAAAAATGCTATAGATAATCTATATATAAAGTTAAGTATGTATATATATTTTTATATATGTACAGGATAATCTAAACTAATGAACCAATCATTATGAATTTTGGAATATATATTCTCGGCAACATGGTGAGCAATATGGGCACATTTTTTTTTTGTAAAAAAAAAAAAAAAAAAAAAAATTAATAAGTTAGAGAAAAATTTAATTGAGAAAAGAATTGCTCTACATTAAATTTTGAGTTAAGTAATACATTTTTAAGAGGAAATGTGAACGCATGTGACTGTCAATAATATATATTTATTAGTTGGTAAATCCTAAATTATTGAATTTATGGTTTGGTTTACGGCATATCAACCATCCATGGGCTATTTAATGCCGAATATAGTTGTCAAATCTAATCCTATATGTAGTATTAGTATTTTATATTCTCCAGAAACATTACTCTTAGATAGGATAATGCGGCCTGGGGGGGGGGGGGGACAACAAAGTGGAGAATTATTAATGCAATAGTGATTTTGATGTTATCAGAAACTCTCATTGAAACGCGAAAAGACAAAATGTCAAAGTAATTCTTTATAACATGAGAGAAATATATAATCTAGCACAAAGTAATCTTGTCAGACTC
The DNA here is from genome assembly GCA_963556195.1 of Sepiola atlantica. Lineage (NCBI taxonomy): Eukaryota > Metazoa > Mollusca > Cephalopoda > Sepiida > Sepiolidae > Sepiola > Sepiola atlantica. The sequence goes on along the minus strand of OY744522.1, from coordinate 170,153,440 downwards.
TTCTAGCACATAAAGCAATTTTGTAAACTACCATTTACGGGTAGAAGGCATTGACACCATACCATACTTTTTAATTTAAAACTAATGCTATATTTATTGTTTATACCCGTCCTGAGATAGGGAATTTTACTAGTAAGTATAAAATTACTCTTGGGAAATTTTTCGAACAAAGTTAGAGGCAAACCGTTTAAAATTTTAGGATTCCAAGTTGAGCTTTTCTGCTACCAACTGCACAGCCTCGCAGAACAAAAAAGACTGGGTTCAATAAAACGAGATAAGGAGTTTCACAATCGAAGCTAAAAAACTTTATTTGTGTAGAGCAGTTAAAGAAAAGTGACTTGAAAGTGTGACAAACTAATCTAGGAGGCGCATCTATTATACTAAAGCAGAGTTATCAACGTTTTATTTAACTGACTTTGCAAACTTTCCCCTACCCCCCCCCCCTGATTTAAAGAATCTAAGCCAAGCTCAATGGCCGTCCCAACGGATCACAATTTTGATAGTAATTTTATATAGCTCTTCCACACAAGAGTTTGGATCCATTGGCTTTCACTTCAATGAATATTCAGCCATTGTTATGAACAAGCAAAAATATGATTATGCTTGTTATTAAATGCTATCGTTTTCTTCATAAGCAGGTTTATGAAAGTAATGTGAGAGTTAACAGATTAATCTGTCTTTAAAACCATCAACATTGTCTTTCGGCGACGACAGGGTCGGAGAAAAAAAAAAAAAAAACGTAACAAAGGAGAGTGAATCAAGGGAGATAATCAGACAAAGAAGCAAAAGCTGATTAATTAGACACATTGAACAAATGAGCAGAAATTAACGTTAGAAGAGATTAGGAATGAGAGTCAACGTGATATTCTTTTGGATTAATTTACATAAAATTCCAATTACCAGATGGGAAGTTGGAAGTTTTTTTTTTTGTTTTTTTTTTTACTTTGAAATCTAGTGGGGATCCTCAATTTGCCCCAGTTGAAATAAATGGCTCTATCCTTAAGGAAACCCCAGCCTTGATAAGCTTCTAGGACTGATTTTAACTTCAGAAATGAACTGGAAAACTTACAAATCAATTGCTAAGGTTGATCATTCTACTGCTCCAGAATGATCCTCACTCCAGACACAATTGTGTTAAGAATAATATTTCATAAGATGGGAGTACTGTTGCCATATCTGTGGAGGTACCACTCAAAGCACCCTTTCCTGCCTAGACGGCACAAATTGACAGAAATCTAGTGAGGGATGATCTTATTTCCCTACGGCTCCTTTCTCACAGAAAAAAAAAAAAAAAAAAAAAAAAAAACATTGCTAGTCTTTCAACTATAGTCATTTTCGTGATAGACAAAGCTAGACAATGCTCATATCTCTGGTTCCCCTGTAAAACATTTCCAGCAAAAACTTCTAGCTTCAACCAGTATGAAGAATTTTCCTTCTACCTAGAACTAAATGGAACTTCCATAAACAAAGTTTCTTCCCAAGAACTTCACATCTGTTGCAAACAATACGACGGGGCTGCTTCCAAGCTTAAAATTAAATTCTGACCATTTCACCCATAGTTTCCAATCGTCTCAAGGTGTGGTTCATCGCTAACTGACAATCACATTAATGCATCCTTTAGTGGCTTTTGGGTCTTGATCAGTGAAAAAGGGTTGAAACTAACAGGGCACTTAGACTTTAACAGGACCTTTAAAACTCGATTCCATCGGATTCATATGAAAATAATCGACTTGTTGCTTCAGTCAGTCTATCCTGGGTATAACATTAAACTACATCAGATGGTGAAACCTCAATTTGGGGTCCCATCTTAATTGTCATTACTCCCTGGTCCACTGACCCGGAATTGTACTTATCAAGGTCCAGCTATCTACTATAAACTAACATGTGACTAGATCACATTTTTTGCTAGTATATAACTACCCCCACCCCAAAAGGGAGGTAATTCCTGGGAAGATAATATAACCAAACCTACACCCCCTTAAAAAAAAAAAAAAAAAAAAAAAAAAAAAAATGTAATGTCTGAGAGGATGGTCTAACAGAACAGACCCCACCACGAATTGAGCCCTGAAAGATCAGTTTTGGCTTTAGACAGATATCAAATCTCCATTAGTAATAGATTCAACGTTTGTTTCCCCCTTAAGGCTTTTTTTTATTTTAATAAAATACATGCTAAAATATACCTTAACTCTGGGATAGAGTTATGTTTATGAAAAAAAAAAAACGTCACCTAGTTTTAAAAAATAGATTAATATAATGTTTTGTTAATTTCTTTAAATCTATAAGACACTTATCAAGTTAAAAAAAAAATTAAATTAAAAAAAAAAAAAAATTCCTTTAGACTTACAAGATTTGAACTCTGTATTGACATAATCTACTGCCTTAGTTTGACTTATAATCTTCAGCTTTCTTAAATGAAACTGACTTTCCTTTAGGTAGTGCATCAAAGAGGTTGAACGCTTTTGGTGTGTGCGTGTCTTTAAGTTCAGCCACTCCAAATTTCCTTGCTAAGGAGATATCGAGCTTTTCACTTTAGGTGGTGTGAAATTTACATCAGGATATTCAAATTGTATTCAAATTTTGACAATAATCCAAAAAATACAATGGCCGAACAGACCAAAAGCTGTAAGTCACTGCCTTTCGAGTTCATGCGGTAAATCTGTCTCAATTATCAGGGATTGAGTCGCCCTGGTGTTTCGCAAGGTTTGTGGAAAACAAAAGACAAACTGTCCCTCGAGATTTCTTAATTTCTCTGAAAAAGAACAAACTTTCAGTGCAAATAGATGAAGCCGAGGGTTTCACTTTGAAAGGCGTTTCAGAACTCTGCATTCTTTGCCCAACAATCTAACATCTACCCAACCTTCTGGGAAGGTTGGATACATGTCGGGGTTTTCCTTTATCTACCAGTCATTATGGGAGACTAGGGTTTATTTTCAGATTTGACTTTTTTCCTTAAACTAAGAAATTAGTTCGATCAACAGACCTCAGGCTCGAACCAGCGCTAAATGGGTGTTAGCGTAGCTTCTGACTATGAATTAGTCATTGGCCAGGGTTTTACCTCGTGTATGTGCACACACATATATATATAGACAGCATCTTCTCTTGCAGGCAAGTATTGTTGAATATAAGAGACAACTCATGTCTAGATATCCTTTGGTAGATCCTTTCAATAGTCCGAATTAGGATCTTAGTTTCGGAGGGGAATTGGCTGATGAATTTGCCATAATTTGCATTCGTTTCCCAGTACTTTCGGACCCATCTGAGTCCATCTTCAGGGGAATGAGGTTAATCAGGTCTAGACCAGGTGTTAGTACATAATTCCCGCAAAAAACCTATAAATACTAAGTACAAAACTATATTGGAGCTATAAACTTTAGAATATTATTACTGATATTAAAGTTAATTCTATTATGTTTTTTTTGGTTATAATATCTATATCTATCTATATATCCATCTATCTATCTATCTATATCTATCCATCTATCTATCTATCTATATCTATCCATCTATCTATCTATCTATATCTATCCATCTATCTATCTATCTATGTGGCTTCTAATATATGGAGTTTTTGTTTGTTAGTACTAAATTCTAAGATTTTGGTATTTTCTACTAAGAGTTTCCTGAATTCCGATTAGGGGCAGGAGTGGTTGTTAGTTAAGTGTTGGGCTATGGCGCTAGTATCAGACAAATCCATCGTCAATCTTCGACACATAATATATATATATATATATATATATATGATATATTTGTTTTTCTATCTATCTAACTGGCATTCCAAGTCAGATGTTATTTTCTCATCCGACTCCAACTCTGTACAATTAGCTTAATTTACTAACAATGCCATTTTCTTTTAAGATTGTGTAAATATAGCAAAAAGGGATAAGAGATTTGGTGGCAGCTTCTATGAAAAGGAGATGGTTAAGAAGTCTCTCAAAAAAGGCATTGAATTGGGTGTGTCCTCCAAGAATTCAGATAAGCTGTTCTTCCTATTTATCATTCGTTAAAAAAAAACAAAAAAACTGGTATCCGAGATAAAGAAAGAATTTTGTTCCTTCATACAATGTCTAAAAAGAGTCATGATTCCAGAAATTATGTTACTAAGAATTGATAGGGTAAAATTAATCTACCCTTTCTCAAAAAATAAACTTTGGACAACACAAGATAGTTGGGGTTTAATGAGATAAAAACGAACATCAAATCGTAGATTCATAGCTAGTAAAAATATTTTTTTTAATTTTAATAAAGTGTGCTATCTGTATAATATGCCAAGGCAATTTCATGTTTATACATGTTACCACCCTTCATCCCCTTTAAAAAATAAAATCACCGTAAGATATAAACAAATTTTTTAATTTTATTTATTTATTTATTTTAAATTTCATCTGTCACTTGTTTTGAACTTCAAACTAAACACTTTCTTCAAGCTAAGATCAAAGTGTAATATCTGTTTTGTCCAAAGATGGTACAATAATGTGAGGTCTGCATTTGCACCGAAAAGTCAAACTTCTATAATGGTTTTGGATATATAGATATCAATACCACACACACACACACACATATATATATATATATATTCTGAAACTACATTAACCAGAGTACTTAGATTAGTAGGTTTCAGTTTGATCAAAGGTGGGACAATATTGTGGAAGGGGTCTGCGCTCGCGCCAGACATCAAACTCCTAAAAGGATTTTGAATAGATCCCATAACCAGATTTAAGCACGACAACAATATACAACAGGAATTTCTATGGGTCCTGCTAGTTTTGAGAAAATAAAAGATTTTATTAGATGAAAATGGTAAAATTCTACCTTTTCACTATATTCTAATACCCCCCCCCCCAAAAAAAAATGCAATCTGATTTTTCTTTTTGGCTGGAATAGCATAGTGTAAGGGTAGAATATCTGAAAAATATTGCCTCCGTAGGTAATTAGAGATTGTCTCGATAAAAAAAAAAAGCACTAGTCCCCATCATCCCACTGGGTTGGCGTCAGGAAGGGCATCTAGCCTATAAAAAATCTTGCCTCAACTAAGGAAATGACTTCCAAAGAATCTGTCGCATTTCAGGTTATGCAATTTAGAATAAAATTCTAGACAAAGACAGGTTAGTTTGGCAGTCTATTTCTAAAAGCTGTCCAACGCATGCCGACATAGAAAAATGGGCGTTAAAATCAAAATATGAGGAGGCATTACCTTTTTTTGAAAGTTTTATATCGAAAATGTTGATAGCATGATTAATTTATTCTTTGATTGGGTTATAATTTCAAGTAGAAGCAATATTAAGAAATTGTAATTTTTCAATAAAAAATTTTTTTTAATTAATTTCTTCAATTAAAGTTAAAAAATACAATATTTTCAGAGTCTACACCATATACCAATTTGTCAAACCATGTTTCGGAATATGGAAAGGGAAATCATCTACTCTGATGGGGCAATAGAAATTATTAACAGAAGAATGAGCAAGACGACTCAAAAGCAGCAGCACACATGTTGGTCAACAATGATTTCCTAAGTAGACCTAATCTATTCTCTATAATTAACGGTTCTCTATACTACAACACCATTTAAATAAAAATAAACATTTAAGAATTTTCAACCCTAAAACTATTTAATAATATATATATATCTTTAGTCCCAAGCCCTTTGTTGAAAAATTCCTGTACGTCAATTTCTTGTAATTGCCATATTAGTTTGTTCATAAGAATTTATGCTGATCTTCACACAGAACTATATTAATATTTTTGTAGGGATCATCAGTTTACAATGAAAAAACTATTTTCGGAGTGTGTATATATATATATATATGCAAAGTGAGAAAATAAAGATAAAGATTATGTCCTATGGTGCTCGATATACAAGAGAGCCATAGTACAAGTAGATAAGTGATAAGTAAAAATTGGATAAAATGCAATATTTATTAAATCAATTGTTCAAACAAGGGCTACATAATAAAAATTAAAAAATTTCTGTCCTTAATCCATGGATTTTCAAATATGATCTTATCAGGAAATTCGACAGATAAGTCAGTAAAATTCACTGTAATGCAAAAATTTGAAAATATAAAAATATGAAAGATAAAAATATAAACAATTTCAAAAATTTTAAATGTACTAAGAAAATCATCACCATTGAATAAGCATAGAAAGTTGTGTTTAATCAAATCCAAGGATTCAAGGTATGAAGCAAGTGTAGGGCAATTAAATGTCCGGATTACCTGCAACCTAAGTTGTGAAAATTTCAACTTTGGGAGATCAAGGTATTCAAATCCAAGTAAAAGTTTGGTGAAGGAATCTTTGTATATTTTAAACTTTTAATTGTTTATATTTTCATATCTTATATTTTCAAATGTTTGCATTGCAGAAAATTTACTGCATTTGACATGCATTTTCAAAGAAGGAAAGTTTTATATAACCCTTGTTTGAACAATTGATGATTTAATAAATATTGCATTTTATTCTCCATACACACACCACACATTATATAAATTACTACACATGTAAAAATAGGTTTTTAAGGCTAAAATTTATACTAGAATTGTCCACAAAGACCCATGGCACAATGGATATAAGTGCCAAGTAATAATCAGTTCTAAGTGACAGTCTCATAAGGGTTCAATCTTCACTACAGCGATACTAATACAATTACGAATTAGTTATGGCTGACGGAACAAGAGTAAGCTACCCCTGTGGGTTCTGTTCGAAATTCCATAAAGATTCCAGAGTCCGGCAAGACCTGAATATAGTTGGAAGTTACATCCAAGATGTGAAGAGTAGGCCACATAATGCAACTTGTCAAATGTTGTTACAAAATCAGCTTGCTTTATTAAACATCAGAAAACGAAATAAAAATTAAGCATAGGACAAGTCTCAAAAGTAACGGAGTTGGTGTCACAATTCGTGTTAACTAGCGGAACCCGTGGAAATTGCACGGTTGTATATTGCTATTGGTGGCATGCTTAAAATATATTTACATTCTACGGACGACAGGTACGAACGCATACACCACGATATTGTACCACGGGTTTTTAAACGAAATCATACTTATTCGAACCCAAATGCCAGTTATTCTAAATTGTAATAACTAACCAAATAACTAATATTGCATAACCACAGGAATAACTTTGTACACCGTTTTATAAACTGTTTAAAAATAAGTCATTTATATTAAGTATTATTTTTCAGCATTATTTAAGTGTTGTATTCTCATAAAACATGAGTAATTAACTATAAACCGCATAATGAACATAGTTACATAATTTCTTTCAAAAATGCCTCGGGGTTACATTGACATGTTACCTAGTCCATTCAGTTTTTATTTACTCCTCCCCAGGAGTTAGGCACAAGGCCAGTTTTATCTTACTCCCACAAGTAAGATGTGACCCAAGATCGGGTCGAAAAAGTGGGGTTTGAAAAGCCAGCGCTCGAGGTGAGCACTCTGGCCATTTAAAAATTGCCTGGGCAGCCCCGTCGGGGCGCCTCAGACAGTAAGCAATAAACTTACTCCTCCCCAAAGAGGGGAGGCAAAGCCTGGGAGGGTGGACCTCCTAGAACTGCACAGGACAGACGTGCAGTATCCATCGGAACAGATACTACACTTTGATCTTAGCCAAAAGGCCAAGTCCATTCAGTGTTCGAGGAATTTATGAACATTGCATTGAGAGAAACTCGAATGTTGAAAAACAATAAGTTCTGTTTTTTTAATTTTTAAAATTTTTTTTAAATACTCTAGATATTTCAACGTAAAACATCCTTGTCAAAAGTATAGTCATTTAGTTTTATTTTCTTTTATTTAACATTTTTTTTTTTTTCAAATCATTCTTGCTGCTAAGATTGAAGCCCATTTCGACGGTTGGAATTTAAATGCTGATGTTTCAAATAAATTTATTAAAAAACATTAATTGGTTTTCAAAATTATAAATTCTTATGTTTTCCAGTGTGATTTTCTTAATTATTAAAAACAGAGCTAAGTACTTTGGTTAATGTAATTTCAGAATATATCTGGTTATGCCCCCCCCCCATAAGATATATTCTGAAATTACATTAACCAAAGTAGCACGCCACCAAAGTAGTATGTCACCTAAGTAGCATGTCACTAAAACCCTTCTTGGAGTTTTGCCATATTTCCATTCTATGGCCATTCAGCACAAAGCTGACCCCACGATATTATACCATCTTTAAACAAAATAGATACACTTTAACCCTAGCCCAAAGAAAATGTATTTTAGTTAGAGTTCAACGTTCGACACAGCAACATCAGATAAAATTAAATTATTTTTGCACCTTTTAAAACAAGGGTGGAGAATACAAACATGAAATTGCTGTAGCATTTAATTCCAAACTACTATGAAATGTCAGCACAACAGTCCTCGCTGCAGTGCATCGAATGGAGAAAATTGCTGGTCTCCCGTTACAGATTTCTGAGAATGTTGCACAACGACATCTCAACTAGTATGGCCAAGTCACCCGCCGTCTGTCATCTGAAATGCACCAAAATGTGTCCCACAGCCATTTTATAGGCAGGCTAAGACATGGAGGGAGATCAGTTCATGATGACTTTATCCTGGCAGGCAGCACACAAGCAAAATTGCAGCCGACATTCACGAAACGTCTTACCTCAAACGAGACGAAAAATGAAATTGTTTCCCTTTTTCAAATTAGCTTCCCTCTTCGAAACTAATGCACATCGTCTCCTTGCTTTTAAAGCGTTTCTGTACATTTTTATATTAATTAAATGTCGATTTAACTGGATTTGAAAAAAAGCATAGTCAATTTCATCGTAAGCAATGGTATATTTTAATAGATACCATGAGAAGTTCAGACAATCACTCACCTCCAGGATTCATCATAAAGTTAAACTGGTACTTCACCCAGAATGTTATACAATGAATCGTCTTCTCAGTCTATCCCCCCCCCTTGACGACGGAAGACTTCCAATTTTCTCTTGTCTGTAGACATCACTCTAAACTGTTTCAGGTCTTTACCTACCAACTTTTTTTTTCTATTCTTTCGAGTCTATTCGCATTTTGTGGGCCTCCTATCTCTGCTAAAACTAATTTCCTTGGATCTGAAAACATCCTTTGCACATGACTGAACCAATTTAATCTAATTCAGATAATTTCCTTCACATCAATGATCCAACCTCCGTTGATTGATTTGCTCTTGAAATCATCTGTCAGTTTTAGTGTCAGGCTATAGAATTGTTTTTTTTTTTTAAGTTTGATATTCTGTATAACCAAATCAATACAACAAAACAAATTACAATATATTTCAGTATAAAGACCCCTCCCCCCCCCAACAATGGATTATCTCGTGTTGACCGGATATTGAATCCTTGAACACCTTAGCCAGTGTAACAGACCAAACGTTTTTCTTTCAGCATAATATAATCAGATGAAATATCCAAGTAGTTCTTGATGCCCATTCATCTAAACATAACATTAATACGGGTGTGCTTCAGAGATACTTGGACTTTTATTATTCCTGATCTTCATAAACGACCTCCTTAAACGTAAAGGGAGGTGATGGTGGTTAAGTGGATAGTGACATGGACTGATGACCTGGGTGTGCCAAGTTCGAATCCAGTCAATTCCATAATACCACTTTCACTTAGGGATGTTGGCAACCACTGTATGGTCCCATCTGCAAGAATACCGACAACAGAATCAAACCGCTCAACAAATGAACGAACCTCCCTGATACAATTGCATCCAAGATGGGTATATTTGCTAATGATAATGCTCAATTCTAGACACGCGGGGAAATCTAACATATCCAAAGCAATGGTTAAATCCCTAGAAAATGACCTAGTCTGTAGAAGAATGCGGTCAAAAATGGATGGTCAATTTAATGCTACCAAAACAAAGTCATTTTCTTTAACAATTATAAAAAAAAACTTTCCAACCATCGATTGTTATGGACGATAGTATCCTTCCTGATAGTCTAACGTTCAAATCCTTGGCCTGACATTCACAGAGAACATGAATCGGAATAAATACATTCCAGATACTGCAAAGTCTGGATCCCCCTATAAATCTTTAGGTCTCAGTAAAAATTTACCTTGTTTATAAGTTTTAAAAAACCAAAAAACAAGTCAACCAATCAGATATGAAAGCGTCATATCAGCAGCAGCTGGCAAAACAGTATACAAAGTGAGAGTTTCTTCACTCCAGCTTAACACACTGGGGCTTGAAACAGCCTTCTCCCTTCAAATCTCTGAACAGAATGGCATGTTCACTACCACAATGACTCGGCAGCAGCTTCGCCCCCCTCCTACAACAAGTCATTAATTACTGTACCGTTATATTTCAGCTGGTGAATCTGTCCCATTTGAGGGTTCTTGATAGGGTGCATAAACGCGTCTAATTTGATTGGCCCTACACTTTCTTCTCTGCATCCTCTCTCACAATATTTTCTATAAATACTATTATGGCATGTGTTCTTCAGAATTGTGATTTATTCCCTTTTGTTCCAGCTCGTTTGACTCGTTGGTCTAGTGATCTATCAATTTCCTATACAGCTTCCTATTCCAGTAACTTTTTTTCCAAGAACCACAGGCTTGTGGAACGCTGACCGTTTTCCTCCTACTTATAACCTTGGTCTTTTCAAGACCAAGGCCAATACGCATCTCTTGTCTTTACGATAATATTTGTTCTTGTTAGCTTCTTACATCAAGTGGTTTCATGCCTCGTCTGGAGCGATTTCCATAAAAAAAACCCAAAAAAAAGAATTTAAATAAGTATAGAGTCATAGAAGTCTATCACAATGCAAGAAGTGGAAATATACCAGTGTTCAGAGGGAGGACAAAAAACGAAGAGATTTGTTTGTTTTTTTAGTAAATCTTGATTCAGTCACAACTTCTACGCACTGATCTAATGTGTGTAACAGTGTTAAATGATATTTCGAAAGAAGACCTCTTTATCAAATTGTGTTTCAAATCTGAAACTCGTGTAGTCTTAAGTGCTGGTAATATTGTCTTATTAATCAAAATAGTTCAGTAAATTTAGTTTTTATCCCTTTAGGAGACTTTATAATCTGTACTCCTGATTCAACCCCATTTCTGCTTTTTTTAATTTTTATTTTTTTAAAGTTTCTATAGAGCCTTACCACTGTCAACCAAGGGAAACGTCAATCAGGCATGTGTACACAAGTGTGATGTATGAAAGTAAAATCTGGCCAGTGAGAGTTGACATAAGAGAAATGATATAATACAATGGATGTGTAATGAGTCTTAAATACGGCTTAGATCTGATGACCCGAGAGGAAGATTAAACCTGGATAGTATAAGATGTGCAGAAGAGTAGACTTCGATGGTATGGCCACGTTGAAAGAATGGATGAGTTATTGGTTAGTAGATGTAGAACAGTTGAGGTAACAGGGTCAGTTCAGAAGGGGAGACCAAGGAAAACAGGAAAAAGTGACGTTAAACTGAATGATATTGTTAAGAAATAAAACAAAGTAAAACTTAATTCCTTTTTAGGGGTGTCAAGTATGAATGCCGAAACCACGATAATGTATCCCCTTTGATCAAAATGAAACCATTCTGAGTAATAGTTTCAGAATATATTGGTTATAGGAGTATCTCCAAAAGCTGAAGAGTTTTGAACAAAAAAAGGCAGGAACTCAACTTTATAATTATATATACTACTAGCGGAACCCGTCGACCGGCGTTGCGCGGGAGAAAGTACTACCTATTGCATAAAAAAGAAACCGCCTATTGTTCTTCCCCCTCTACCGTGTTGGTGAATGCTTTAAATTAAAAAAAGAAAAGAAAAGTAAAAGCAGAATGGGATCGAACGCCGATACTGGCGAAAATGAAACCTCCATTCTTAACCATTGCACCACAGTTACAACTTGAAAAATATTTGTCAAAATAGGCCACTTAAGCTAAGCTCGTTTACTGGCAGCTTCTGGCGACGAAAAATAAATTTCTACAATGACACGGTTTAGGTCATTTATTTGAGAAGGGTTAAAGGTATATGATTTTTTTGAAAATATAAATGTGTCGGGGTTAAAAGGTATATGATTTTTTTGAAAATATAAATGCGTCGGGGTCTAACAGTATTTTGGCGGCTATTGAATTAAGTAGGAAGTCGATTTAACGAAGGAATTGTAGCCGTCGTGTTTGAAGAATAAATGTTGCAGGAACTGTGTTCGTTAATGTCATTCGCTTAATTCCGGAATGAATGTAAATGTGGAAATCATAGTTAGAAATAGGAAAAACGTAATCTGATATTCGCGGAATATCATCGGATTCAACGGGAGCGGTCATTATTTGTTTGCGTATTGCTTTATATTATGTATTAAATTAATACCAGGCAAATGATAAATAAGGACGGACTGTTTTGTGAAAAGTAAACTGTTTATTAGTACCCGGTGTCGATGAGTGTAGTCACAGTACACAATTGTTAGGGGGAAAAGTCTTTGCTACCACCTATATGGAGTTGGTTTTTCGGAGAGACGCTGATGGTGGGCCAAATATAATATTTAGTGTTAGGTTGGAAAAAATAACAACTTTACTAAAACACGCTCGAGTGAATAGTGTAGTATAGCGGTGAGTTTAGTAGCCTGTGATGTATGTGGTTATTTTCCTATACTCCGAGAAGGTACAGGGGAAAAAACGTCTCTACTTTATATATTAGAAGAAGATATAAGATTAGATAATAAAAAAACAGCCGTTAAATCACAGGCACTACCACTATTGTACTTAGATTTCATTCAATACTTTTTATGGAAATCGCTCCAGACAATGCATGAAGTCACTTGAATTACTACTTTAAGGTCAAAAACTAGACAACGATAAGTGTTAGATAGATTCCGACCCAGAAAACAGCAATTCTTACCCTCCTTTGTCAGAAACATCGCCCATGGAATATGAGGACTAAAGGACAAAATAAAGGGAAGTGAGAGTTATAAGGTTGCCGAAAGTAAACCAAAGGTCCACCTTTTACTCTCCGGTTAATGAATTCTTTCATAACTAAAAAGGATAATATATAAGTAATAACGATAAGTAATCTTTATGTACAAAAAATATTCTGATATTAGATAGAAGCATAAATACATTTTGCTATCTAATTCACATAAGTGTCTGTACACAGACTCGTCTGTAAATTAGATGACAATGCTGAAAAAAAATTCACTGTTTCTCTAAATGCATAAAGACATTAAGAACAAGAATATAAGTCAGTAAAGAGACAGCATACCTCTGCCTGACAACGTAAGGATGGACCAAAGTTTTTTGGGCCTTCTCCATATTATATGAAGTATTCCCAAAGTTATGCTATGGAAATGTTGATAACTGAAAACCTATTTATCTGATCAAGCTAAAATTTTGCATGGTGGTTGCCGTCATAAAAGAAGCATCAGATCCATACATCAAATTTGGAAATCGAAATTCTGTTAAGATTTCGACCGTGACTGAACCTTTCAAGGTCATGCAAGACTTCATTGGCTAAAATATGGGCCCAGTAGCAAGTAAAGATATTCCAAAATTAAATCGGTTCCAAGTCAAAATATCGGTCATGGTCTAAGTGTGGTGACTATTGGTCAAGTGATATGGACGCTAGGCTGTACATAAAAAAAAGCAGCTACAAACTAGACACGAAAAATATAACCTCCGTAGCAGAATTAAATAATAAAGTGGTTAAATCAACAAAGAGGAGTCAAGAGAAATACATTAGATAGCTGAGAGATGGGCGACTTGTTTAGTTAATTACAAATTACTGCTAATTGGAACAATTAAAAGATTTTTTTTCCAAACATAACTCAATCCCAGAACTAAGTATATTTTGCATGTATTTTGTTGTTTTATGAAGGTACACAAGAAAATCTGTGAGGAAAAATGTTAAAACTCAGAGTTAAATTAAATGTGAGTTTTACATTTATTTACCCACGGATATATTAATTTTAATATAATTAGTGCGGCCCCGTGGAAATTCTACGGGGCTTTCTGCATCAATCTGTATAATTTACAGTTAATATTCTTTTTTGAATAGTAAATGTCATGGTAAAACCGATTAAAAAAAAATTATCAGCTAAATATTCTTTGAATAAACTCATGTACCTTTAAAATTGTAACATTTACATTTTAATACAAATTTAGTCTTTCCACAAAAAGATTGTCATTGTTAAAATGGGTCAAGTCAGAATGTTTTACCTTAGCGACATTAGATTAATCGCAATCTTTGCTCAACGGACAAACTTTTTTTCTTTTTTTTTTTTTAAATTGTGAAAGGTGATTTAAAAAAAAAAAAAAAAAAAAAGAAAAAAAAAAAGCTAAACTATGTACTATACCTAGATAAATAGAAAGTATTTCAGTCAAGGTTAAACATTTCATGAAACATCAAAACTGACATTTATAAGATGAGTCAACTGATGCAGATGAGCAAACATTCTTTTGGGATGACTATTCAATTTTTTTTTTTTTTTTTTCTTTTTTTTTTAAATAAGCACTGAAAAGATAAAATGTTCAATCTGATGTCTTTTCACTAAGACTCCGTTTTTTTTCTATCAATACTACAAACTACTCGGACGAATATTTTTTACTAGTGAACTAGATGTACTTACAGGGCATACAGTGAAGTCATTTTAGTTTTTATTTGTTTGCACGTTTTTAAATTTAAAGGTAGACAACTCTTTGCTTATTTAAAAAAAAAAAAAATTTTCTTAAGTGATTGTCTAAAAATGTTTCATATTAGCAATCGTCTAGGCTGGACCAAGCTACAATTTATTTTTAGATGTTAAAAAGTACATTATTATATTGCCAATAAAACAGTACGATAACAAATGAAAATTAGCTAGTCAGGAGCTAAATTTGATTTGTCAGCTTAAATGCTATTTGTGCCCGACTTTAAAAATCAGACAAGATAGCTTCATGTTAGATGTAATTCTTACTTTATATCTGAATGAAAAATACATTTACATTGATAGCATTTACAATTAAACTAAAAAAAAAAAAAAAAAAAAAAAAAAAAATCTAAAATCTACATGTTATTTTTTAAATTAAATTTGTTCAAATGGTTATAATACGAACTAAAATAAAGGGTAAAAGAAACTCTACTTGATTGCTTCCGGCTTTGAAATCTGAAATTGACGAACAGTGTTTATAAAAAAAAAAAAAAAAAGTTGCTCATTTTCGACTGTTTAGATTTGGGCAGAATTTTTAATTTTATACAATTGCACGTGTGAGAATCAGCTATGCAGCATATTGGCAAAGAAGTAATTCCAGCCTTAAACCTTTGTCTTTTTAAAACGTTTCTTTAAGAAATGCCCTGAAAGCGGCAGAAAATATTCTAACAATAAAATGGTTGGCACGGTATGAATTAATTGCCAATCAACGAAGGTGCCAACGGACAATGTTTAATATTTAAATTGTTAAATTTCTATTTATAAAACTATTAGACTATTTAAAAAAATGAAATCAAGTACTTAAAAAATATTTTCAAAAGGAAAAAACATTCCAATTATAAAAACGAGTTTCATTTTCTCATGTGTTTAAAAAAAAAAAAAAAAAAAAAAATCCAGAATCATTTACTTTTTTCGAAAAAGAGAGCAATTCAAATTATTCAGCTAAAACTAATGAAATGTTCATATAAAGATTACAACTGCCTAAGAATAGGGATGTTTCTTTGTGTTTACAAACCAAGCGATATTTCCATGAAGTATAACTGATAGTCTTTTCATTCGATGTAGACCGGAAAGAATGAACTTATTTAAAAAAATGATTAAATTTGACAAATTATTTTTCAAAGAAAAATTTGCATGGTTTTAAAATTCATGAAAACACCATTTTATTAAGTATTAATTTAATATTTACTGTCAAGCCTACGCAAATTACACGGAATAAAACATTTGTACTAAGATTTCTAATAAATTAATTGGTTAGTCATATTCCGTGATCGTTAATAAATACCGAAAATTTCATTAAAATTTGATTTTCTGAATCTTGAATTTTTAAGTGAAGGGAGAGGTTAAAATGCTCATAGTCTTACTTTTCGACTATTATGGTATAGCATGACATCATTTTCCAGCGTTCTGGCCTTTATTACGATGGCCGTGGCACTGGCCGCGGGGGGAGGGGGGACAAAATAAAAGAGTTAAAAAGTGGGACATCTTTTACTTCTGTCCCCTTTCTATCTACCCACTCACTTTCTTTGGCAACGGAGAGGGGAAATCGTTGACGTATTACATTAAAAAAACTAATTTTGTTCCTGTTGACCACAAAAAAGCATATATTAACAAATGTGCCTATATTTTGCCCAAGGCGATGGTGAAAAATATATCAGCTGGAAACACTTCCCTTTATATAATAGAATATAAAGTAACAATCAGAAATCATTCATTCTTGTAACTGGTTTATTAAAATCAGTTTCTTTCAATGTTTAAATATGAACACACCTTTAAGATTATTCGCATCAAGTCCTTGATGTACTGGCTTCAACCCTTCAACCAGTTAACAGGCTTTGCTTAGATCGAAAACAGACTAACCTTAAAAGCGACATGCTATGCAACGAAATGATTTTACTAAGTGACAATTCAGGAATTGTGTTTACGGTTGGGGGAATCTAAGATTAGAGGGACGAGGCACCTAATTTTATATATATAAACAAACATTTGCTCAGCAAAGGAATGAATGCAATAAATCTTGATAGTTACAAGGGAAAATTAAACAAAACCGTTGTTTTTAAAAGGCTATTTTGAAGCAGATAAGACGACACAGCAAATGTAAGTACGCAAAGGTTAGAATATTTGGCAGAGTCAAATACCACAGGATGGGATCATTGCCCAAGACATTAATATGTCACCCCAGAAATAACACCTTTTTTTCTTCTTTTTACTACTCGTACATCAGAAACATTGTTTCACATAACTAAGAAAAAAAAAATTCAATATTCAAGGCGTTAAGTGGAGTCGATAGCCCAAACACTTGAAATTTGAAAGCCTAAGAACTTCCTTTTCCATCTAACAAAGTCAGACCTCGATAGCATTTAAGCTGACAAATCGAACTGCTTCTGACTAGCCATTTCTATTTGTTATCCCATGTTAGTAGCAATACAAGCATGCACAATTTACTTTTTAAATTATTTAGTCCGGCCCAGAAAATTGCTAATATAAAACATTTTTAAATTAATCACTCAATAAAAATCAGCAAATGGATAACCAATTTTAAATTGAAGAGTTGTTTATGCTAAGCTGAAAAATGGGAAAATAAGTAAAAATTTAAAACTAAAATGACTTCACTGCATCCTGGGCAACGCTGGGTAGGTACAGTTAGTATTAATAAAATTATAGGGCAACTGTCCGTTACAAATTGAATTAATATTTTTCTAAGTATTGTGTTTTGGGATCACAAAAGGGTTGATATGCCATAAAACAGGACCAAGTCAACTAATGGTATAGGAAACCTAATGATTTGGTTTAGTTTGCTTGATGGCATACCAACACTTGAAGGGGTGTTATTTATTGCTTAAATACATTAGCTGATTCTCGACACTGTACTACTACTATTAGTAGTATTATTAGTACTACTACTATTAGTATTATCATTCATTGATTAATTTCAAAGCACAATACCTTTTGTAGACATTATATACAGGGTAGTCGCTAGAAAAGCAGTAAATTTGAGCAACAACTTCAATTTCTTCAGCAATCTACCCCTAATTTCATTGCATTGAAGAATTGGCCCTCAAAAAAGCCCAGACTTAAATGTCATGGTTACTGTGTTTGGGACTTTTTATTAGCAGAAAATGTCGACGCAACAGTTTATTTTTGTTTTTTTTACTTTCTTGTAATTTTTAAAAATTTATTTACCTCCTCTTCAGGAGGTTAACACAAGGTCAGGCGTTGATTTTTGATGTCTTGCGGAACGAACTGGATTTGAACCCGGTACACCCAGGTCCTCAGTACGCGTCGTTAACCACCGTGACTATTGACGGCTTGAAAACGTGCTTTGCAAAAGCTTGGAATGATATTCCACAGGTCACTCTTTAATATGTAACACGAGCGTAGATTTCTAGGTTAAGATGCTATGAAGTGCACGGACAACATTTTAAGCAATTTGTCAGTGTATAATATTAGTTTCTGAAAAACTATAATTTTTTTTTTTTTTTTTTTTTAATAAATTATTGTTTGACAAATTGTCAGTGTATAATATTAGTCTCTGAAAAACTATAATTTTTTTTTTTTTTTTTTTTTTAATAAATTATTGTTCGACAAATTACCCACTTTTCTAGCAACCACCCTTTAATATACTAAGTTATTTCATCTATATAATAATATGCTATGGCATTTCATGTCTATACATATTTTATCACCTTTCATTTATATTTCAATAAATGAGATCATCCGATCAGCAAATACGGTGCTTGTTGATTAATCTGATGTCACTAAGGTAAAATTTCCGCCTTTATCCATTTTAAAATTGTTCCCAAATCAGATTGTATTGTTATAGTAGACAGGACAACATAATCTTAATATATTTCAAAAAGTGACATTCGTTTTACTGATTTAAAGAATATTTAGCTGACAATTTTTTATGTTAACAATACGTTTAAAATAAATTTAGTTGCTACAATTTTAATTAAATTCGTTTTATTTAAAAATATTTTGCCGACTATGATAATTTTTATGGAAGAGTTATTCCTTAAAAGTATTAAACCCTGACAAACATTTCAAAAGGAATATTGTTTTTTTAACAGTAAATTATATAGATTGATGTAGAAGGCACCATGGAATTTCAGTGTCTTGCAAAGTGTATATAATAAATTTAATACAAGTTTCTATTCTACCCATAGCCGAAGGGAAATTGCTGGGTTGATATTTTTCTCAACACTATCAGTGCATAAATATGACCATTTTCACGTACAGAAAAAAAATTTTTTTTTAAAATTATTTTATGTGAAAAATGTCTTAATTTGTTAGTCAATGAAAACATTACACATAAAAGCTATAATGTTATTACAACTTAAGTCTTTAAAATTATCGGCTTTCTGAAAATATTTCAAATAGTAAATTAAATAAAATCTGACACATTACTGGATTGTAAAACACTTTCACAGGTAAAATTACCTATTTTTTTAATAATTTCCTTTTAGTACTCACTGACATTTCATATGTTGAAAGTGCAATAAAATATTTCTGCAAATACATAAATACTATTCATATTGTGGCATTAATAGGTTTTATAATTGAAACTAACCTTTTATATCGCCCATGTACTATTCTCAAGTCACTTAAAGATTAAGCGGCTGTCAGTCAAAACACCCGATCCCGTGTTGAAATAGCCAAACTGTCAGCAAGTGGATTGAGGTCAACACAGGTGAGCTCACTATACTCGCTATATTGACAGCTTTCGCTGCATGATCACCAGGCTTCCAAAGGTTAAATAGTTTCACTTGCTTGTGCCAGTAGGGGAAAAAAAAAATTGACAAAATGACAGCTTTTCTTTTTCTTTGCATTTGCCAGTGAATGTGACAGACAGTAACTACAGCAGTACAACTTGATTGCATGTAAATCATACCAGCGTTTGGCTGATAAAATGGAATTTATCCAAATAAATTTTATTTTTTTAAGACAAAAGTCTAATTACATTCTTGTTCAGTTATTCCTTTCAGCTTGCAGACTCATTCATTTTTTTGTCCCTGGAATCCAGACATCACTTTTTAACAAAGAGAAGCAATGCCAAAAGACGCTTACCCCCATGACATTCGACTAACAGTATCCATATTTGAGTTTTGTGGATACAAACTTTACAACATTGGCACAGAGCTATTGACGGAGCAATGAGACTAATGGGGCCCAAACTCCATGGTTTCTCCACGTCAGAGTCTTGTCACAAATGTTTGTAAATGTACACACGGTATATTCACAGAGTATAAATGTAAACATTTAATGCTGGTGGTGGTTGCTAACGTGCTATCACTGCTTGCTGTTGTGTTGCTAAGGGTAGGTTCAAGAAGCTTCTGCCAATCCTTACATCTACGCACATTTCTTTCAGGACTCGGGACAAGGTAATTTCGGTCTGTTTCTCCACCACTTTTCATGCGCCCCAAACGCTAGATTTGCAATGGCTTTGGTGTAATGACCGTGCCATGATCAGGTAGGTGTGCGGCAGCAAACTAGAGGAAAGAATCCCTTCAGCCATGCTCTATCAGAATTTTGGCATTGGTGGTATTTTGGATGCCAGACACGATCGGCATCTCAGATGGTTTGGACATGTACAGCATGCCACCTGCATCAACCCAATAACATGCATTGATACCTCAAGTACAACGAAAACCAAGGAAGATTTGGCTCGAGTTCGTACAAAGTGACTTAACTGCTTGCAACATATCTGGTATCACACGGAAAGCAGACGCGAGACGTCGTTCGGTGTTGCCCACCCTGGAGTCTGACGACACCTTAAATACCAAAACCGGATAATAGTCAATGCTTCATGTAAAATTTATTAATTATATTTCAAGCTAAAAAGGCAGTTTCTTATTTCGTCTCAGTTAGCTAATTTAATTATCAATGTGAGCTTTAAAAGAATTTAAAAAGCTAACATTTGAAACCAAATTTCTTTTTAGAAATAGTTTTTAAAACAGAAATCTGCTGAGTTTTTTGTTAAATAAAAAAATAAGTCTAAAGTTATGTATCCAAGATGAAATTTGTTATTATCAAGTTAATTTATTTCCATAAATTTTAGGGTTTTATTTTCTTAAGAGAAAAATGTTTAAAGTGTAACAAATGAGTGACAATTTTCAAAAACCCCTGAAAATATTTTGTATTGATATTAAAGTGGTATGTGAGGGGGTAAAATAAAGATTAAAAAATGAGATAAAATAGAAGGCTGAACTTCTAATTTTACATAAATTTCAATTGGAAAAAACATCTTTAGTAAAACGTGTGAAATTAGAAAGAAAAAAAAAAAAAAAAAAAAAAAAAAAAAAAAAAAGAGATTTTGAAACTAACATAACTTAAAAATTTAAAAAGCTCACTACGTGTTTGACGTTTGTTTTAACTTCAGCTAGTACAATTCTGATAATTTTCGTTTTTGCTACTTCACTTTTTAATGCTTTGTGCCTATTAGTAATTGTTATAGTTGACTTCGTGGAGGACATTTAATCTTCAGTTTTGTTTTGTTTTTTGTTTTTTTTATTTTTTTTTTTAATTTGAAACCTTTGCTTATATCTCCCATATGCCCAAATCCCGGAACACCCATCACTGGTGCAAATACATGTTTATGAATTTCTCGTAAAATGTTTAACATCTAGTTTCGTCATTTTTTTTTTCTTTTTACATACCTAGTGCATAACCACAATAGATTCGATTGAATTTAAACTCTGGATTTCATAGTATCGATTAGGGCAATCACATCTTTGTTGTAAAGATTGCTATTTTATATATTAAAAAAAAAAAAAAAAAAAAAAAAAAAAAAAAAAATTGATGTGCTAAAGGAAGAATTAATTTCTGACGTAGTTCTCCCAGCCTGCGCAAGCATATATCAATGGGCAGCCGAGGATGGGGGATAACCATTAAGGAGGAGTTTCATGTCCACAGATGGTCTGTCTTCAATAGTGGAATCGCGATTGGTCAATCATCTCGTGCAACCTTGGCCAGGACCATTGTGCATGAGATACCATGGTTTAGAGATGTCATGCAGATCAAATAATAAGTCTGCTCAACCCGACCAGGGTGAGTGCTGTTCCAACAACAATGTGCCATAAGACCAAATAAAATTTTTTAAATAATTTTAAAAGCATCATATTTCAGTGCTAAATAACTTCGAAACGTTTGGACATGTAATAAAACAGGCTAAAATAATCACGGAATCATTTCCAATAGATTTTTCAAGTTTAAATTGTTAAGTAGTTTGTGCGAGTGGTAAGACAAATATGAAGAAATAAATGGATGAAAACGATTCTTACAATTTCACAATTTACAACTGGAGAATTAATATGAAAATGGAAATGTTTTAACCGTCGCTAAGATTCTTCATTGAATTTTCCTGTTATCTGGTTAAATTAGGGGCAGATAATAGGCCGATCAATCATGCTCCAAAATATTTTTTGGCAAGGGAGACAACATGGGTAAAATTTTATTTCCCTTTAATAGAAAAATATTTGAAAGTATTAGGTAGTATGTATCCACCTAACGGGGTTAATATAGTGTAATAAAAAAAAATACAACTTGGAGTCATATGTACAACTGCAACACAGTGTTCAAAGAGACGAATATGAACTATTTACAGGTTTCAAACTTATCCTCATCTTTCTTATGCTTATACTGTTTCAGTCATATTCAGGTGTTTTTTTTATTAAAAGGTCTGAAACATTTTATGGAAATAATACCTTATGAGAAAGGTTTTAAACTATCAGGGAACCGTTTACACCGACTTTAATGGAATCGTTAAAGCTAAACTTCAGATTAATGAAAATAATTGACTTGTTGCTTCAGTTAAAAATAATGCAGCTTACAATGATTGGACGTGTTCTGTCACTTTCATAAAAAAATTTTTTTTAATCTTTTAATTTTTAATTAATAAAAATCCAGATAATTCTGGGTTCAATTTTATTTATTGAGGTGGATTTGATTGATTTCTCATAGGTTGGGAGTTCGATTCTCACTAGTAACCTATGATTGACATTTCCTTAATTTTCAAACTACATGGCAGGCAAAGAGACTTTTTTGGCGGGAATAGGAAAGTCGGGACCACTTCCACTGCTTGATCCGGGTTCAGGATCATCACGCCTGCAACACTTTAGAAGGCTGAAGATAACAGTGGCAAAAAAATAAAATAAAAATAAGGTGTTTATCATGCATATAAATGCAAGAAATTAAGGATTTTCTCAATGGATTATGCAGAGGTACCTTTTGCAATGGCGATCTTTTATCTGAATTCATTGTAAATCTTAGATTTAATTTTTTTTTTTAAATCTGGACAATAAGAACCCGAAATGTTCATGTACAAACTTAAAATTTATCTTTACAGATTATGGTACACAGCTGAAGAAGCTTAGTTTGAAATTGGTCCCATTCAATGCATTCTTATCAAAAATGATTATTATAGTCAGCTTTCTGATAACTATCATTAAGTCTACATTACTTTAGTTTGACATTTCTTTGGCTTGTATTTAAATTTTAGGTGACATTTTTGGGGGTCGGTTATGCTTTAACTCCATATAGTTGGACAGTGACACTCAAGTTTGAAATAGTTTTGCCATGGAGGTCACAATATTGCAAATAGAGTATTATAAAAACAAAAATTATTCAAATTTGTATTATTTGGACTATTCAGACTACTGTTCATCTTGGATGTTATTCTCACGTTTTTTCAGATGATGCAACCTCCGACCTTAATGTGCATCTTGTCGAACTTGAGAATCTGTACGGAATTTCAAACGGCACCCGTTACTTAATCCACATTGTATTACTAGTATCGCCCGCATTGAGGATTTAACCTTCAGAAAACTCACTTAGAACTGACTATTACTTAGCACTTTATCTGTTACGCCCATAATCGGTAAAGGGTCTATAACTTTCAGTTGAACAGAGAAAATAAACAATGTTCAAGTTTGAATAATTTCTCCCCCCCCCCCCCCCATAGCATTAACAGCTGCTAACATCTTTTTGTCGGACATCAGCAAAATTTGATAGTCAATGTGCATAAAGAAATCTTATTTGTGGGACAATCTTAGAAAAATCATATGAATGGAAAGAGAATAAAATTAACATTCCAATGTTAATTTTATGCGCTTTTATGCATTAAATACTTTCATACCTAAAAAAAAAAAAAAAAAAAAAAAAAAAGCTAAAAACTGACGAACCAGAAAAGGAAACTTCATTTTTATATTTCATACCTTACATTCAGATTAAAATCAGCAAGGTTAGATTTGATGGGATATTCTTGAGATTTCACAGGCTATTTAAACCGAGACGACTAGTTCTAATGCCACGTGGGCTTTAGTTACTAGAACCGATATTACGACCAATCAAAGTTAACTAAGAATCTTTCGAAATTGATAAGGTATATCGATGAACATCATTAAGTCTCATAGATAATGGTTCCAGAATTATTTTTATTTGATAATTTTTTAATTGTGAGATAATTTCTTTAAATTGTTTTGTTGAATTAAACAAGTCACTAGCAGAATGTTTCGCTATAGCTGTATCGCGAGTTCGCATTCCCTTCTCCAAGCATTCACCTCAGATGACAGGCTGCCATTCATCTGAACCTTGGATGTTCGATCACCAAGAAAGATTCTTATATTGATTCATGAAGACCATAGGTGTTGAGATACATAAAAATCTGACTGCATAATCAGAAAGAGCACAAAGTTTCATAATAGCTTTAAATGTAAATAAATGGAGATATTACTGCATTTCTTGAAATCAAATCCGTATTTTGGTTTACTTTTTTTTTTTCTTTAAAAAAGGATTAAAGAAAGACGTCTCATATATATATATATATATATATATATATATATATATATACATAGTAAGCTATGAAAATAGCTTTATGGAAATTAAGCTACATAGGGGCTCCCACGTTTCATCCCTGGGGGAATCTTCAGGCTAAAATGCATGGAGTTATTTTTGCCGGGTGTTTTTATATACATGGCTAGCTAGTTAACCAGATTCTTTGTTCTCAGCCAATCGTTGGGCTTCCAACGAACAAAGATCAGGTTAGTGTCACTTCCTATATCCTGTTCTATTGTTCTGTTTTCTATAGAGTGACCTATATCCTGTTTCTTTGTTGTGTCAATATAATGGGCGAACTTATTTTAAAACGTGGTACTACCTAGCTTCACTTACGTAGAGCACTGTTGAAGTAAATACTGAAAATTGATACATAAAATTATATCTCCTTATAAAATTTTATATGGATACATGCAAAATATATATATATATATATATATATATAAATAAAAATCAAATTAAATTTTAAAAAAATTCAAGCACACTATTACAAAACAAATAGGAAGGTGGGCAAGAAAGAACGGCAAATCAAAAAACACGTAAAAACTCACTTTAAAGATGACAGAAAAATCCCCTCACCAAACATCTGACACAACATAAGCCAATATTTATGTGTACACACTATATCTAACAAAGATACCTTGGAGTTTCCAAGTGAGACATTCGTTTTAACAAACGTTTTGATTGCTGGCATGTGTTGGACAGCTTTAAGAAATTGACTTCGAAAGTAACCTATCTCTGACCAGGTCTTTATTCCTCAGGTTCATTTCTATCACTCCCTTATTTTCCTTGGTCGTCCTGTGAGCTGAACTTGCTACCTCAACTGTTCTAGATATAACCTTCATCCATTCTTTCAATGTGACCATACCCTCAAAGTTTACTCTTCTGCACACATCTCCCTATATTGTCAAAATTTAATCTTCCTAAGGTCATCAGATCTAAGCCAGTGTTTAAGACTCATTACACATTCATCGTATCATTCATATTTCTTTCCATGCAACGCATGTCCTCAACTCACTAGCCAGATTTCACTTCTATAGATCATTGTACACATACATACACATTTCCCTTGGTCGACAATAGTAACGTTCAGCTAGTTACTAATGCCAGTAGTTTCCTTAACTTACTCCATCCACTCCTAATTCTTGCAACCACATCAGCACCTGCTCCACCCTGTGCTCCAATGGTATCACTAAACTAACAACTTTTACAACCTCAATAGCTTCGCCATCCAGACACTTTCTCCTCAGGTCTCCATCTCCATTGTCTTGCACTTTTATACAAATTGGTTATCCTCAACCTACCAGCAATTCCAGTACACTACAGGTACCACAAAAAAAATTGAATTGCACCCGACTCCTTTTCCACAAACTTAGCAGGGGAACTTTCTGTTTTTGGAGCTTTCCAACTCTACTACGGATCATTTTGGTTTAACAACCAGTTTCAGATCTTTACTTTCCATAGCATTCCTCGAAGTCCCTAACCTGAGGTCCTCTATTGTTTCACAGGCAAGTACTAAATCAGCATCTCTTCTGGAAAAGACGTACTAGCAATCTGACTAGCCTATTTTTTTTCGTTTATTTTTCCATTCCGTTATTGGCACAAATATATTTTATTTCCCTTTTTTTTGGGGGGGGGGGGGGATATTTTTTCCAGATAAAACTTACTAAAACAGATTCAAGGAACGTTATCTGCTATTATATGAAGTCTTTTTCTTGAGCTCTTCAAAAATGAAGATATACCAGGTATGTGAGTAAAGAAAAGAAAAAAAAAAATGAAATCGAGATTAATTTCCCAACCTGTGGTCCACGGTCTCTTTGTGTGTGTGTGATATATGAGAGAGAGAAGATAGTGGAGGGGGGGGGGGAGATTAAAAACTTGGATGATGTGCTACTGATAAGTAGTAAAAACATTACGATAAATTTGAAAAATATAAATCTTGATAAACAAAGTCAAAATTAAGAGTGCTCATGCGGGAGGGGCGGGGGGAGAAAACAGGAAGTCATTCTTTGACAAAAACAGTTTCCTGTACCCATCCTTTTGGCTAAGATCAAAATGTAGTATCTGTTCCGATGGATACTGCACCCCATAGACTGGTATTGTTTTGGTCTTCGGGCTTGATTTACACCGGTCTATGGGTCTGTCCTGTGCAGTTCTAGGAGGTCCACCCTCTTTCAACAAGATGGTAAAAGGTCTTCCTTTCCTTTTGTATTTGTCCATAACTAGAAAATTATCTCAGCCTCGTTTCGACCCGTTTATAAAAATGGCGACTATTTTCTAGTATAGTTTTAATTTTGGTGTTTCATGTGTACGATAAAACTTGCGGTTATGTTTTTATTTAATTAGACAATTAAAAATGTACCTATTCTTTTTATACAGAATTAAAGAGACAATCCAACTCCCAAAAAGGATCACTCTGGATGGTTGCAAAAGTTGCTGTGATAGGATCTGTTATCCCCGGTCAGAGCACCTTAAGCGACCAGCGATAAAGCAATTGCTTTCATAAAGTAGTAGGTAATGCCTGGGAGGATAACCTCCTGGAACCAAACAGATACCCCACTGGTATAAGCTTAAGAGCCTAGTCTCTAGTGTCTATATGGAGAGTCTAGAGTGATGAAATGATTGCGTAATCTCCGAGTACACCGATCTTAAACTGGTACTTCAAGTGTTCAATGGCAAAAAGTCAAAGACAACCGGAAACAGAATTTTTGACAACCAAAGCTAACTCTAACCCATTATTTACTTCACACCTTTCCCCGAGGGTATTAGTGAAAATAATGAAATAGCCCGAAAGGCAAGTATATTTATCTGCCTCAGTGCAGCAATGGCTTCCATTGATAGTGGGGAATAAAGGGGCATGCTGGATGGGTGCAAAATTTGCAATGATTAGACCCATTGACATTCCACTGACAAAAGGAGTAATACCTGGGATGATGGCCTAAGACCGAACAGAACCATACTCCACTGATACAAGCCCAAAGACCCTGTACCAGAAAGTAAGACATGTGAAATTGAATACCGCAAAACCTCCTAACTCATTTGAGTTTTTGTTTTTTTAACACATGTGATAGCATATGCGATACCCTGTCCTCATCAGCTACCATCTTGGGATGGTAACAGTTTCTATGACTAAGGCGGTACTGCCACAAGCAGCTTTTGCCACCGGACAGGATATTAACAGAAGTGTATAAATAAGCATAGTTTCATTATAAATAACCTTTTTGCCGAGATCAAAGTGTATTATCTAGAAAGGGTTGAGAGGGTCTTACTCAAAGTTTTTGTTTTGTTCTTTTGCCAATGTTTTATTCCAATGAAATCCTTGTAGATATGTAGATTCATGAACAATAAAGTTTCCAATTGATTTGGAGATATCTTAAGTAGGACGGCCCCCTAGAGTAAAGGTGGTACTGTGGTGACTAAGATGATTCTAGTTAAGAGTAGGATAGACATTTTTATCACTTTAGACTAAGGATAACCAACACCCATTGCCCCACACTTTTGATGACCTTGTGCCTAATTTGTCCGGAATGTAGTTTTTTATATTTTGTGCAAATAAATAATTCAAAGTGATGTGATCTGATATTACACTTCATCTGTTCTGTTGAAAGGCAAGATATTGCTTAATGGCACATCAACCCTAAGAGTCATTTCATGCCATGAATGTAGAAGGAAATATCCTTCATTTGAGTCTTAAGTCAGTGGGTCATTTATAGTCATTAGTTAAGAGCTTTGTCATTTTGAATTGTCATTTTGGTGAAGCATTTTATGCTTCAAGTTCTTTATATGTTCAAATGTTTAATCATGGTTTTTGGTTTGTTAGTTTTGTTTTACGACAAACCCTTTTCGGATTATTTAATGCCGAATCTGGTCATTTTAGCAAAGGTTTTCATGCTTCAAGTTTTTTATATCATCAAATGTTTAATCATGGTGTTTAGTTGAGTGAAGGGGGGGGGAAGAAGAGGGGAGGGAAATAGTTTTTGTTTGGGATTTTGCAGAACATGATTGAGTTTCGCAAAGGAAAAAAAATAAAAGATCAATGTTTGGTGCATTTTGAGTCAGGAAGTACATAACTTCAGTCAGCCTGATCTGGTAGCGCCAGTAGGTTCTATTTGACCCATAGATGGGGCTCTTACAAGTACTACCACTCCGGGCCATGGAAACTAAGGGGCAACTCCACATTCCCCACAGCTCCCAAATGGCGGCCTCACTACTGGATGTCTTTTAAGGTCATACCCAGGAAGGAAGGAAGAGAGAAAGTGAATTATTTTTGTTTTGTTTTACAGAACATGATCGAGTTTTGCAAAGGTGGAGAAAAACAAAAAACTTTAATGTTAGGTGCCTTTTTGGTCAGGAAGTCAGTATCTTCAGACAGCCTGATCTGGTAGTACCAGTCTGTCGAAGGAGAAGTCCTTGGATCGAGGCAATTTTTATTTTTGTTCCAATACAGAGTGCCTTTTTTAAAGGTGGAGTGGGGTGAGGTGAGGGTACCCCGCCACCCCTATCAAAACCCGACCTTGTGTCTAAATACCCTTGTGGGGAGGCAAGTAAATCGAGACTTAAATTATGTAGCAGTTTATAGGCCAAAGTTAAGAACTTTTTTTTTTGTTTGTGCATTTCTTTCCAACCTAGAGGGAAGAGAAAAGAGCTGTATTTGTAGAAAAAGAACCTAGATTTGTAGAAAAGAAGTTAGATTTGCATGTGTTTGCGTAGGCGTCTTCCGGATTATTACCTTCTCCCCTGCTTTCCTAATGACATAAATTCTCGTAACTAATTGGATTCATCCAGTTGTTGCCAACGTCATAATAATGCAATCAGCAAGCCACATCCATCTATACAAGACAAAAGCAAGAGTTATTTGTCGATGCCTCCCCCTATCCCCGTGCGTTCTTTTAACCAGCTGCAGCGTTTAATGCCCTTATTTTTACGAATCACTTATTCGCTTCATATTTATTTATTGTGAACAGAATGCAATTAGGCACGGGGGGGGGGGGGGCTGATGCATCCACTGCCTATCTCCCTCTAACTATTAACATTTATTGACCCCTAACGGTTCTAATATCTTTCCATCCATGACAAGTTAATCCGTCACTTCAGCATCATCAATGCCCACAACTTTTATAAGCCTATTATCCTATTTAAAAACATCCCGAACCTACTGGACCTATCCGACGTTACCCGCCAGTCTTTTTTACTATAGTTTCGTTTCCCTCTTAATTTAGATTTTGAAAGTTAACATTCAATTATTCTGATATCGTTTGATAGTTAAAAAAAAATTTAAAAAAAAAAAAATTATATTTTCCTTTGCTTTTGTTCCTTACTAGAAAATTAGCTTAGTTTTGACTTGTTTATTATAGATGGCGTCTATATTTTCCGACAGTCGTGTGTACGATGAATTATTTCGGTAATCGTTTATTTAAAAAAATAAAAATACTTATATAAAATTTATTTAAAACTATAAAATATAACTCACTAAAAACACTACTTCGCACTTCGTATTGACTGTTCTCCGTTCCAAGTTTTAGATCAACTGACATATAGAGGGTCCATCTTGGATTTATGCCAGTGTGATAATTTAAAGTGTTTTTCCTATTTCATACGCAATATTAAATTGATTTTAACACCAATACGTTGTCGTTTAGCATGCCACGATCTTAAAAATTAATTTGAGCTACTGCATATAGTCTTTCCGATAAAATTACATGGGTCGGTAAACATGATTACCATTATTTCGCAAATTTTAATAAACTGGATTCAATAATGTTTAAGAATTTTTTAGATGAGGATTGATAATTTTCATTATTCGGACTACTATTCTCATGATCTCATTTTGGTTATTTTCCAAGATTTCGGCCGATGTAACCTCCGACCTTCAGGTGCAGCTTTTCGAACTATAAGCTATAGTGAATTTCTGGAACTGAACTGTGGCCATTGTAATAGTAAACTATATAGTTTACTATATTACATTGTCACGACTGAACCCTTTATTTTATCTTCGCGTGTGCGCGTGGAGGGGGGGGGGGTAATTTAATTTATTTTATTCTTAGTTGTTGGAGAGAAAAGTAAAAAAGCGAGTCTTGTGTCAAACACTTAAAAAGATTGTAGTCGCAGTTATCAATCAAATGTTTCTCCCTTTTATTTTAACAATCGGCAAATCAAATCCGGGAATGTTGCTACAGCAATTAGCCGTACGAGGTTATGCAAATATTTTTCGCAAGTTTTTTTTAAGACTGTCGCATTTGTTTATATATGAATTCAATCGGCTCCCAGCAATTTTTAGTACTGCAGACGCATATTATTTTCAGGCCTTTGAGTAGCTGGTATATACATTTTATTATTCAAGTCCTAAGCCAGTTTTTTCTCCCCCATGCTTGACCTTTTTTTCTAATTGTTAAACAGAAGTTCTATAACTTATAAATTAAATGGAATTTTGAAACATTTGAACCGTCAAATAGTCATGTAAACTAACTTTAAAATTCTTAGCAAATCCTCATATTTAAAGTCTTGGAAGCCATTTACATCCAATAATTTTTAGATTAAAACATCTTTAAATTAGTTTCAGTTTGGTTCAATCATCTAACGACCAAACGATACAGTAATAAATTTATTTTTAAGTTTTAAAATCCTATTTAAAAAAAAAAAAAGAAAAGAAAAGTCAAATTTTATAAAAGGGGTACATGTTGAATAACTTACATTTAATTCATCGCAAGGCGATTTTTACTGGTCTCTAAAATTACTTTTATCAAGTTGAATTAACTCATTTCAGACACGTTCGACAATGACTGTTGCTGAGGTGTGGTTCTATTGAGTCACAGAAGATCCACTCTCCCAGGCGTTATTTTTGAGAAGGGGTTAGTTTATCGTCTGGAGCGCCCCTACCAGGAAATGCTGACGGGGCTGAGAGAGACGGCCAGACACAGATGGTACACGTCCTTTAACTCGTTATTTACAAATCCCGACTTAACATCCACAAGTGATGCGCTCGATTTTTGACTCATGGACTAGACTTTTTTTTTTTTTTTTTTTTTTTTTTTTTAAAGGTAAATTTAAATTTTTGGACTTAAAATTCTATTTGTTTAATTACGGTTTCCATCATTCAATAGTAAAAATAAAAATTAATTCAAAGACCGTTTTACTTAGAACACGGAAATTGGTTTCAACGACGAAATGAAATTTGGTTTTGGTAATTTCCTTTTATAATGAAAATATGGCAAAAGTGCATTATAGTTATCTAGGTACGTGCAAAATCAATGGCCGATCCCCAAAATGTAAACGTATTTTGACCCTCCCTTCACTTAAAATTCAGGAAATCAGCCAATTTTAATGAAATTTTCAATATTTATTAAACAATCACGGAATATAATGAAACCAT
Organism: Sepiola atlantica; assembly: GCA_963556195.1. Lineage (NCBI taxonomy): Eukaryota > Metazoa > Mollusca > Cephalopoda > Sepiida > Sepiolidae > Sepiola > Sepiola atlantica. Next base: position 170,121,621 of record OY744522.1, on the reverse strand, counting down.
TATTTGAAATAATAGTGGAAATGTATTATTTTTAAAGACAAAATACACCTTTACTAAAGTTATATTTTATATATTAATAAAAAAAATGCATTCATTTTTTATATTTTTATATGAAAATAAAGCATTGTCTACAAAAAAAATTTTTTTTTTTTAAATAGTTCGTATATATTACGAAAAAACAAAAAACAAAACCTAAATACCATGTTAATAAAATCACTATAACTCGAAGAAAATTTTTTTTTTTGAATTAGTGAAATTATTGAATAAAGCATTGTTTAATCAATATTTTTAAAAATATATAATTGCAAAAAATATTTCATGTGATTTTAATGATTAGAGTTTCTGGTAAAATAAAAATGCGACAATTATATTTCCTTTTCATACATAAACGTGTCATCAGCGCAAGAATTTTTTTTTATTATCTTGAAAATAAACCAAAAATTGAAAAATTTGACACTCAGGAACATAATGAAAAAAAGTTTTAATTGAATAATTTCTACTAACGATTCACTTGGAGCGCTATGGAAGTCACGTTGTGTAATAAACAAGCACGATTAGACCTCCCACCACTTACACTACTCCCCTCAATTTTATTTTCAGAGATTCATCGATTTCACAATTCATTGTCAATTACTTGGAAAGATAAAACGTAATTTTGTCTTTGTCATTAATATTTAAAAAGTTTAAAATTATTAAATAAAGTTAAAATATGACATTTTCTTTAAAAATTGAATTCTATTTAATTGTAAATAATTGTTAATGCTTTATTTTTTTCGATGACTAAATTGTCAGTGTAGTCATTGACTTTAATCTACCTTTTCACTTAAAATAAAAATATACACTTTATTTTTAAAAATAATTTAATTTATCGTTACGACACGTTAAGAATAAATCGAATAACTAAAGTTTTAATCATGTAAACACATTGACGCAATTCGTAAAATAAATTTGACATTTTAAAGTTTTATTTCAAATTCTAAGGAAAAACATTGGTAAAAACGTCAATAATTTAAAAGTATTACTGAATTAAAAATACCAAGTTAAATATAGTTAAAAAATAAAAATCTTAATTGCGTACATTCAAATATTTTAATTAAAGCATTTCCTATTTTATTACAACAAAATAAGGGTACTTTAATTAAATTTCTTTATAAGAAAAGAATAAAGAAATTAAGGGATAATATTTTTTCAACTTCTATAAACTATTACAAAACTTTTATATATAAAGTTAAAACTTATAAACAGAAATGACATTTTTGTCATCCATATATTTTGCATAGCGATAGTCAATTGGTAAACAAAGTCGTTTACCGATTAACTGAATACCAGATTTTACTAAACTGACTTTTGGAGGGATAATTTTGGTAACTTTTAGTAAAACGTAATTTTTTTTTTTTTTTTAATTCAGTATATCATGACTAACTTAATAATTATCTTTGAAATAGTTCCCAAAAACTTATTTATCTTTCAAGGGATTTTTACAAGTAGTCTTCAAAGTTCAAAATTCATTGAAGTTTTGGGTTTTTCAGTCGTCGTGATAACATTTCATTATTTCTTTTTCACACAAATCTAGTTTTTTCCTTTTAAAGACTAAGTTTAGGCGTTTATCTTTCAAACACAAATCAAAGTTTACACGGAAACTAATTAAATAATTAATAAGCGCTTTTTAATAAGCATAGTCCGTAAAAGAGACGGCCATTTTTGCACGTACCTATAATTAATGCAAAAAAGGTGGAAAAAAATTACAATAAATAACTTGCCAAACGCAAGAAAATTTTATCTTTAATCGATATTTTAAGTGTTTCTAATTTCAAAATTTGCATCGTAGTCTGGACGACGACGTGAGGCCGAAAGCTTCAGTATAGTACACATTTAGAAATAAACGGTTTCAGTAAGTTAATATACAGATTGGTCGAAAATTAAATTTTTGACCGATTGGTTACAGCAGCCATCTTGAATCCCTATTTTTACAAGCCTTCTAGGAAACTATACAAAATCTGAAACAAACAAAAAACGAATACAAAAGTGTCAAAATTGAAAAGCTATGCAGGTCGATAAAGATTAAAAATTTTCATTTGGTGAAAGTTATTTCGTTAACTATACTGCACCTTTGCCAAAAATATTTACTAATTTTAAGAAAAAAGGTAGAAATAGACGATTTCAGCATGTACATTTGTGTATGCGGGGGGGGGGGTAAAGTAAAATAAGTAAAACTTAAGTGTGAAAAAAAAAAAAAAAAAAAAAAAAAAAAAAGCTAATTTTTACGGTTTTCTACATTAACTAAAAGACGTGTGGGCTTGTGCGATGTTTTACATGTTTTTAAAACATCCCTTTAAAACCATTCCTAAATAATTCGGATCTTGAGTAGAAATCAATATTGCGATGTCTGTAAATGGGATCAGATTCTTCACGTTTTTGCAATCTTGGAGGAAACGTCGGTGCTTATATGCTCCATAACTGACGTTAAATTTCGGTAACAAGTTATATAGCCGAAAGGCAACCACATAAAAATAAACTCGGGTTCTTGAAACGGAAAACTAACATTTACTGATATATTTACATTGTTGGATTAAGTGTGTAAATTGTTTTCTCGTATCATTTTAAAAAAAAATTCCAGTCAGACGGAGTTTTTGTTTTTGTAAATGTGATCCTAAACATCTACATTTATACACCTTATACATTATTATTTTTTTAAGTTTCCGACTCTTTAGGTGAACCATTCCTCGAATTTCGTAGACCCAGACACGATTTTTTTAGGCCCGACTGTAGAAAAAAAAAAATGTAACACTAGTAAACAAAAATAAAATACAAGCAACAACTTACAAAACATACTAGGCAACAAAGTAATAAATCAAGTTTTCTGTTTCGGAATGAAAGTTTAATTTTGTGTAGTCGCCTTTCGGCTTTTGTAAAAACTCATTACCGGATTTTACTGAACTAATATTGGCAGCCATGGGGGCTGAACTATATAAGCATCAAGCGGAGAGAGAAAGCAGGGGGATTTTTTTTTTTTTAGAACAGTAACACGCCTAAAAATATTCTTAGAAGCCCGACATCTTCAAGATTTAGGGCAGGTTGAATGGACTTTACCAATATATATATATATATATATATATATATATATATATATATATATATATATCTCAATTTCTTCTAGAATCATTGCTTCTTCGAAAAATAGTTTTTCTTTGTTTAGGAGCACAAATGAACGATAATTGATTTTAGCCTAAAGTTTCGAATGAAACAAATGTTAATCATTTGGATGTTATTTTGAAACCTTTAAATTGACGAATAAAAAGTTTTGGCTATGATTTTTTTTAGACGGAAACAGTATTATTAATTGGTTCAATAAGTATTTCTTGGCCACGCCACTATTCTAAAAAAAATAAAAAATAAAATAAAAATAAAATAATCGCAACTGAAATTTGAGAAGACGGGTTGGGGGGGGGGGCATTAATTTATCTGAAACAACTTTTCAATAGTAGAACGGAGAGAATATCTCACCTATTTCGATGTCACGTTACCTTTTGTGTTGAATTGAATTTAAAAAAAAATATTACTTTTTAAAGTGTTATTCAAGGTTTTAATCGCTGGCGGATATTTTTTAACATTAAAGTATTAATTTAATTTTATTAAACATTCAAACTGGAAATATTTTAGTAAAAAACGATATTTTTTTTAATACAAAAATTACGGAATTCGGCGTTTGTGCATAACACGGCACCTATGAAATATGGCAGTTAAAAATATAGATACTCGATAATTTTCCGTAATTTTCGATGTACGGTAATATTTTTTAATACCAAGTAAGTACTTCATAAAGTTTTGCTGTCATTTTATTTTTAACTGTCATTTCACGGGTGCTTCTATTGCACAAGCACCTGAAATTTAAGGAATTCAGAAGCAAATATTTTACATACTAGTTAAAATAATGGGGGTCAAAGACTGTATAAAACTAATTATGTATTACAGAGCCGAAAAAAAAAATGTTTTCTAGTGTTTCGCCCCGACATTAAACTATTTAAAGAAATGTATAAACAGTTATGAACTAACGTATTAGCTGAAAAGATAGTACAGAAAAAGGTACGCAAATTCATCCAGTATTTATTAGATTATAAGAAATAACGATATTAGTTATCGTTAGACATTTTCACTTATGAAATATGGCAAGCGAGATAACTCAATTTTTTTTTTACCGGTTTCACAAAAATGGCTACCGAAAGATAAAATCGTTTTTTATTTTTAATTTAATAAATACTGGATGAATTTGAGTAATGTTTAGTGTACATAGTACAGTCTTCTATTAAGCTACCACCTAAGTACATAACAAAGTGTATACATTTCTTTAGCTATTTTTCTTTTCTCTTTTTAAGAGAAGCCTAACGTGTCGGGGCGAAACAGCAGAAGCACCCTTTTTATTATTAAAAACGGCTTACTTGTTTACAAAGGAACGGAAATGCATTCTGGTGGATTTTTTTTTCGTAATTTAATTTTGATTTCAATAAATATTCGATTAATAGTAAAAAAAATTTAAAAAATATGTAAGCAACGTACAGACGAGAAATACAGAAACACGAATTGTCATTTTAGAGATTTTCGCATGTCCAACTCTAAACTCCGGATCTGTTTGTAAACAAACAGTGCACTCACCAACCACATTGCTCAATTGGTTAGCTCCCGATGGTTGCCAAATTTTATTGACTAATTTTGTCTGATTTTCCAAACGATGACGGAGCAAATTAATCCACTGTATTAATTTGCTTTTTTTTTGCGGATTTAAAAAAACCAAAAATAAAACAATTATTTTGCAAATATTAGTTCATCTGGCACCGTTGTATAAAAGACAAGTTCTTCAGCAATATTCAATGTTAGATACGCCATTGTTCTGTTTAATTTGTAATATATTTACATATCTAATAAACAGATTTTATTTGTTTCTTACAAAACACTCAGGTTATATCACTAATCCTAAATCCGGGTGACAAATATTTTAAATGTAAATTAATATTTGCAAAATAAATCAGCAAAAATACTATTTAATCTTAAAATCAGAACACCTGTATTTGCAAAATAAAATTTTAAAGATATCCGCAAAAATCAGACAAATTAGTACAGTTGATTAATTTGCCATACCACCGCTTGGAAAATTGGACAACACTAGTTGATAAAATTTTGCAGCCATTTTAAGAACTTTTTTTTTCTTCAATATAATCGTTCAGTTTTGAGCCGAAGTGATAAAAATTCTTAAAGCTAAAAATTTAATCTTTAACATTTTGCCACGAGTTTAATTTTTAACTTTTATTTTACTATAATTTACAAATTCATTCATTTTATCCATTCATATAGTTTTACTTCCTAGCAGTCTAAAGAAATTCGGCACATGTTCGTCTTTGTCCACTGTCCGTTTTTACAACTTTTTACTGACCATTTTTTTTCTTTTTTCGGTGTACACTTATCTATCAGGCTGCTAGAGAATTCTGGGTTTTTTGGAAAAAATTTCAAATATTTTACATTGGGGGGGGGGGGGATAAGTTTCCAACGTTAATTCAACGTAGACTGATCCCTCTTTTTGACCATCTCAATTTAAAAAAATCTTTTTCGGTGTACAATTACCTATCGTGTCAGTAGAGAATTTCGGAAAGAAATTAAAAAAATTTGAGATTTTAAAACGGGGGATCAGTTTTCAATGTAAATTCAACGTAGACTGATCCCTCTTTTTGACCATCTCAAATTTTAAAAATCATTCTGTTTACAATTACCTATCATGTCGCGAGAGAATTCCGGGTGTTTTGGGAATAAATTTTAAAAAATTGAGATTTTAAGACGGGGGATCAGTCTTGTTCGTCTTTTACCATAGTCCGTTTTTCACAACTTTGTACGTCTTAAAATCTCAATTTAAAAAAAAATTTTCTTTTCCAAACCCCCGGAATTCTCTCGCGACATGATAATTGTAAACAGAATTTAAAATTTGAGATGGTTAAAAAGAGGGGGATCAGTCTACGTTGAATTAACATTGGAAACTGATCCCCCCCCTCATAAAATGTAAAATATTTGAAATTTTTTCCCCAAAAACCCAGAATTCTCTAGCAGCCTGATGAATGTGTGTACACCGAAAGAAAGAGAAAAAAAAAAAAAAAAAAAAAAAAAAAAAAAAAAAAAAAAGTGGTCAGTAAAAAGTTGTGAAAGACGGACAGTGGACAAAGACGAACATGTGCCGTAAATTCTATGTAAAAGAAAAAATAGCTTAGTAATTAGAACCGATAATGTCCTCTTATTTAAATTATTTTAAGCAAAAAAAAAAAATGAATTTGTTCCAATGATCGATCATTGTATATTAACTTGTCTCACCATGAGGGCAGAGTTAGATAAGGTGTTTTAATGTGTGTGTGGGGGGGGGGGTAAATCTCCCACCTTCCTCCCCTCATCCCCCCCCCCCCAAAAGAGACTCTAGATTGGAACAACATTTTTTTTTATGCATCAGATAAGGATTTCTCCTTAACTGACCGAGGACAGAAAAGATTTAGTGTAGATGCTACACGTTGCTCGTAGCCCAAAAGATGAATATTATGCGAACACTAGCGAAGCATACTTTCCCGTCAGGGAGTTCACTCGTGTATAAAATGGAAAAAAATGGAAAAGTGGACAGACCACAAAAAAATTAAAGACAAAAATCACTGAGGACCATCAGTAGACTACTTGTTTCTTTTAATAAAAGAAACTTCGTCAAAGTGAAACTTTTTTTTTTTCTTTTTTTACACAGGTCCTGAAGACAAATCTGAAGAGGAAACATTTCAATGAAACAAGAAAAACAGCTGGTGCCTAAAAAAAACAAAAACGCGAAAGCGTGTGCATGGAGGGGGGGGGTGTTGAAATAGTTACAGGTTTTATTTTTATTAATTACATAAAATATTTTAAGTCTCAAAGAAAACCAGAAAATTAGGTTTCATTTATTTGAAAATGCTTTTCTACTTAAGGGTAGTAATTTGGTACATAGCGGTACTTGTAAGTAATGGGTATCCAGAAGGTTTCACTACTTACGGAGTCAGTACCGAGTATTGATTTACTCCTCTCCAGGAGTTAGGCACAAGGCCAGTTTTTATCTTACTCCCACAAGTAAGATGTGACCCAAGGTCGGGTCGGGAAAGTGGGGTTTCAAAATTGCCTGGGCAGCCTTGTCGGCATTCCCCGGTAGGGGCGCCTCAGGTAGTAAGCAATAAACTTACTCCTCCCCAAAGAGGGAAGGCAAAGCCTGGGAAGGTGGACCTCTCAGAACTGCACAGGACAGACCCATTGACCGGCGTAAATCAAGACCCGAAGGCCAAGATAACACCCGTATGGGGTGCAGTATCCATCGGAACAGATACTACACTTTGATCTTAACCAAAAGGCCAGAGGAGTAATTTACTCCTCTCCAGGAGTTAGGCACAAGGCCAGTTTTTATCCTACTCCCACAAGTAAGATGTGACCCAAGCTCGGGTCGGAAAGTGGGGGTTGAAAAGCCAGCGCCCGAGAGGAGGATCAAAGATTCGGAGTTAAGCATTGGAAATAGCCGAAGCAGTTTACGACTTGAAAGCCACAAAAAATAATAAAAGTGGCTTTCAAATAGTCTGCACGTTTCTCACCTCTTGGTAAATATTATGGCATAAGAACATGATTTGAAAATCCTATTTAGAAATATTGAAATTAAATCTACCAGAATGCATTTGGGCTTATTCGTAAACAAGTCAGCCATTTTAATCTTTTGCTAGTAATCGAAAGAATTACTTTGTGACCCTTCGAAATTTGAAAGGGATTTGGAGACATTTAAACTCCCGAATAGTCATTTCAACTAGCTTTAAAATTCTTAGAAGCTATTTACATTTAATTGCATATAAAAATTAAAACATTACCTTGCGTTTGATCATTAAATTGAGTTATCTAGTGATTAGTCAATTTAATGATCAAACGCAATGAATACTATGATTGTTTTTGTTTTTTTTATATAATTTAAAATGTTATAAAACGAACATAACTATTTTATTACAATGTTTTGGCCAAAATTATACTTTGAAAATAAAGTTTATTTTATTAATATTACAATGTTTTTCTTTCAGAAACTATTTTAATAAAAGTAAAATGTTTTAATCTATTCGTCGTTACTTCCTGTGGATTATCTGCCCCTGCTTACTAAACTGCACAAGTGCCCCAAGTTCTACAAAGAAAATAGAACAAAACATGTTAAAGTTCTTGTAAATAAAAATTAAAGTTGAGCATTTTTATAAATGCTCAAACAGGATTGAGAGTTTTATTTTATTTTGCAGACATAAATAAGTTTCTTTTAAACCAAAAACAAGTATGAAAAATGAGTGAAAACAATTAGTTAAAACTAAAAGATGTACACTCGACGTTGCCCGGGTGTAAGGTTTAGAAAAACAAAATGCAAAAAATAGAAAATTAAAAAAAAAAAAAAATCTAATTCTTGTTTTATTTTTAATTTCAATAAATATTCCATTAAAAGTACAATAATTCAATGTATTTACCAAAGTTACGTATAAGCGAGAAGCGATACCCAGAGATATTGTTTCATAGTTTTAATAGAGAATACTTGTTTTTAATAAGGTATAATTTTGTTTTAGAAAAAAAAATCTATAAATTAAAAAGTTCCTATTTATTCGCCTCTCCAAGAGCAAAGTTAGACACAAGATTAGCTTGTTTTTTTTTTTTATTGCGAGGGGATCCCGCTACACACCCCCTAACAAAAGCCGGGGGGGGGGGGATAAATTGCATCTGTATAACCGCAGACAACAGATAATACACTTTGATCCTAGTCTTACGTCATTGTCAAATTTCATTTAAAATAAAGTTGAAAAAAAATAAAAAAGGGTATGGAGAGAGGTAGACTTATCTACCTGACCCTTTAACTGCAAAGTTAGACATGGGGTCAGTTTATAGTGAGGAATCTAGAATCCCCCCCCCCTTACAGAGTGCGGGGGAAGGGGGGGGGTATATGGATGCTTACACCATTTGTCGTGAGCGGCAGTCGGCATTTTCGCGTGGGGGGAGCTCAACGCCTCAGGCCACCGGCAATAAACCAATTCCACTTCATGAAGGAGAAGGTAATGCATGGGAAGTTGGCCTCTCGAGACCAAACAGAATAGACACTCCACTCCGATATCAGCCAGAGGGTCTCCAGTGAGACAGAGAGAAAGAGGGAATTATTCGTTCCTTTGTGTTGCGTGTGTTTAAAAAGAATAAAAAGTAAATAATCCATGTATGTGTATGCTTTGATTAATAATTTTATATACATTTATATGTATATATACACACACACATATATAAAACAAGACAAAGTAAGTGTAATGTAAGGAAAAAAAAACGGGGAAAAAGTAGCTTACCCAATATGTCTTCGGAAGTGTCTTGCGAATTAAATTCCACTTGTTCATTTCGCCCACTGACAGTTAAGTAAACGGCTTTCGTGGTGGACATAACGGTCGCCTTCAAAACTATTTTACGACTACTAACAACAAAAACCTTCTCTTCCTCTTCCTCTTCTGTTTCTTCTTATTCCTCTTCTTCGTTTGGTTGTTGTTGTAGTGCGGAGGAAGAATAGACGAATGCTGTCGAAGTTGCTTTTAAAACAAAATTATTCAAATAATAATAATAATAATAATAAATAACATTTATTCCTTCTTCTTCTCTCTCTCTCTCCCTCACCTTCTCTCTCACTGCTTCTCTAGTTATTGCTGATGGTGATGATGAGTAAATGCCGCTTGGATGACGATGACGATGATGATGATGATGATGATGATGATGATGATACTTTATTATTATTTAACTTGCTACGAGTTTTCCACACAAGTTCCTACTCCCCACAACTGACACATAACGTCGATTTTTAATGAAGGGGGTAAATCACGCCCCCACTCTTCCAAAGGGGCACTTTGGATTTAGGGCAAAATTTACCGTTTTATTTGATTCTTATCCAGATTAGGACCAAAGCTAAAATCGACTTGGCATCGGTTAGAGTTAAGGTTAGCTTGGATCCTAATCTGGATAAGTACCGAGGATTTTTCCTATTCTGACTGAAGATAAAAACATATACTACATTTTGATCCCAGTCTGAAAACCGGAACGTTCACTGGCAAAAACGAGTGGTGTTCTCTGGAGTCCGAATGACAACAAGTCTCCCCAGATTTCCAGCACTCCGCTTCTTCCAATTACCGTCGCAAATGAGTGTGAGTTCTCGCAACAGCTGTTTGCCATTGACTTCTCATAGATAATGGCCGTTGGTTTTCTATGAAATTTAAGTGGCAATAAGCCTCCTCAGGATTCAAGTACTCTCTGTGCCTTTCCAGTCGATAGTTGGATGGTGCTATCCCTCCTCGGTCTTTCCATCCACGCTGTGGCACCAAACGATGCTGGTGCCACAGGGTTTTATTGTGGGCGGGGTGGGGGTGGGGGCTATTATAATTACTTTTTTGTTGTTCTTGTTTGGTTTTGTGAGACAGACACTTCAATAGACAGTAAGTTTCTTTTTTTATTTTTCAAAGATGTACGTATACCGATAACAATTGCCAGCTACAGTTGCAGTAGTTGCACTATATATTTGCGGTGCTAATAGTTATCGAAATTGTTTTGTTTGTGGGGGGGGGGAATGATGCATTTTTTTTTTTACTTTTGTACCGAGAGAAATCTACACAAAATACGAGATATGTCCATATTACGATTTATTCACTAGGAGTTCTTACGCAAGTCATTATTAGGGATTACTCACTGGTAATAACAAGTGATATTCCTTGGAGTCTGTGTGACAACAAGTCTACCCAGGTTTCGAACACACTCCGCCGCTTTCAATAACCGTTGCAAATCATTTTGCGTTATCGCAACAGCCGTTTACCATTGAATCCTCGCTGGCAACGACTGTTGGTCTTCTCTGGAAGTTCAGTATCAATAAGTCTACATACGGTTCCAGTACCCTCTGCACACTTCCGGTGGATGTCTGGTTGGGGCTCTCCTTCCCCATTCTTTCCATCCTCCTGGAGCCTTCACGACCATTTTGCCACCACATGTGTGTTGTGAGAGGAAGCGGGTGTCAGTTTCAGGGATTTCTAACAGCTTCAGTTCCCTTGGACTCGTGTGATGTTCTTTCAATTTTTGTTTTATTTTTTATTCTAACTCACCTGTTATGTGGTTTGATTTCCGCATTCAAGGATTTCTTTAATATTTTGGCTGTGTTTATCATTACCGTGTGTTGTGTGCTGTTAATCTTCCCTTTGATTCCAATTTCTCCTAGTCTTTTTTTCCAGGTTTTTCCGAACTGTTCCTAGTGCTCCTATAATTATTGGTATTACAGTGATTTTCTTCATGTTTTCATATTTCTTTCAATTCTCTGGCAAGTTCCGTGAATTTGCTCTTGTTTTTCTGCCTTCTTTATCTACACCCTATGAACTGCTGGGACAACGAAACCTATCATTTTGCATGTTTTTTCTTTCTTGTTGACTATTATCATATCCAGTCTCCTGGATTCGATGAGTTTGTCTGTTTGGTACCTCCACGTCCTAGAGGATTTCGTGTTTTTCATTTTCCAATACTGTTTCCAGTTTGTGTCTATACCATTTGTCTGCATATTCAAAGTGTAGACGCTTCCATAGTTCCCAGTGGACTGCCTTTCCCATGTTGGGAGTGGTGGCTGCATTCACTTATTATGTGGTTTACCGTTTCATCTCTTTGTCCACACAGTTTACATTTTATGTTTTCTAATTTGGCTTTGATGTACTTCGTTCTGATCATGTTGTTCTATGTGGCTGTTAGTAGTGATTTTGTTTCTCTGTTCAAGTGTCCTTTTCATAACCATGTCCAGGTGTTTTCGTGTGTCTCTTTTCTGGTCAGTCTTATAAATTATCTATGTAGCTCTTTCTCTTCCTATTTTTCTTTTCTCGTCTTTTGGTTTCCAATTTTGTTGTTTCCTGTATTGTTTATTTTGGTAGTGCCTCTTGCTGCGATGATCAGGATTTCTGTATTTTGGTTTTCTGTATTTTCTAATTCTTTTTTGTGTCAACCACAAAGTCTTCTATAGTTACGAGTCCTCTTCCCCTTTTTTTTTTACAGAGTATCGGTCAGTATCATCCTTCTAGTGTAGTGTATTGTGCATGGTCATTAGTTTCCTAGTCGTCTGTTCAAGGTGCCTGAGTTCCTCTTTTGTCCAGCCTATGAAGGGCCCAGAATATTGCCCAAATACTATTCCTTTTATTATGTTTCTTATATATAGTTTGCTTGTTATTCTCAGGTATTCTCTTCTGGTCTTCTCTTCGATTTTCGCTGATTTGATGGCGTCTACTTCCAGAACTCACATATATTTATACGTTTCATGTTTGCCAAGTGCTGTTATCTCCTCTTTGTTGAGTAGTTCCATCTTGTTCGCTGTCTTGCGTTTTCCCCTTTTCATCTCTAGTAGTGCACACTTTTCAATTCCGAATTCCATTCGAATTTCCTAACTGAAGATTCTGGTTGTATTTGTCAGCTTTTCTATTTCCATTTTGTCTTTTTTCCAATACTTTCAGGTTTCCTTAAACATGAAGTAGTTTATTCTTTCTTTTGTATCCGTGAACTTGTATTTGACGTAGCACTCCCTGAGTATGTTGCTGAGTAGCATCATGGCTATGAGAAACAGTAGAAGTAATAGAGTCTCCCTGAAAAATGCATCTCTGTTATTATTATCTCCGTCAGAAATTGTTCTTCAGCTATCAGTTCCAGTCTCCATGTTTCTATTGATTTCATCATACGGTTGATAAGTTTTCCGAATATTGTGTACATCCTTAAGCATTCAATTACCCATGTAAAGGAAATTCCGTGGTAGACTTTTTTGTAGTCTACCAATGTGATGCGTATGTTCTTTTTCGTTTTTTTACTTTATTCAGGATCTTCTGGTTTATGTATAACAGGTCATGTGCCCCGCTTGTCACTTTCCCGCATCCTTTCTGTTCACGATTATTAAGAGAATAATAGATCTGTTCTCGCAGTTGTGCTGTTACGATTTTCTAAATAGTTGGTAGGCAGGTTATTGGTCTGTAGTTGCTTGGGATGATTCCCTTCTCAGTGTCTTTTTATATTAATTAGTTCATCCTTTGGTTATTCATTCTTATCTGGCATGTTTGTTTTGTGTATACATCTCATCAGGTTAGCCTTTCATGTTAGGTTGTGAATTTTTAAAACCATTATGCATGGATTCCGTCGTGGCCTGTTGATTTCCAGTTTGCCATTTTTCGTTGGGTCACCTTGAGTGTTCCAGTCATCTGTCATTTCTGTTGTGGTCTTGTCGCTTTTCTCATACATGCTCCAAAAGTGTTTTGTTTCTGTTAGGGTCCAGTTGTTCTGTTCTCCTTCCTCCATTTACGTTTTGATAAAACTGGCTTTCGTTATTTTCACAGGTCTTATTTTGTTTGTAAAGTTCCGATTTGTATCTGTATCGTGTTAGTTTTCTATCTAGTATCTTTTTTTTTAGTTCTTCATGTTTCTTGGTTAGTCTTTCTTCTTTGTCATTTATATTTCCCCTCTTCCATCATTTTCTGTTCTCTTTCACCTTATTTACCGCTATGGCTTTCTTTTTGTAGTTTGTTGATCTAGGTTTCCAATCTGGTTTCTCTCAAGGGATTTGCTGGTCCATTCTTTTAGTGACCTTGTGTTTCTATTTTAAGTCTCACACTTACTGATTTGGCCCCTACAATAATTAAATTAGTTAAGTTCTGTGATAGTATCTGTTGAGATATATGGGTGAGGTCTGTTCTCTGTTTCAGTTTCTAATTTTAATTTTTTTTTTTTTCATTCTTCATCCCTAGGGATGGAAGTTTTGTTTTGTACTCGTTCATAATTACTTTGATTTGTTCAACTTCTGCTCTTTCCTGTGATTTTGTAATTATTGATCTCCGCAGTTTCAGTGTTTGTGTTGTGTCAGTCTTCTACCTCTAGGGTTTTACTGTGGATGGGGGGTCCTTATGCTCTGTTACATTATTATTATTTACTAACTAGAAGTTTTCACACAAGTCAGTATCAGTGATTGCTCACTGACAATAACCAGTGATGATTTCCTGGAATCTGAGTGAGAACAAGTCTCCCCAAATCTCCAGTACTATCCACCTCTTTTCGATAACCAATGCAAATGACTTTGCTGTATCACAACAGGCGCTTACCATTGATTTCTTGCTGGTAACGAACATTGGTCTCCTCTGGTATTTGAGTGGCAATAAGCCTCCCTAAGGTCCCAGTACTCTACGCACTCTTCCAGTGGAGTTCTGGTTAATGCTCTCCCTCCTCGATCTTCCCATCCTCCCTTGACTCTTCATGACTATTTTGTGAGGTATAAGCCGAGGCTGGTACCATCACTTTTTTTTGGGGGGGGGGGGCAGCTTATTGAGTTTCTTGCAATTTCTCTTCTTTGGGTTCATTCATGCGGTGGTGTTCTTCCTGTGGTTTTTGTTTTCTTCCTGTTGTAACATCCATGTGACTAGTTACCGTTCGTAGCTTATGCTGCTTGCTTATTATTATTATTATTATTATTATTATTATTATTATTATTATTATTATTATAGTAGTCTTAACTTTTGGATGTTTTTAGTTAGAGTTTTCTTTTTTGAACATCAAGTCAATTTTCTTGAATTTAGACATTCAAGCTGTACCTTAACACTTTCGCTGTTCTTAAACAGGCAAGCCTTTTGCAGAATTGGAAAAGAAATTCTCGTCAAACTGTTTAAGCTATTTATGGTGGCTTTTCGTTATGGTTCCAAGCGTTCCAATTACAATGGGAATCACCTTCACTTCTTTACATTTCCATAGTCTAACTAATTCCCATTTTAGATCTTGATATTTATTTATTTTTTTCGTGTTCTTTCTCCTGCACTCTGGTATCGAAGGGGCAGGCTATATAAATCATTAAGCAAGTTCTCTTGTTTTTGTTTATAAAAATTAAGTTGGGTTTGGAATGTTCAAGAACATTATCAGTCTGTATGCGCATATCCCAAAGAAGTTTGACATTGTCGTTCTCCTGTTTTTACTTATGGCTTATGCTCATACCACTTCTCATTGTGGTTCAATTCATAAAGTTTGCATATATTCCAGTGTAGTACCTGAGCGATTTTGTCGTGTCTCCATTTTTTATACTGATGTTGTGCTAGTATTGGGCATTCAGATACAATATGCGTTAAGGTATCTTCCCTTTCATTACACAATCGGCATATCGGTGATTCTTCAGTTTTGTCAATGTAATGTTTGATGGACCTAGTGCGAGTGGCTTGTTCCTGGGCTGCTATTAAGGTGCTCTCAGTAGATCTTTTGAGATCACCCCTGACCAACCAATTCCAGCTGTCATTATCTCTAAATGCAGTATTCTGAAAGAATACACTGTGTAGTTTCTTTCCAAATAATTTTAACCCTCTCTCTTGAAACCTTTGATTCTTTTTCACCCCAGTTCTTAGTATTTCCTCTCTTTTCACTTCACGAAGAAGAATCTCATTACTTTCAGAAATATATTTATAGAGACAACCTTCTTCTAAATTCACAACATCTTCAACACTAAGTATACCTCTACCACCCTCCTTTCTAGGTAGATACAATCGACCTGCATCTCCTTTCTTTGCAAAAGCTCCATAAATTGTAAGCATTTTCCGTGTTTTGGTATCCAAACATTTTAGTTCATCCACATTTCAGACATGTCGCTGCGCAGCTCCCAATTTAGGTTGATCCCCCCCCCCCCCCCAAAAAAAAAACTTTCATCCCTTTTCTCAATAGCCCCTTACGTCTACAGTAGCAGCCTGCCTTGTTTGGGGTGAACTATGTTTTAAAAAAAAAAGAAAGTATACCGGCAGTATATCGAATAATAGCTACTGCTCTGGCATTGATAGCATAGATTGTATTTCGACTGTGGAGATGTGATTTAAGAATAATCCTTACTCTTTTATCATCATCATCATCATCATCATCATCATCATCATCATCATCATCATCATCATCATCATCATTATTATTATTATTATTATTATTATTATTATTATTATTATTATTTATAATATAATATTTATAATAATCATCCATCAATAGTAATGATAATTTATGTATTAGTACCAATCACTAATTTGTACAGAGACAGGATTTAGGAATATCCGGAGGCCATTCTCCCAGACATTACCTTCTCCTTTAGGATATTATCGAAAAATCACCTACGATTAAAATTTTGTGATAAATAGAGTAATTCTTTGATATTCATTGCGTCAAATGAATAAAAAGTTCAGTCATTTTGCAGGGCATTAAGATGACGAACAGAACTTTTCTCTTAAGTATGCAAAGTGGCCAGAGACAGAAGTTGGAAGTCATTCACGAAACGTCTAATCCTAACA
Source organism: Sepiola atlantica (assembly GCA_963556195.1). NCBI lineage: Eukaryota > Metazoa > Mollusca > Cephalopoda > Sepiida > Sepiolidae > Sepiola > Sepiola atlantica. The sequence goes on along the minus strand of OY744522.1, from coordinate 170,105,257 downwards.
TGAGACACCAAGACGAAAAATAAAAATAAATCAAAGTATAGGCTAGTTTTCCCTCCTGAGGATCTAGAGTCGAGTCTACCCTACTATTTTATCCATAGTTGGAGTAGAAGAAGATCACGATTTATATCATATTTTCTATGGGTATTAGTGAAGTTGACCCAACAGCTAGATTGGTAATTGAACACGACAAGCTGTGCCCGTCTTCCATGATCTTAGCACTGAACCAATTTCACATACATATGGTACTTTAGGTACAATTGTAGTACATAGTCCTTTAGAATATCTCACTTGGTTTTCACCCAAATATTTGCCATTTGTGGTGCCTCCCTCGGTGACTGGCCAGAAGCTCATCGGCTATAAGCTCATCAGAGTGAAGCTGACCACACAAAAGTTTAAAAGCAGAAAAACGCTGAACACAATCAGAATACATTAAGTAAACATTTATAAAAATAACATACAGTATAATCACAGTGACACACCGGTTTTTGTTAGATCACCAAAGTCAGTACTAAAGTGGATGACCATTTGGAAATACCAGGTACTGTATTTGAGAGAGCTCTTGGCTTATCTTGGCATTGTTTCTAGTTATTCTGGACATCTCTTTTTCCACTGGAATCAAGCATTTTTAGTGGTTATCGGTCACTTCAAGTTTTTGTAAAAGTGTGATTTTTGGTACTATTTTGAAGCTTGGGACTAAGTAACAATTTTGATCCAAGTGGATGAAGATCACATGAAGTCTTCATACATTCGCGCCATTTTCCAAGATGGCAGCCATCAAAATCTAATAATGTCAATATCTCAGAAGCCATTGAACCTAGAAACATGAATTTGGTGTCTATACCTTGGTTTTCATGGTCAAGAAATAAGATAAAACCATTTCTCACTACATTAAAGTATTCGTTTGTCCCAAAATGGTAAAATTCAAGATGCCGCCACCAAAATCTTATATCAGCTATTGCGGATTACACAACCTTTGCTTCACAATTGTCTCCCCATGCAGTCACCCTTACATGACATGAAAATAAACTAGAATCTTAGGAAGATCTCCATCATTCCAGTAATCAGAAGGAGCCACTGGGCTCATGAAAAAGAATTTCAAAAACTACCTGTCAACCAGCCACATGTTTCTATTTGCATATGAACAAACAAACTTTAAAAAACGCCATAACGTTTCAATAGTATATAGATTAAAGTAAATAAACTGAATCCAGAAAATGTGTTTTGTATTGGTGTATCACTTTTCCTCTATCGTTATTAGGTAGGGTGAGTATACAAAGCCGTTTCCTATATTCGAATTTATTCAAATAACTTCTCTCTGTTTTACAACATATCGATCCATTTGGAAACAAAATAAACACTTACGTGACTTACACAATTGTCTTTACACTATAAGTGTCACCACTTATCACACCCAAGAGCCACTTAAGGATGAGGATTAATGAGATAGAATGATTGTCAACTGAAAGATGGGGAAAACTATGGGAGTACTAACATTGATCAATGGTAAGAAGTGATTATTATTTATGATTCGGTTTCGACGAGAATTTGTTGACATTAAAGACGATCAACTCCTACGCACAATAGGAATATGTGACACAAGGTCGGAAAGTGGGGCTTGAAAAGCCAGCGCCCGAGAAGGTGAGCACTCTGGCCATTAAAAATTGCCTGGGCAGCCCCGTCGGCATTCCCCGGTAGGGGCGCCTCAGGCAGTGAGCAATAAACTTACTCCTCCCCAAAGAGGGGAGGCAAAGCCTGGGAGGGTGTACCTCCTAGAACTGCACAGGACAGACCCATAGACCGGCCGGCGTAAATCAAGCCCCGACGGCCAAGACAATACCAGTCTATGGGGTGCAGTATCCATAAAAACAGATACTACACTTTGATCCCGAGCAAAAGGTGTTATTTAACCCCTACCCACAATAGGAATATGTGACACAAGGTCGGAAAGTGGGATTTGAAAAGCCAGCGCTCGAGAAGGTGAGCACTCTGCCCATTAAAAATTGCCTGGGCAACCCTGTCGGCATTCCCCGGTAGGGGCGCCTCAGGCAGTAAGCAATTAACTTACTCCTCCTCAAAGAGGGGAGGTAAAGCCTGGGAGGGTGGACCTCCTAGAACTGCACAGGACAGACCCATAGACCGACAGAAATCAAGCCCTGAAGGCCAAGACAATACCGATCTATGAAGTGCAGTATCCATCGGAACAGATACTACACTTTGATCCCGGCCAAAAGGCGTTATTTAACCCCTACCCACAATAAGAATATGTGACACAAGGTCGGAAAGTGGGATTTGAAAAGCCAGCGCTCGAGAAGTTATTTAGGCAGGTGAATTCCCTCGGACAACCTTCATCTTTATCTACAGATGAAGATTTTACAAACTTTGGGAATTCACCAGACCTTAGGCATAGCGCCTGAGATGTAGTGGTCGTGGGGGGGTGGGGGGGTCGGTGATAAGTGAGACAAGCTGTTAACATTTTTTATTTTCAACAAAAATACAACAAAACAGAAAAGAAAACTTTTGCTTACTCTTAACCAGATTCTTGCACCAAAATACTGCATTCACTTTGTGGATGGATCCCTACTTAACATATCCCCAAAAGTCATCCAGCGCTCGATAAGGTGAGCACTCTGGCCATTAAAAATTGCCTGGGCAGCCCCGTCGGCATTCCCCGGTAGGGGCGCCTCAGGCAGTAAGCAATTAACTTACTCCTCCCCAAAGATGAGAGGTAAAGCCTGGGAGGGTGGACCTCCTAGAACTGCACAGGACAGATCAGACCCATAGACCGGCGGAAATCAAGCCACGAAGGCCAAGACAATACCGATCTATGAAGTGCAGTATCCATCGGAACAGATACTACACTTTGATCTTAGCCAAAAGGCGTTATTTAACCCCTATCAACAATAGGAATATGTGACACAAGGTCAGAAAGTGGGATTTGAAAAGCCAGCGCCCGAGAAGGTGAGCACTCTGGCCATTAAAAATTGCCTGGGCAGCCCTGTCGGCATTCCCCGGTAGGGGCGCCTCAGGCAGTAAGTAATTAACTTACTCCTCCCCAAAGAGGGGAGGTAAAGCCTGGGAGGGTGGACCTCCTAGTAGAACTGCACAGGACAGATCAGACCCATAGACCGGCGGAAATCAGGCCCCGAAGGCCAAGACAATACCGATCTATGAAGTGCAGTATCCATCGGAACAGATACTACACTTTGATCTTTGCCAAAAGGCCGGTATTTAACGCCTACCCACAATAGGTGTATGTGACACAAGGTCAGAAAGTGGGATAAGTACCGAGGATTTTTCCTATTCTTACTGAAGATAAAAAACATATACTACATTTTGATGCCAGTCTGAAAACCGGAACGTTCACTGGCAAAAACGAGTGGTGTTCTCTGGAGTCCGAATGACAACAAGTCTCCCCAGATTTCCAGCACTCCGCTTCTTCCGATTACCGTCGCAAATGAGTGTGAGTTCTCGCAACAGCTGTTTGCCATTGACTTCTCATAGATAATGGCCGTTGGTTTTCTATGAAATTTAAGTGGCAATAAGCCTCCTCAGGATTCAAGTACTCTCTGTGCCTTTCCAGTCGATAGTTGGATGGTGCTATCCCTCCTCGGTCTTTCCATCCACGCTGTGGCACCAAACGATGCTGGTGCCACAGGGTTTTATTGTGGGCGGAGTGGGGGTGGGGCTATTATAATTACTTTTCTGTTGTTCTTGTTTGGTTTTGTGAGACAGACACTTCAATAGACAGTAAGTTTCTTTTTTTATTTTTCAAAGATGTACGTATACCGATAACAATTGCCAGCTGCAGTTGCAGTAGTTGCACCATATATTTGCGGTGCTAATAGTTATCGAAATTATTTTGTTTGGGGGGGGGGGGAATGATGCATTTTTTTTTTTACTTTTGTACCGAGAGAAATCTACACAAAATACGAGATATGTCCATATTACGATTTATTCACTAGGAGTTCTTACACAAGTCATTATTAGGGATTACTCACTGGTAATAACAAGTGATATTCCTTGGAGTCTGTGTGACAACAAGTCTCCCCAGGTTTCGAACACACTCCGCCGCTTTCAATAACCGTTGCAAATCATTTTGCGTTATCGCAACAGCCGTTTACCATTTAATCCTCGCTGGCAACGACTGTTGGTCTTCTCTGGAAGTTCAGTATCAATGAGTCTACATACGGTTCCAGTATCCTCTGCACACTTCCGGTGGATGTCTGGTTGGGGCTCTCCTTCCCCATTCTTTTCCATCCTCCTGGAGCCTTCACGACCATTTTGCCACCACATGTGTGTTGTGAGAGGAAGGGGGTGTCAGTTTCAGGGATTTTTAACAGCTTCAGTTCCCTTGGACTCATGTGATGTTCTTTCAATTTTTGTTTTATTTTTTATTTTAACTCACCTGTTATGTGGTTTGATTTCCGCATTCAAGGATTTCTTTAATATTTTGGCTGTGTTTATCATTACCGTGCGTTGTGTGGTGTTAATCTTCCCTTTGATTCCAATTTCTCCTAGACTTTTTGTCCAGGTTTTTCCGAACTGTTCCTAGTGCTCCTATAATTATTGGTATTACAGTGATTTTCTTCATGTTTCCTATTCCTTTCAATTCTCTGGCAAGTTCCGTGAATTTGCTCTTGTTTTTCTGCCTTCTTTATCTACACCCTATGAACTGCTGGGACGACGAAACCTATCATTTTGCAGGTTTTTTCCTTCTTGTTGACTATTATCATATCCAGTCTCCTGGATTCGATGAGTTTGTCTGTTTGGTACCTCCACGTCCTAGAGGATTTCGTGTTTTTCATTTTCCAATACTGTTTCCAGTTTGTGTCTATACCATTTGTCTGCATATTCAAAGTGTAGACGCTTCCATAGTTCCCAGTGGACTGCCTTTCCCATGTTGGGAGTGGTGGCTGCATTCACTTATTATGTGGTTTACCGTTTCATCTCTTTGTCCACACAGTTTACATTTTATGTTTTCTAATTTGGCTTTGATATACTTCGTTCTGATCATGTTGTTCTATGTGGCTGTTAGTAGTGATTTTGTTTCTCTGTTCAAGTGTCCTTTTCATAACCATGTCCAGGTGTTTTCGTGTGTCTCTTTTCTGGTCAGTCTTATAAATTATCTATGTAGCTCTTTCTCTTCCTATTTTTCTTTTCTCGTCTTTTGGTTTCCAATTTTGTTGTTTCCTGTATTGTTTATTTTGGTGGTGCCTCTTGCTGCGATGATCAGGCTTTCTGTATTTTGGTTTTCTGTATTTTCTAATTCTTTTTTGTGTCAACCACAAAGTCTTCTATAGTTACGAGTCCTCTTCCCCCTTTTTTTACAGAGTATCGGTCAGTATCATCCTTCTAGTGTAGTGTATTGTGCATGGTCATTAGTTTCCTAGTCATCTGTTCAAGGTGCCTGAGTTCCTTTTTTGTCCAGCCTATGAAGGGCCCAGAATATTGCCCAAATACTATTCCTTTTATTAAGTTTCTTATATATAGTTTGCTTGTTATTCTCAGGTATTCTCTTCTGGTCTTCTCTTCGATTTCCGCTGATTTGATGGCGTCTACTTCCAGAACTCACATATATTTATACGTTTCATGTTTGCCAAGTGCTGTTATCTCCTCTTTGTTGAGTAGTCCCATCTTGTTCGCTGTCTTGCGTTTTCCCCTTTTCATCACTAGTAGTGCACACTTTTCAATTCCGAATCCCATTCGAATTTCCTGACTGAAGATTCAGGTTGTATTTGTCAGCTTTTCTATTTCCATTTTGTCTTTTTTCCAATACTTTCATGTTTCCTTAAACATGAAGTAGTTTATTCTTTCTTTTGTATCCGTGAACTTGTATTTGACGTAGCACTCCCTGAGTATGTTGCTGAGTAGCATCATGGCTATGAGAAACAGTAGACGTAATAGAGTCTCCCTGAAAAATGCATCTCTGTTATTATTATCTCTGTCAGAAATTGTTCTTCAGCTATCAGTTCCAGTCTCCATGTTTCTATTGATTTCATCATACGGTTGATAATTTTTCCGAATATTGTGTACATCCTTAAGCATTCAATTACCCATGTAAAGGAAATTCCGTGGTAGACTTTTTTGTAGTCTACCAATGTGATGCGTATGTTCTTTTTCGTTTTTTTACTTCATTCAGGATCTTCTGGTTTATGTATAACAGGTCATGTGTCCCTCTTGTCACTTTCCCGCATCCTTTCTGTTCATCAAACAGTAGTCCACGATTATTAAGAGAATAATAAATCTGTTATCGCAGTTGTGCTGTTAGGATTTTCTAAATAGTTGGTAGGCAGGTTATTGGTCATTAGTTGCTTGGGATGATTCCCTTCTCAGTGTCTTTTTGTATTAATTAGTTCATCCTTTGGTTATTCATTCTTATCTGGCATGTTTGTTTTGTGTATACATCTCATCAGGTTAGCCTTTCATGTTAGGTTGTGAATTTTTTAAACCATTATGCATGGATTCCGTCGTGGCCTGTTGCTTTCCAGTTTGCCATTTTTCGTTGGGTCACCTTGAGTGTTCCAGTCATCTGTCATTTCTGTTGTGGTCTTGTCGCTTTTCTCATACATGCTCCAAAAGTGTTTTGTTTCTGTTAGGGTCCAGTTGTTCTGTTCTCCTTCCTCCATTTACGTTTTGATAAAACTGGCTTTCATTATTTTCACAGGTCTTATTTTGTTTGTAAAGTTCCGATTTGTATCTGTATCGTGTTAGTTTTCTATCTAGTATCTTTTTTTTAGTTCTTCATGTTTCTTGGTTAGTCTTTCTTCTTTGTCATTTATATTTCCCCTCTTCCATCATTTTCTGTTCTCTTTCACCTTATTTACCGCTATGGCTTTCTTTTTGTAGTTTGTTGATCTAGGTTTCCAATCTGGTTTCTCTCAAGGGATTTGCTGGTCCATTCTTTTAGTGACCTTGTGTTTCTATTTTAAGTCTCACACTTACTGATTTGGCCCCTACAATAATTAAATTAGTTAAGTTCTGTGATAGTATCTGTTGAGATATATGGGTGAGGTCTGTTCTCTGTTTCAGTTTCTAATTTTAATTTTTTTTTTTCATTCTTCATCCCTAGGGATGGAAGTTTTGTTTTGTACTCGTTCATAATTACTTTGATTTGTTCAACTTCTGCTCTTTCCTGTGATTTTGTAATTATTGATCTCCGCAGTTTCAGTGTTTGTGTTGTGTCAGTCTTCTACCTCTAGAGTTACATTATTATTATTATTATTATTATTTACTAACTAGGAGTTTTCACACAAGTCAGTATCAGTGATTGCTCACTGACAATAACCAGTGATGATTTCCTGGAATCTGAGTGAGAACAAGTCTCCCCAGATTTCCAGTACTATCCACCTCTTTTCGATAACCAATGCAAATGACTTTGCTGTATCACAACAGGCGCTTACCATTGATTTCTTGCTGGTAACGAACATTGGTCTCTTATGGTATTTGAGTGGCAATAAGCCTCCCTAAGGTCCCAGTACTCTACGCACTCTTCCAGTGGAGTTCTGGTTAATGCTCTCCCTCCTCGATCTTCCCATCCTCCCTTGACTCTTCATGACTATTTTGTGAGGTATAAGCCGAGGCTGGTACCATCACTTTTTTTTGGGGGGGGGGGCGGCAGCTTATTGAGTTTCATGCAGTTTCTCTTCTTTGGGTTCATCCATGCGGTGGTGTTCTTCCTGTGGTTTTGTTTTCTTCCTGTTGTGACATCCATGTGACTAGTTACCGTTCGTAGCTTATGCTGCTTGCTTATTATTATTATTATTATTATTATTATTATTATTATTATTATTATTATAATAGTCTTAACTTTTGGATGTTTTTAGTTAGAGTTTTCTTTTTTGAACATCAAGTCAATTCTCTTGAATTTAGACATTCAAGCTGTACCTTAACACTTTCGCTGTTCCTAACACTTTCGCTGTTCTTAACAGGCAAACCTTTTGCAGAATTGGAAAAGAAATTGTCTCGTTAAACTGTTTAAGCTATTTATGGTGGCTTTTCGTTATGGTTCCAAGCGTTCCAATTACAATGGGAATCACCTTCACTTCTTTACATTTCCATAGTCTAACTAATTCCCATTTTAAATCTTGATATATTTTTTATTTTTTTTTGTGTTCTTTCTCCTGCACTCTGGTATCGAAGGGGCAGGCTATATAAATCATTAAGCAAGTTCTCTTGTTTTTGTTTAGAAAAATTAAGTCGGGTTTGGAATGTTCAAGAACATTATCAGTCTGTATGCGCATATCCCAAAGAAGTTTGACATTGTCGTTCTCCTGTTTTTACTTATGGCTTATGCTCATACCACTTCTCACTGTGGTTCAATTCATTAAGTTTGCATATATTCCAGTGTAATACCTGAGCGATTTTGTCATGTCTCCATTTTTTATACTGATGTTGTGCTAGTATTGGGAATTCAGATACAATATGCATTAAGGTATCTTCCCTTTCATTACACAATCGGCATATCGGTGATTCTTCAGTTTTGTCAATGTAATGTTTGATGGACCTAGTGCGAGTGGCTTGTTCCTGGGCTGCTATTAAGGTGCTCTCAGTAGATCTTTTGAGATCACCCCTGACCAACCAATTCCAGCTGTCATTATCTCGAAATGCAGTATTCTTAAAGAATACACTGTGTAGTTTCTTTCCAAATAATTTTAACCCTCTCTCTTGTAACCTTTGATTCTTTTTCATCCCAGTTCTTAGTATTTCCTCTCTTTTTGCTTCACGGAGAAGAATCTCATTACTTTCAGAAATATATTTATATAGACAACCTTCTTCTAAATTCACAACATCTTCAACACTAAGTATACCTCTACCACCCTCGTTTCTAGGTAGATACAATCGACCTGCATCTCCTTTCTTTAGAAAAGCTCCATAAATTGTAAGCATTTTCCGTGTTTTGGTATCCAAACATTTTAGTTCATCCACATTTCAGACATGTCGCTGCGCAGCTCCCAATTTAGGTTGATCCCCCCCCCCCCCAAAAAAAAAACTTTCATCCCTTTTCTCAATAGCCCCTTACGTCTACAGTGGCAGCCTGCCTTGTTTGGGGTGAACTATGTTTAAAAAAAAACAAGAAAGTATACCGGCAGTATATAGAATAATAGCTACTGCTCTGGCATTGATAGCATAGATTGTATTTCGACTGTGGAGATGTGATTTAAGAATAATCCTTACTCTTTTATCATCATCATCATCATCATCATCATCATCATCATCATCATCATCATCATCATTATTATTATTATTATTATTATTATTATTATTATTTATAATATAATATTTATAATAATCATCCATCAATAGTAATGATAATTTATGTATTAGTACCAATCACTAATTTGTACAGAGACAGGATTTAGGAATATCCGGAGGCCATTCTCCCAGACATTACCTCCTCCTTTAGGATATTACCGAAAAATCACCTACGATTAAAATTTTGTGATAAATAGAGTAATTCTTTGATATTCATTGCGTCAAATGAATAAAAAGTTCAGTCATTTTGCAGGGCATTAAGATGACGAACAGAACTGTTCTCTTAAGTATGCAAAGTGGCCAGAGACAGAAGTTGGAAGTCATTCACGAAACGTCTAATCCTAACATGAAACATCAAGACGAAAAATAAAAATAAATCAAAGTATAGGCTAGTTTTCCCTCCTGAGGATCTAGAGTCGAGTCTACCCTTTTATCCATAGCTGGAGTAGAAGAAGATCACGATTTATATCATATTTTCTATGGGTATTAGTGAAGTTGACCCAACAGCTAGACTGGTAATTGAACACGGCAAGCTGTGCCCGTCTTCCATGATCTTAGCACTGAACCAATTTCACATACATATGGTATTTTAGGTGCAATTGTAGTACATAGTCCTTTAGAATATCTCACTTGGTTTTCACCCAAATATTTGCCATTTGTGGTGCCTCCATCAGTGACTGGCCAGAAGCTCATCGGCTATAAGCTCATCAGAGTGAAGCTGACCACACAAAAGTTTAAAAGCAGAAAAACGCTGAACACAATCAGAATACATTAAGTAAACATTTATAAAAATAACATACAGTATAATCACAGTGACACACCGGTTTTTGTTAGATCACCAAAGTCAGTACTAAAGTGGATGACCATTTGGAAATACCAGGTACTGTATTTGAGAGAGCTCTTGGCTTATCTTGGCATTGTTTCTAGTTATTCTGGACATCTCTTTTTCCACTGGAATCAAGCTGTGTCGATTTAGGGGAGGTGTTGTTGTAGTGGGGGGGGGGGGGGTAGTGGTTATCGGTCACTTCAAGTTTTTGCAAAAGTTTGATTTTTGGTACAATTTTGAAGCTTAGGACTAAGTAACAATTTTGATCCAAGTGGATAAAGATCATATGAAGTCTTCATACATTCGCGCCATTTTCCAAGATGGCCGCCATCAAAATCTAATACTGTTAATGTCTCAGAACCCATTGAACCTTGAAACATGAATTTGGTGTCTATACCTTGGTTTTCATGGTCAAGAAATCAGATGAAACCATTTCTCACTACATTAAAGTATTTATTCGTCCCAAAATGGTAAAATTCAAGATGGCCGCCACCAAAATCTTATATCAGCTATTGGGGATTACACAACCTTTGCTTCACAATTGACTCCCCATGCAGTCACCCTTACATGACATGAAAATAAACTAGAATCTTAGGAAGATCTCCATCATTCCAGTAATCAGGAGGAGCCACTGGGCTCATGAAAAAGAATTTCAAAAACTACCTGTCAACCAGCCACATGTTTCTATTTGCATATGAACAAACAAACTTTAAAAACGCCATAACGTTTCAATAGTATATAGATTAAAGTAAATAAACTGAATCCAGAACATGTGTTTTGTATTGTTGTATCACTTTTCCTCTATCGTTATTAGGTAGGGTGAGTATACAAAGCCGTTTCTCATATTCGAATTTATTCAAATAACTTCTCTCTGTTTTACAACATATCGATCCATTCGGAATCAAAATAAACACTTACGTGACTTACACAATTGTCTTTACACTATAAGTGTCACCACTTATCACACCCAAGAGCAACTTAAGGATGAGGATTAATGAGATGGAATGATTGTCAGCTGAAAGATGGGGAAAACTATGGGAGTACTAACATTGATCAATGGTAAGAAGTGATTATTATTTATGGTTCGGTTTCGACGAGAATTTGTTGACATTAAAGACGATCAACTCCTACGCACAATAGGAATATGTGACACAAGGTCGGAAAGTGGGGCTTGAAAAGCCATGCCCGAGAAGGTGAGCACTCTGGCCATTAAAAATTGCCTGGGCAGCCTCGTCGGCATTCCCCGGTAGGAGCGCCTCAGGCAGTAAGCAGTAAACTTACTCCTCCCCAAAGAGGGGAGGCAAAGCCTGGGAGGGTTGACCTCCTAGAACTGCACAGGATAGACCGGCATAAATCAAGTCCCGAAGGCCAAGACAATACCAGTCTATGGGGTGTAGTATCCATCGGAACAGATACTACACTTTGATCCCGACCAAAAGGCCGTTGTTTAACACCTACCCACAATAGGAGTATGTGACACAAGGTCGGAAAGTGGGATTTGAAAAGCCAGCACCCGAGAGCAAGCACCCGAGAAGGTCAGCACTCTGCCCATTAAAATTGCCTGGGCAGCCCCGTCGGCATTCCCCGGTAGGGGCGCCTCAGGCAGTAAACAATAAACTTACTCCTCCCCAAAGAGGGGGGAGGCAAAGCTTGGAAGGGTGGACCTCCTAGAACTGCACAGGACCGACCCATAGACTGGCCGGCGTAAATCAAGCCCCGAAGGCCAAGACAATACCAGTCTATGGGGTGCAGTATCCATCGGAACAGATACTACACTTTGATCCCGACTAAAAGGCCGAGAGGAATTCTTAATTTAACACTCTAATATATAATTGCAACATACACACATCCAGCCCTCCGGGGTGGCTATTTCATACCCAAATCATACAAACAGAATCTTTGGCATGCTTGGCTGGTGTGGCCTTGTTCTCTATCGTTCTGAGATATGGTCCTGTGCTGTTCTAGAAGGTGTACGCTCCCAGGCTTTATCTACTCGCCCTAAGAAAAAGGTGTTAGTTTATTGCTAATCGTCTGAGGCGCCCCTACCGGGGAATATCGACGAGGCTGCCCAGGAATTTTTTATAGGCCAGAGTGCTCTTTCTTTGAGGCACTGGTTTTTTAAAATCCTACTTTTCTGCCCTTGTGTCTAATCTTCCCGCCGTGGAGAGGAGATAAATAAACACATGCATGCAGCATTTATGTTCAAATTCGAATAAATTATTTTTATAAGTTTCATACCTATTACTACATTCTTGAACTAACAATTAAATATCTCGATTTTATAATCTGTAATCTAATACTATTATGGCATGTGTTTTTCAGAATTGTCTGATCTATTCTCTGCTTCCTTTGTTACAGCTCGTTTGACTCGTTGGTCTAGTGGTCTCCATCAATTCGTTGTTTTGATACCTCATTGTAATACAGCTTTCTATTCCAGTAGCTTCTTTCCAAGAACTGCATGCTTGTGGAACTCTCTTCCTGCTGACTGTTTTTCTCCTACCTATAGCCTTGGTCTTTTCAAGACTAAGGCCAATAGGCATCTCCTATTTTTGCGATAATCATTTTTCGATCTTGTTAGCTCTTTTCACCAAGTGGTTTCATGCCTTGTCTAAAGCGATTTCCATAAAATACACAATAACAAAAGATACACAAATAAAAACAAATTCTGATCACAATTCTTAATTTTCCTTAGAAAAAAGAGATCCATCTTAGAATATTGCGCATTAAAAGATGTAAGAGAAAAAAACAACATGATTTCTATCTATATCTAATACTGAATTAATGGCTTGTGACAGCCTTTAACACAAGTATTATTGTGACTTATCAGGCAAGGTTGGTCGGGAGACAGAATAACGCAGCACCTTTTCAGGAGAGCTGAACCTCTATTGTCTGGCATCTCCCAGAGAGTCACATGGTTTTCTAAGAATCACCTAACCGCTTGACATATCTCTATGTAGGAGCAGATGATGGTAGTTTAGAACTCGTCTGACTACCACAGCTGCAAAGAGCTTTCCTTTCTTTCTCCATGTGCCTAACCTGAAACGGATTTTTCATGGACAGAATTTCTTTCCAAGAACTTTCCATCTGCATGGACGGCGGCACCAGGGAGGCAGGGGGGGGGGCTCAATCCCCTCCACTTTTTCACTTGCCCCCCCCCCCCCGCACTTTACGGTCATCAGTAATGAAGTTATATATGCATGTGTTTAACCGGGCCCCCCAACTTTTTAGGAGAGCCCCCCCCCCCACACACTTTTATAACTGTCCCGCCGGTCCTGATCTGTGAAACACATTATCACGGAACTGCTTCCCTGCAGGCTACAACATGGTCGTCTTCAAATCATATATCAAGAAATCATCATCATCATCATCATCATCATCATCATCATCATCATCAGTTTAACATCCAATTTACATGCTGACAAATGTAGGATGGCTTTCAAATATTGACTTCCAAACTAATCTATCTTTGGCCAAATGTTGCATTACCCGTTCTTTCGGGGTACCTGGTAAGATCCAACAAGAATGACAAAGAACAGAACGTATATGGAAAAACATTGGTTTTCATTATTTTCTATCACCGGATGGTTTACGCCAGCTATGCACACACATATAAAAAAAAAATCTTTTGACATACTTTTGTCTCGTGAAAGTTTTTTTCTTACTGAGGTCACAGACTTGGTTTCCGCTAGAAACTCGTTCATATATACATCTGATTGGAAAGCAATTTGCTCTGCATTGTCTATCCGAGCATGAACTGAAGCAATTGTTCCACAAGCACTTCCAATTGTCTGTTTGATGAAATACAAGTCAGGGGATTCCCTCACAGTACTAACTTGCTTATCAGTCGCATTTTTAGTCAGCGGACACGAAAGCCTAACAGCAAGACGGGCTTAAGCACCATAGCCAATAAAGCTTCATTGGTGCCATAAACATCGGTAAACTCCCATTTTTTCGGTACTTCGATACACCAAGCGCTCCGGCTCTTCGCGTTTCTGAAACCGCCGCCTTTCATGTCTCACTTGCACTGCGGAACCTTCTCCTTTTTAACAGTTATCAAGTCGATTTTTTTCTTTCTCGACGTTCCCCCCCACAATGGACTCATCCACGATTCATTTTTGCCACTCTTCATTATCTTATACAAATACTTATCATAAACCGCCCTCATAAGTAATCAAATTTTGTTCATCCCATTCATCATTTCTAATCCTCTCATAATATTTGTCATCATTCAACTGACAATCTATTCGTCCCATTAACCGTTATTCTCAAGTGACTTGACAAGTGGTGATTCATTAGTAAACAAAAATAATTTAAAAAAACCAAAAACAATGCTACCCTCGCATTCACGCCAAGACACAGAGCCATGACGGGAACAAGTTCATATTAACATCTACGCTTCTTATCTTTAATAGAATGTAAATTTTTATCTTGTACATTGGTATCATTGTTATCTACGGTTTTCTATAACCTCGCTGTCTTGTTTATTCGCATCATCGGCAAACCAACTATTATTTCTTGCTAATTCACTTGTCCTAATTATTTCATTTGTACACAAATACAACAGGAATAAATATCCCATTATAAATGTTCTGGCATTGTGATGAAAAAGAGAAGAATTCTTCAATCTCCCTTTATGCTTTCCGGAAGTGAATTACTTCCCTTTGTTCACTTTTTCTTTAGACGGCCATTGTTCATGCAGAGACTGGATCCCTTTGTAGATCTTGTTAGAATAAAGCTTTTTCAAGCAACTTCCTATACTTATTCATTACTATACTTCGACTTATTCATTACAGACGTCTTGCCATGTTCACCCATGAATTATTACATATAAATAGACAGGACACTCCTCGAAATGGAAACAGTTAGGTGGGAGGATATGAACATTTTTCTGAGCTGATGGAAAACAGTATGAAATAACATCAAAATTATCTACAGGGTGATTCATAAGTCACTTAGCTATTTATTTTTGAAATTCTAAAGTTAAAAAATATGGTAATACAAAACAGAAAGTTTATTCAACAAATTCATTTATGGGAGTTTAAAATTACTGCAAATTTTCAAAATTTCCACCTTCGTTCTGCATGCATAGCTCCATTCTTTTTTGCAAGGAATTTACGACTCTTTGTAGCATATTTGATTGATTATGGTGTTGTGCGAAGGAGGCTTTCTGTTCACATCACGTTTCCATTGCCTTTGTGTGGGAGATTCATCAAATTTGGCCATATGAATAACAATAAAAATTCGCTCTTCAATTGAAAATGACATTTTAAATAGCTAAGTGAAGTGACTTATGAATTACCCTGTATATAATAATACGCTAAGGCATTTCGTGTTCGTACATTATCACCTTCCACACTCATTTTAAAAATGAGATCGTCCGATCAGCAAACATGGTGACTGCTGATTAATCTGATGTTGCTAAGATAAAAAATTTCCGATTTTACCAATTTTAAAATGAATTGTTCCAAAAGCGAATTCTATCATCTCGTCGACTAAAACAGTACAATTTTAAATAAACGCATTTCCAAACTGGACATTTGGTTTTATTGAATTGAAGAATATTTAGCTGACAATTACTTTTACAGTAAGAAGATAAAGAATATTTATTGTTTTAAAAAGAATTAAATGGCTATAATTTTAAATAATAAATAAATAAAGGAGAGACATATTCGTTTTAGTTATTTGAAGAATATTTTGCTGGTAATGGTAATTATTTTTACGCAAGTATAAAGAGTCATTATTTTCTTAATATTACTTCAAAAGGAATATTGTTATTAACAGTAAATTATACGGATTGATGTAAAAAGCACCGTGGAATTTCCACAAGGTACTGCTAGTTTATTTATATTGGTTATGGGGAGGTCAGTATTTGCGAAAGCAATCATGGGAAATAATTTTCGGAAAACCAAACTCCAGTAGTCTCAGTATGGTCCAGATCCGAAAAGGGCCGAATGATATTTGTAAAATTGTTTTTCTTATACTGTGCTATAACTGCATTATTGATTAATTTTATGAAACGACTATTTGTTTTTTTTTCAAAGGTAAGGGTTGAAGAGATTTTCAGTTGGACAATGATCGCCACCATGAGAGGATTGGAAACAATAGGTGGAATGGGCAGATAATTGCTTAAGACGAATTGATTATCAAAGAGGACGGCTCAACAAGTATTTGTTTACATTAGACTTGAAGACGACCATGTTGTAGTCGGCTGAGAAATAGCCTTATGGTATTTTGTTCTACAGGTGGGATGTTCTAGGAAAGAAACTTTGTTCATGGAAGTTCCGTTTGGTTTTTTGTACAGAGAGAGAGAGAGACAGAGAGAAATAGAGAGAGACATAGAGAGAGAGAGAAAGTAAAGTTTGACCGTGAATAGTTATTGAAAGAATAACTTAACAACCATTTACAAATATAAAAAGGTTTATTAACAAGAACACAGGATTTTGACATGAAATAGTCGTACCAGTTATTTTGAATGCTATTATGGATTTAATGGAAATAGTCATACCAGTTATGGATTTAATGGCTTCCTCCTGCAAAAACAATGTGGCACAAGGCTGGAAAGTGAGGAAAACGAGTTTTCCAGAAGGGACACTCTGATCAGGTACAAAAATAATCAAAAACGGATCCGTCTGCATTTTCTTCAGGACACCTTACGCAATCAGTAACCCCCCCCCCCAATCCTCCCAAAGGAGGAGATAATGCCTTGGAGGGTACATCTCAGAGTCGAATCATACCTCATTCTGACAAAATAAAGGTCTGCTCACCAGTGAGGCAATCCCTATTTTTAAGAACGATACCAAAGATGTATCATTGACTTGTATAAAAACAGCCGGCGAAACAGACATTCTGAATGCTGGTATGATTTAACTGCTTCCCAGTGCAACGAAATATGACACAAGTATGAGGAAAACAGCTATTCCCAGAATAAGACAAAACCCACTTATTGTGAACTGACTGCTAGCTCTTCCTAGATGTGTGAAACGAAAGCTTTCATTGACTGACCAATTATAGAATAGCAAAAAATGTGAAATAGTCTGTGTTCGGTTAGCCAATCACAATAAGCGACTCAAGTGAAAATTCTCAATAAAAATATTGACTTTTGGAGGGCAGCTTGAGGGACAGACAGCAATACAGAGATGGAGTGATAGAGACAGAAGTCGTCGACCGATCAAAAAACAGGAATGAAAAAGACTAAGAAGATTCTCTCTAATCCAATCACTTCTAAGGTTCAAAAGCACAAAGTAAATTTCAAAGTTCCACTAAGCAAGACTTAGCACCAGCCAAATTCCTCAACTTACTTGTTTTTTTGCCAAGAGCAACATAACCTTTTGTTTTTAGTATTGTTACACACCTGTGCTCCAATAAATATTTGTTATCTTTCGTGTCGAGTTTTTCTTGTTTTAGAGTTGCGGACAGAACCGGCAACTTACACAAGTCCCCGACTAAGTTGCACAGAGCAACCAGCCAAAATACATGTGGTCATCATAGCACCGGACCACAATTAGACATTTTTTGACTATTGAAAGTAAAGTAACAACCGATTTTAAAATTTACACTGTTCTTTTAAATAAAAATTATTTCACAATAATTTTATTTTACTCGTTGTGGCCTTTTGGCTAAGATCAAAGTGTAGTATCTGTTCTGATGGATACTGCACTCCATAGACTGGTATTGTCTTGGCCTTCGGGTCTTGATTTACACTGGTCTATGGGTCTGTCCTGTGCAGTTCTAGGAGATCCACCCTCTCAAGCGTCGCCTCCCCTCTTTGGGGAGGAGTAAGTTTATTGCTTACTGCCTGAGGCGCCCCTACCGGGGAATGCCGACGGGGCTGTCCAGGCAATTTTTAAACCCCACTTTCCCGACCCGACCTTGGGTCACATCTTACTTGTGGGAGTAAGATAAAAACTGGCCTTGTGCCTAACTCCTGGAGAGGAGTAAATCAATACTCGTTGGCCAAAACGTCCGTTAGCTAAACACTTCACCTGCCATTTTATTATTCCGTTTTGCATCAAACAATTTTGCGATTTTATGCAGCCATATAGCAGAATATGGCCAACTGATGTATATAGTGTACACTATATATCACGGGTCTCAAACCCAGTAAAATGAAAACGTTTTAATATTCATTGCTAAGTAATTCAAAATAAATTTAATAGGAAAATAAGTAGAGTCATATTCTCTTCAATAAATGATAACCCTAACCATTGGTTGTTCATGATAATCAAACTTTCAGCTGCTCCTGATAATCACATGTAAAAGGAGGTATTAAATTAAAATCTTTATCTTTTCCTTTGGTCTCTGGCTGACCACATCCAAATCCACATCCACAATGGTAAGCACCCCATCCTCATCACCCTCGTGTATTGGGGGACATTATATTCTTTGGTATAGTTTTCTTTATCATTATTGTTTTTTGCAGACACTAGATAACAATGGTAATATATTTTTTACTAATGAGTCACAATTTATCGAGGCCAAAAACCACTCGAGTATAAGGGTTAATAAGATGGATGGATTTTTTTTTAACAGTTCACCTCAAACAAGGCAAGTTATCACTAAGGGGATACTGAGAATTAGGGTGAAAGTTTAAGGGTCATCCTAAATTGGGAGCTGTGCAGCGAGATGGTTGTTCACATTAGTTTAAAATTTTTGCATGTCGGTACAGTCGGAGAAACAGGGAGTAAGGAGGGAGTTCCAAAGGCTGGCAGCTTGAGGAAAGAAGCTATTGGAGTAGAAGGCTCTCTGACACTTCCACAGTGAATGGATGGGATTTAGCTGATTGTCGGGTTTGTCGAGTGTATTTATGTCGAGGGGGTCACCAGAGCAGCAAGTTCATCAGAGCTCATTCTATTAAAGTACTTGTAAAATAAGCACAAGGATTCAAAATTGCGGCAATGAGACTGGAGCTTGGTGGATAGTGAGGGACCTATTAGACTAGCGACTCTTTTTTGGACCTTGTCTAAGAGGGAGAGACTGGTGGATGGTGGACCGGCTCAGATGTGACAACAATATTCCATGCATGGGCGGATGGTGGCTTTGTAGAGATATAGGATATTGTCAGGTGTGAGAATTTTTCTAACTCAGTAGAGGGAGCCCACTTTCTTTGCAACTGCTTTTGCAATGTCTTTTATGTATTTATTCCAATTCATGTTACCTGTGAATGTTAGGCCGAGAAGTTTGAACGTTAAACTCTCAGATAGGGTGCTATTTGCCATGGCAATCGGTGGTTTAAGAGGCTTCTTGTAGTTGTTGAAGGAAAGGAGCTTTGTCTTAGTAGCATTAAATGTTACAATCTATTTTTGACCCCATTCCACTACAGACTGGAGGTCACTTTCTAAGGATTTAGTTAGTGACTCGGATATGTGCACATTCGTTTTACTCATATGACGATAGTAGAGCATGGTGTCATCAGTAAATATACCCATCTCAGAGGCAATTTTATCAGGGAGGTCGTTTATAAAAATCAGGAACAATAAAGGTCCAAGGGTCAATTCTATGGGTACACCTGCATTTATGTCATGTTGTTTGGATGAATAACCATCGAGGACAACCTGGAACTTTTCTTTTGGATTTTTGTCACTGGGATTGTCAGTTGAATGATAAAGAATATTATGAGAGGATTTAAAATGATGAACGGAATGAGCAAAATTTGATTACTTATGAGGAAGATTTATGACAAGTAATTGTTGACATTGGATTTGAAGATGTTGTCGTATGCAAGGAAGCAGCCCCTTGGTAATCTGTTCAACAGATGGGAAGTTCTTAGATAAAAACTATGTTCATGGAAATTTCTTTGCAATTATGGTTAAAAGACGAGTTCTTGCTGTGGATGTCTTACGCGGAGGTGGCAATAGTTATGTATTATTCTGCTCGTTACAAACTTGTCAGCACCTTACACTTCCTCTGAATCTTTGTATTATCTTGGATATATAAAATATTCTGATTATTTATACTTTACTTATATTGTGTCATTTTTATTTCTAAATGTCCTTTACACTGTAATTTTTGTTCAAAAGAACATATTTTTCCTCGGACTTAAAGGCAAGTATAAATATCTGGGAAGTTAAGTCATTCATTTCTTCAGAATCAGATGATTCTATTGTTGACATTGGTTTCCCTGATATCTATCTAGTTAGAATTCTTTCTAGAAAGACATTGGATACTTACAGGAGGGACCACGTGAAGGTTGCCAACATCCTAAGTTAAAGTGTTAATGTAGAACGAACTGGATTCGAACTTGGGACATCCAGGTTGTCAGTCAGTGTCTTTAACCACTTAGCCACCGTCACCTCCCGGAAGTTGAGTGATATGAACTTTGACACTACTTATTTTTGTTTTATTACAAGATGAGACTAAGCACAACAGTCCACAATCAGAAAATGTCACTGGGGTACTAAAAAATGGTGATGGCATAAACTCCAGGGTGGAGGACGCCACTGATAGAAGCACATGATCTACAACTATTGTATAGCTTCTTCTGTGGGCGCCCCCCCCCCTTCGTGGTATTTACTTCTATCTCACTGTGGAAAGATGTGACACGAGGTCGGAAGGTGGGCTTTGGAAAGCCAGTGCACGAGGTAGTGCACTTTGGCCCCTTAAAAATTGCCTGAGAAGCCTCAACGACATTCCCCAGTTAAGGTTCCTCGGGTAGTTAGCAATGAACTAACTTCTTCGCAAAGTGAGAAGGCAAAGCCTGGGAAGGTGGACCTACTTGAGCTGAACAGAACATATACCACCGCTTAACAGAAAAAAAGCCACAACATTCACAATGGCCCGGTCTCTGTCGAGAACATATCATCGGCTAATATGCTTAGCGTGTGAGGTGGTTCTTTCGACGCTAACGGTGACGACCAGCTACTGGCTACTTCTTGAAGATGAGTAAATGAGGACTTTTTCTTGGCTGGAATCGACAGTGGTTGTGTTGCTGAACGAAACGCATTGAGTCTTTGTTCATCATTATATTCGGGTTAACGTCCGTTTTACATGCTGGCATGTGTTGGACGGCTCTTAGAAATTGACTTCCAAACAAACCTATCTCTTGCCAGGTCTTTATTTATCCCTTTATCCCTCAGCTCCATTTTTATCACTTCCTCCCATGTTTTCCTTGGCCTTCCTTCCCCTGTGAACTGGACCTACTACCTTAACTGTTCTACATCAACTGACTCAAGAACTCTCATCCATTCTTTCAATGTGACCATACCATTAGTCGACAGTGGTAATGTATTGCTGGTTAGTAATGGCAGTAGTTCACTGAACTTACTTCATCCATTCCTAATTCTTGCAACTCTTTGTTAATTTCAATTAATTAACACAGACAATTATAAAACGGACATTTTGTTCTTTATTCATCATTTAACCATCGCCGGGGCGCAGTAAGTAAGAAATGCCGATATCAGAAAGAAGATTAATATTGAGGTGTTACGAAGGAACGATAATTTCTTCGTCCATCTTGCAAAGTTACTTTGCCAGTATAGTCCAGATTTCACTTGCATCTTGCATATACAGCAATAGGAACTA
>OY744522.1:170046162-170081162 GCA_963556195.1 Sepiola atlantica | reverse complement strand
ATAATAATAATAATAATAATAATAATGATAATAATAATAATAATAATAATAATAATAATAATAATAATAATAATAATAATAATGATAATGATAATAAAAATAATAATAATAATAATAATAATAATAATAATAATAATAATAATAATAATAATAATAATAATAATAATAATAATAATAAGATAGGGATAAACAAGAGATCAACAAATCAGGTGACAATAATAATATAAAATTTATTAAAATTTTGTTTAATAATATTTTAAATGACAATTAAATATCAAGTAAAAATGGAATTTTTACTTGATTACTGAAAATTATCAAATAATGGGAATAAAAAAAACCCAACTGATTTAAAAACAAAATTGATTATTTTTAGTGTGCAATCATTTATATCGGTTTGAAATCGTCTAAATTAAACTTACAACGTTGTTTATGACCGTTTCGTACAAGAGAAACAGTCCACTGATGGCGGCCCACGGCCACGAATTCAGAAGCAAGAA
This sequence comes from Sepiola atlantica, assembly GCA_963556195.1. NCBI lineage: Eukaryota > Metazoa > Mollusca > Cephalopoda > Sepiida > Sepiolidae > Sepiola > Sepiola atlantica. Next base: position 170,080,665 of record OY744522.1, on the reverse strand, counting down.
AAATTCAGTTTATGTTTTTTTTTCTTTTTTTCTCTCCAATCCAGACTGGCCATTTTGAGAGAGTTAGATTGGCTCGCTGACACTGTGTTTAACTTTGCTATCGTAAGAGAAGCAAATAAATCGGAACTTATTGCGTAGACAGAACTGTCGGTAGTCAGTATGTATGTGATGTTTTGCCAATTGTCCTGAATAATGTCTCAAATTGTTTTTTATAAGGGAAATAACTTTACACTTGAATTTAACTTGAAGATTGGTTTATTTAACATCGAATGTAAAACTTCTTTCTTTCTTGGTAAATTATTTTAATTTGAAGTCTCAAACAACAATCATTATAGTATTTTAAGTTAACATTTATTTCTTCAGTCTTTAATCTAGTTAGTCTAATTTATATTATGTCATAACGTTTTTGTCTTCAGTAAAATGCTGGTGCTGCCAGATCAGGTTGTCTGAAGATAACCGGCTTCCTGACCTAAAATACACCAAACATTGATGTTATTATTTCCCCTTGCGAAACTTAATCATGTTCTAGAGAACCATAAACAAATAAAAACAACAATATTCCTCTAAAAAAAAGAAAAACCAAACACCATAAATATTTGGAGATATAAAAAACTTGAAGCATAAAAACTTTTACCAAAATGACCGGCTTTAGCATTAAATCACCCGAAAAGGGTTGATATGCCGTAAAATAAAACAACCAAACCAAACACCATAGATAAATATTTGAAGATTTAAAGAACTTGAAACATAAACTCTTTTACTAAAATGACTGGCTTTGGCATTAAATAATCCGAAAAGGGTTGATATGTCGTAAAATAAAACAACCAAACAAATTTAGTAAAATGTGTTGGGAAAATATTCTATGGGGCGATACCCAGAAATGTTATTTTAGGGACCCACTTCAACAGGGTCGGGTAACAGTAAGTAATGGTGCAGAGAACGTCTGGTCTCTACTGAGTCAAAGAACGAACTACTATTTATCTACCTCCCACAAGGTAAAATGTGACACAAGGTCGGGAAAGTGGGATTAGATAAGCCAGAGCTCGAGAGGTGAGCAATCTGACCCCGAATATATAGTTTTTGTAACTATCTCCTACCATCCTTTTACCCCCATCCCTGACCATAAACACATCTTCGCACTTGTCAGTCATACCCCCTACCCACCCCGAAGGTCGAACCCACGACCAGCAAATACCTCTCCACTCCCTTTTTTCACAAATGAAAATGAGTGAAAATATTGGGCGCTCTTGTATAAGCAGTAACCGATCTGAGGGAGATAACTCTATTGTTCTTAGCCGCAGCATGAAAGAAAATAACTTTTCTTTTTAAGTGTATACACTTTGTGGCATGTAAATAAAAGTGCTTAAAAGTTATTTTGAACGGGTTAGGGTTAGGGCTTTTAACGCATTTCAAAACCGTAACATGTTTTTTTATTTATTAATAAACAAAGTTATCTCCCTTGCCAAAGTATAAGCGAATTCGGAATAGCGGCGGCTAAGAAAAATAGAGTTATCTCCCTCAGATCGGTTACTGCTTATACAAGAGCGCCAAATATTGGCGACGGATTAAAAAATATTCATTCTTTTATTTTTATCAACTATTAACAAAAGATTAAAATGGCTGACTCGTTTAGGTGGAAAATGAAATGAATTGTGGTGGAATTTATTTCGTTATTAGATTTTAAAAAAAGAAAAAGAAAATATCGTTTTATTTTGCGTATTGTGAAAGGAAGAGAATAATTGCCACTATTCTCCCCAGCGAGAGCAAAGTTTGAAGCTTATTGCGACTACATGATACAGACCATATGGTTATTTATCTACCTCCCACAAGGTAAGGTGTGACACAAGGTAGGAAAAGTGGGATTAGGTAAGCCAGCGCTCGAGAGGTGAGCACGAATTGTCTGGGCAGCCCCGTTGGCATTCCCCGGTAGGAGCGCCTCAGGCAGTAAGCAATAAACTTACTCCTGCCCAAAGAGGGGAGGCAAAGCCTGGGAGGGTGCACCTCCTAGAACTGCACAGGACGAACAACCGATAGACCGACGTAAATCCAGATCCGAAGGCCCGGATAATACCGGTTTATTAGGCGGGGTAAAAAAACCCTGGTTGCCCCTGGTTGAACCATATTTATTTACTCCTCTGCAGGAGTTAGGCACAAGGTCAGTTTTATCCTACTCCCACAAGTAAGATGTGATCACAGGTAGGGTCGAGTAAGTGGGGTTTGAAAAGCCAGCGCCCGAGAAAGTGAGCACTCTGACTATTAAAAATTGCCTGGGCAGCCCCGTCGGCATTCCCCGGTAGGGGCGCCTCAGGCAGTAAGCAATAAACTTACTCCTCCCCAAAGAGGGGAGGCGAAGCCTGGGAGTGTGGACCTCCTAGAACTGCACAGGTGGAATCAAGCCCCGAAGGACAAGACGACACCCGTCTATAGGGTGCAGTATCCATCGGAACAGATACTACACTTACTTCCTAGCGTGCCAGAAGAACCATATTGGGAAAGGATTAACATACAACAAATTATTAACTCTATCCCTATTTTTTTTAAAAGCGAGAGTAGCCAAGTTGGTAACGATAATAAATTACCAGCATTTCAATACTACCTCCAATTTAATGACCTTGTCTCTAATTATATTTACAATAAGTATAATTCGTTTTTTTTTTTGTTATATTCGCTCTTGTCTCTCTTTCTCTCGCATTCTCTCGCATTCTCTATCTCTATCTCCTTTTGTCTTTATTTATTGACGTCTCTTCCCACACAGCAATCAGAAAAAAAGCAAATATTTAATCAAGGGAGAAAACTCTTGTTAAAAAGCATCCTTAGTTATTTCCCCATTTCAACAGATGCAGTATGGCAACGTGATTACCGTCGAAGTTGCACTTATGAGTTACGCTTTGTGAACAAGTTCACCAAAATTTAAAAAAGTAAATAAATAAATAAATAAATAAATAGGCACTCCAGCAAAAACATTCGACTCTGATTTATTTATCTACCTCCCACAAGGCAAGATGTGACACAAGGTCGAGAAAGTGGGATTAGATAAGCCAGGGCTCGAGGTGAGTATTCTGGCCATTTAAAAATTGCCTGGGCAGCCCCGTCGGCATTCCCGGTAGGGCGTCTCAGACAGTAAGCAATAAACTTACTCCTCCCCAAAGAGGGAAGGCGAAGCCTGGGAGGGTGCACCTCCTAGAACTGCACAGGACCAACAACCCCCAATAGACCGGCGTAAATCCAGACCCAAAGGCCCGGACGATACTGGTCCATTAGGTGGGGTAATAGGTATTTACTCCTCCCCAGGAGTTAGGCACAAGGCCAGTTTTATCTTACTCCCACAAGTAAGATGTGACCACAGCTTGGGTCGAGAAAGTGGGGTTAAAAGCCAGCGCTCGAGAGGTGAGCACTCTGGCCATTTAAAAATTGCCTGGGCAGCCCCGTCGGCATTCCCCGGTAGGGGCGCCTCAGACAGTAAGCAATAAACTTACTCCTCCCCAAAGAGGGGAGGCGAAGCCTGGGAGGGTGGACCTCCTAGAACTGCACAGGACAATCCCATAGACCGGCGTAAATCAAGCCCCGGAGGCCAAGACAATACCAGTCTATGGGGAACAGATACTACACTTTGATCTTAGCCAAAAGACCAAGTAAAGCATTAGTTGGGGTAATAGGTATTTACTCCTCCCCAGGAGTTAGGCACAAGGCCAGTTTTATCTTACTCCCACAAGTAAGATGTGACCACAGCTTGGGTCGAGAAAGTGGGGTTAAAAGCCAGCGCTCGAGAGGTGAGCTTCACAGCAAGCCGCAATCAATAGACTGTCTCTCCGACCGTAATTTTTAAAAAGTCAAAATCTTTTTAATGAAAAACTTTATAATTAAAATTGCTGAAAGGAAAAGTTTTGTATTTTTATTTTAAATAATTTCTTTTAGAAAAATAAGTAATCAAATAGGTGTGGCTTTTTTTTTCTCGAAACATTGAAATATGAATGTTTCTATCAATCATAGTTCTGTCGGATCGCAGATATTAAAAAAAAAAAATCCATTTTTAGTTTATATTTAATTTTCATTTAAAATAAAAATTACCAGCAAGTTTTAATTATAAAGTTGAAAAAAATGTTCACTTTAAAAAAATGATGACAGGAGTGACAGTCTATTGATTGCGGCTTGCTGTTGTGAATTCGGAATAACAGCACGCTGAGTCGAATGTTTTTCTGGAGTGCCAATAAATAAATAAAAAATAGTGATGGAGATAACCAACGAGTTGAAATAATCAGTTAATAATAATATTAATAATAGGAAACTGTGATTAAAAAAAATTAACAATTATCAAATCAAACTCGTCGGCTTAACATTCACATTGAAGACATTGCCAAGTCTGCTGCAAAGAAGGTGGGCTTCCTCTACCAGGCTAGAAAACTTGCTACACCTGCCAGCATCCCATACTTCTATGAAGCCATCATTCGCCCATGTATGGAGTATTGTTATAGGTGCTGGTCGTAACAGAGAGTGTTAAGACCAACTCCTATATTATTATTATATAAGTAACAAAATCCGTCACACGAAAAGAAAAACAAAACTTTTTTTATAACAACAACAAAAGGGTTTATTTAATTACCTATACCATTTGGTATAGGGTGAAGAAAGTTGGACAGTGTCCGAGTGAGGAAAGAAAAAGTTAGAAAGTTCTTTGGACTGTGAGCAGTTATCTCCAGGTGAATGTTGATGGATGGCTTTTTTATTTTGATGTGCAAAACTTCTAATATATGTAGTTTTTGTTTGTTAATTGTGTGTTCTAATACAGTAGTATTTTTTAAAAAGAGTTTTCGCAATTGAAAGTGTTGTTAAATGTTGGGCTATCGCACTGATGTCGACTAAGGTCATAGTTAATTAGTGACTCTAGTGACCCTATTTGTCTTATTTTGTCTTAATCTGACAAGACTAACGTCTACAACCAAAAAATTTGCAACTGTCTTTTGGTGGACATTTCATTTGTGCTCACCCTGATTTTGCCAGTCAATGTGTTGGTCAGCCATTGGTGAACTGGCCTCTCAATCTATAGCCAAGTTCACCCTTTTTATAACCACACCCAACTTTGAAAAGTTGATATGTTGTTGGTTTGATTCTGGCTGCAGTCAGTACATGGTTTCAATCTTAGTTCTGTGTAATTGAAGCAGGAGACAAAAGATTACAATTCAAATAGAGACTTGGACAAACACAAAACAACTAAAAAACAAAGAAAAAACAGAGAAAAGAAAAGAAAATTCTGCCCAGGTAAGTAAGACCCTCTCAACCCTTTCTAGGTGTACTGTTTTCCGGTTTATTTAGAACCGATAACAAGCAGGTCAATCTCTAACTGAGAGTAAGACAGGACTCACCTTAAGAGGCTACCTTAACCGGGGTCAGTTACAAAAAAGGACTTAGAACAACGTGCGCCAGCATGCATATTAACATTAACAGAAAAATGGAGAGAGTTTGAAGGCCTACTAGACACCGACCTCGGGTGTCGTCGGTCTCTTCTTCTCTTTTTGTCAGGACACTTAGGGAACACTTATTTGTGGAGAGGTAGATATGCGATGGAAACAAATGTAAAACGTTACTAGCTTGTGTAAGCTACTCTCTTTCTTTCTCCGTTCGTTTAGCTTATTCTTTCATCTTCATTTCTTCTTTCTTGTATCAAAAAAAAGCGATACAGTCAAACCAATAACTTTGTGACACATCTGCTCCTGAAAGAAAGAAAAAACATGATTTCACATGAATGTGTGAACTCGTCATTTTCAACTAATGAAAATGATTCCCGCCTGCTTGAAACATTTCTTTTAGTGAGTCGATGTATAAAAAATAGCAACGTCACAACGAAAAACCCAGAGAAAGTTCAACAACATCAGAAACAAGACAGAACGCAGCACGACATTAGGCTAACCACCTTCCTTTTGAGGCCAGAAGAGGCAAGCAAATGACAATTCCACTTACACACACATTCATATTCACACACTAAAAGAAGGGCAGTACATACTAACATTGGAAAATCATAATGATTAAGTAAATATACACACAATGTAATAATGTCTCCTGAACACATACACACATATTCACACATCGACAAAGGTTTCATATGCACAGTGTATCATTTACTTACGCATGCATATTAACATTAACAGAAAAATGGAGAGAGTTTGAAGGCCTAATAAGACACCGACCTCGGGTGTCGTCGGTCTCTTCTTCTCTTTTTGTCAGGACAATCTTGACATGAATATACTTCACCCTTCAAGTACACCCTGACTAAATATTCAAAATCACATAGTATCCAAAGCCCAAATAAGATTCTATCGATATAGCTATACATTGTCCCATACAAGGAATGGTGCACCTTCTTGAGGCAGTCATCTATGTCACTCAACCGATTAAGGTAATCATCAACTGAGCTATCGGCCTTGTCATTTATAACCGGCACACACAATTCACCATCGCTTGACGCTGCATGTCCACTGTCTTTGAAATTGCTCACCATCCGAGGATATGAGCGAAGATCTCTTATATGACGAGGCACTCCATCCACACACACTGTTTGGGGGACTCACCACCTTTGTCACGATACCTATCCTCCATTCACTCATGCACCTGTTTGTTTGGGCTCCCACCAGCACAACGTACCCCTGTTCATAAATTTCATGCTTGTGTTCTGGTAGCAATGGTAAGGCTTCATCGATGCCTTTCACCCAGACTTCATACTTGTACAGTGCATTCGACGGAGCCGTCGCAGTATGGACATCGACTTTTGGCGTGATATTGTACCAATAAACCGCCTCTTCAGTAGTACATCCCTTCATAGCAGCAATCTGTTTTATAAATCTATAAGACCGCTCAACAATACCATTTCCTGACGGTGCATATGCACACTGCAAACGCAACCGGACAACCTAGCTTTCAGCAAACATTCTCAACCTATTGCTACTAAAAGCTGTATCGTTGTCAGTCAAAATTTCTTTGGGTAGACTCCTCTTAAATAAAACAGACATTGTATCACAGCGGCAGAATCATCTCGTCGCAAGAGTCGCCATATGGCAAACAGGGTAGGCCCACAATCGATAAGGGTTAGGTAGTGAACACCCCACATACTGAGTGACATCCATACCCAACCTTTGCCATACACTTGATGATTCAAGCTTCCCATATTGCCATCGTATTGGTGCAGGATCAATAGACAAACATTCATGACAGGATGCAATTGCAGATTTCACAACCCTCTTTGTCGTACCAAGGGCGATCCTCCTGACGAAGTAGTTTGTTCGTTTCACTCCAGGATGACCACTGTTCAAATGGATCTGTCGTATTTGGCTAAGCTCCATGCTGTTATCAGCAGCAGCAGATATCTGCGACACAGGTTCTGTTTCCTTTCTCATTGCCTCCAGCCACCTCTTTAGGATCTTAGTAATCTTATTGGCTTTATTTTGTCTTGACCTGACGAGCGCAACGTCTACCTCCAGCGCGTACTCTTTGACAAGTTCTGAAAAGTTTTGCAACCGTCTTCTGATGATAAATATTTCACTAGCAGTCTTAGTGTTCACTCTGGATTTGTTAGTCAATGTGTTAGTGAGCCATCGGTGAACACGTAATGACTGTCTTCCAGCGTATAGTCAGATTTACTCTTTTTAGAATGACATTCAACTCCGCAATGTTTATGTGTTGTGTGTCCGATTCTGGCTGCGTCCAACACTCATCTTCAATCGCGGCCCCATGTGTTTTGAGCAGGACGCATGTGGCCAAAGAACTTGCGTCAACCCACACATCAAGCTCCTCACCATTGATGTACCATTTATCTTTTCATAGGTCGGCCTGACTCACTCTATTAACAGTCTCGGTTAGCATACATCTTAATGGGACATCTTCGGTTTGATCGTCCCATCCTTCTGTCACCGCGCTTGACCTTCACTTGATGACACTAGTCGCTACTTGCACTTGCAGCCAGCTGCACACTAGGAGATGCCCAACAAGCTTTCTGCAGAGAGAGAACACATTTCTTTTTGGTAATGGTGTCTGGGACGTCCGGCAACTCATTCCCACCTTTCCAAAACAGAACAGCGTCTATTCTCCAGACAGTTAAGCACCATCCTACGGTCGCTCCAGAGCTTTGCTGGCTAGTCCAAGTGCGACTAATGTTCAGATCCTCGTCGTCTCCATTCCCTCAGTTTGCTGGTGCAAACATCAGCGTCCGCCGTAAATGCATCCACATGGAGGTTTAGTTCCCGGTAGATCCATTACAGGGCGCACTTTAGATTTATTCTGCTGGACGACAACCATCAATAGAAACAGCACTCTTGGAGGTCCCAGCTTTTGTTCGTCATCGGAAGCAAGTCAGCTTTCTTGATCCATTGCTGTACTTCTTCTTCAAATAGTTTTCTTGGCTGTTGCCGGCATTGAGTACTCAGTGACACGGTTTTTCAGCTTGTCAAGAGCCGTGCTTTTTTCCCATTTCCACGTCGCAGTCCATTCATTTCATTTTTGGTAAAACTCCGCTTGAAAATCAGGTTCTTCAATGATAAGAGCTAAACAGAAACTGGCTCATCAAGAAATTGGACCTCCCCTGATTTTAAGATGGATACTCCGCTGAGAACTTTTATTTTGCGTCTATTCCCATCAAGAGGTCGAATCGAAGCGGGCTCCTCAGTATTACTAGGACCTCAATTACAACTGAACTTCAACTCTCCAATCGGAGACTAACGGACCCAACTCTATATGTCTGCATTATCTCGCAAATAGTAACAACCTCGATGGTCTGCTTTTGCCACGTCCTGCACACGTTTTTGCTCACTATGGTGCAGGAGCATCGAGAATCAACTAGTGCAATGCACTCTTTCCCGTTTATAGCTATTCTTATAGTTGGCAGTTCAAAGTTCACATCTTGTCTGGGGAAGAAGCCGACGCATAGCTGTCATCCCCTAAACCTTTTCCCGGACAATCCAGAGAAATGTTGACTAGTCCTTCACATCGGTAACAATGTGCACCACTTCTCTGCAGTTGGGGGTCTTGAGCTCTCTGAGATAGTCCCTAGCTAAGTGGTGAGTTCCATCACACTCAAAACACCTTATTCTGGTGTTCTTCGTCTGACTTTCCTTGGTTTGCATTGGCCCCACGGCTGCTCGAATTGATGTGGGTCTGGGTGGGTCATCTTTCAATATAGCTCTCGCTCAAGCCAAAAGCTGAGAAATGCTCATTTCCTCCATTCGAGAAGAAGCTCGTAGGAGCTGTCGGACATGGTCGAGCAATCCATGGACAAAGGCTGCTTTGAGGCCTCGATCAGTCATAACATTAAATGGTACAGAAAGCTTCCTCAGGTCTGCCAGATAAAAATCTACAGTTTTACCCGGGTGCCTGCAACATGTCACAAACTGTGCATATGCTGCATAGGAGTCCAGGGCAAACGTTGTAAATTAAGTTTCTTTTATGGAAGCATAATACCCTTTTATTTTCTTCACTTAATTGTTGGTACACCGCAAAGGTGCCGCCTGTCAAACGTGTAAGGATTATGCATTCTATCTTGCTCACAGAGATGAGTCGACACACAAGCTCAGCTTTCTCAATCCATTCAATAATGGATTTGCTGAGGTCCGAACCACTAAACTCTGGCATAAGCTTCAGATCATCTTATCTCCCATCATGACGCCGAGATAGCTTGTAAGAAAGCAACGCATAAAACAAAACGGAAAATCCGGGAAAATCGTCTAACAATCAACCGTCGTTCTACCCCTCCCTTTTTGTTCCTTCTCAAATCCTTTTGTTTTATCAATTCACCTGCACACTATGCAAATTTTATGCACAGTACAGGCTATTTTTTGTCGTTTATGTCGGAGGGATCGGCTCAGTCCATTACTGTCGTCCTCTTAAATAATCAAATTCTGCCCAGTTTCAACCATCGTTACGAATCCTCACCGTCTACTTAACAGACTCATAAACAAAACTGGAAGACCTTCTATCCCAATAGCTTCTTTCCTCGAGCTGCCGGCCTTTGGAACTCCCTTCCTGCTCCCTGTTTCCCCGACTGTACCGTCATGCAGAAATTTAAAACTAATATAAACAAGCATCTCACTGCACAGCTCCAAATTTAGGATGACCCCCCAAACTTTTACACTAATTCTCAGCCCCTTACGTCTACAGTGGCAACTTGCCTTGTTTGGGCTGAACGAAGTAAAAAAAAAATATTACAGTATTTTAAGTTATATTTTTAACGTCGTTTTTTTTTAGTAAATTAAAATAAGTCAAAATATTAACTACTACTGATTTAAAAAAAATCCTTTGAATTTTTCTTCATTTTTTGAATGGTTGTAAAAAAAAAATAGTGACATCATTTTTAGCGTACATTATTTAAAAAAAAAATCTTTTTTTTGTTTTTCTTATTACTTACATCAAGGCAGAAGTTATGTTTACGGTAGAGTTTGTTTGTGTAGAACCTAGCGTCCTCATCACTTAAACAATCCTTACTAAATTTGGTCAGAATATCGGTCATGGTCTAACTTAGAACTGATTTAATTTGGGTTATATCTAAGTCAAAGATCAAGATCAAGGTCACGATTCTGTTTATCATAGAGACTCGATACTTGACCTATATTGTAGACCTTTGACCTTAACCTTTATAAGTTCAGTCTAATAGAAATTTTGATGGAATTTCAGCTTCCGGTTTTTTCAAATTTCATGTTTGTATTTGATGCTCTTTGATAACAGTAACCACCATGCAACATTTCAGCCTGATCATATATATATATATATTTTAGTTATCCATGGCATAATTTCGAGAATATTTCATACACAACGGAGAAGTAAAGCCTAGATAAGACCTAACTCTAACCCTAACCCTAACCCTCTTTAGGTTGTCAGGCATAAGTATGCAGTCTTACGACTGACTTATGATCTGGTTTCTCCTATTTTCATAGGGATGGAGCATTTTTCCGAATGCGAAACAATCGCCTACTATTTTTAGAGACTCCAATTTTTCAGGATTCTGGCCGTTTCCTTAGATGGAATTATGTGGATCGCACTTGGTTCTCCGGGAATACTTTATGAATACTTTTTTAAAATTCTTGTTTATGATGCCTTTTATTCCTATCATAACATGGATGATCATGCTCTTTTTTTAGGTTCCAGTGTCTCATATACATAAGGCCGTGGTACTTTGTCGCCCTCTCTCTTTCCGCCCTGTTCAGGCCACTGTCATTAGAAACATTCATCTAAACCAAAGTTTCCACTCTTTCGGCTTTGTTAAATATGAAAATGTCAGGCTTTACTGCTGCATTTTCTAGTTAGATGATGAAAAATACCTAACAATGTTAACCTGATGTGCATTTTAATTGTTGATTTATTCGTAATTCTTGTTGTATCCTTAGAAAAGGGTTATAATATACAAGGTTGTTACACGAGTACAGTGAACAACCAACACGATAGTATAATGAAAGAAGAAAGGTTTATTGCAATAGAGAGTACAATGGATAGACAGAGATTATTACGACATTACTAATCTCCGAAAATCGTTGGATATCACTATATATAGTTCTGTATTATGAAGTCCAGATAGGAAAAAAGAGGTGTAGGATATTCTATGAAAACAATTACTATTTTATCTACGGGGAACATTTATCGATTTTATATCCGTGATAATCACATGCCAATCAATTATTTAACACATTGATAGGAAAAACATATTAAACCTATTATACCTGGGCTTTTAATGGCTCTGTAAGGCTGGCTGCAGCTCTCGGAGCCATGGGCTTTACTAATGGATCACCTATGCTATGTTGAGATTGTAGCATTCTTGCTTAACTTCTGCTTACTTTCGCCGTGGGTACCCGGATTTCGTCTAGTGGTTCAGTGTTTCTCGTCTTCTGAATGACAACGCAGGGAACAGCGGCTGTTTTCTTGTTCAAGTTTTATTTAACATTACACAGACAGTAGTTAGTTTGCACGGGCCGCCGGTCAGGAGCAAAGAGATCTATAAAGCCTCCCACCGTCATGATGTAACTTCCGACTTCCCTGCTACTCCTAACCCCTTCCAGGGAGTCCTCCCACTCTCTGCGCCTCCCACTATCTAACAAGATTACATAATCATAATGTATAGTATACATATCATTTCACACAGTTTTCTCTAGTAGATGTTCCCAGAACTTACTGCTACTCTGTATGTTAAAGTTTTTTCTTTACAAATGGGTCAGTGGATGCATTTGAACCCGCCATCATGTCGCGTTGTATAGCAGCCATCTGCTAGCATAATTTTACAACTCGATATCAGGTGATTCAAACTCTCCACTTCAGTGTAGCAAAACCTGCACTTGTCATTACCCTGCAATTTTTTAATGTATTTTTAATCAGGCTCTGGTCTTGGGCGACCATTATGAGCCTCTCCTGGTTATACTGGAAGGCTCCTCTCTTGAGCCATTCGAAGGAACATCCTTGCCAATAAACTCCTTGGAGATCTCAACAAAGCGAGTGACACGTTTTTGTTCTGATCACTCTTCAAGCCTCCTATTTTTTAAGTCATTGTGTATCTTTTCCGATTGTTTCGGGTTATCTCTGTTATAGGCTTGATTGGTGTTTCTATCCCGTCTGTAAGATAGCCACGTCTGTAATAATGGGCCTTGTGTCTCATGGAGGTTGTTTGGCTAGCTTGTGTCTGTTCCTGTACTATTGCAAGGTTGGGTTTTATGGGGCTGCTCAGATACTGACCAATACTAACAATAGTGTCTCACTGCTGGTGGTTTATCTCTGGGAGCCAGTCCCTCTTCTCCTCGAGCAGGTAACACTTGGCGGACGTTGGTTTCTATATATCACCTAATGAATCATTAATTATTCGTGTGTTTTTATATTCATCCTGTTTTGTTTGTTGAGGCCAATCTATAATGCAAAATCTGTAAGCGATAATTGGCATGTCAAACGGATTGATAGCAGTAACTTTATTTTTATTTGGAATCTGCGTTGTACACGGTGTGTGTTTTCTCTGCCTATTCCCCCATCCCTCCCCCATCCCTCATCTCGGTGCGATTTTCTTCATTACTAAGAAGTGCAGTGGAATTACTGGTAGTTTATGATAATCAGTTTATGTGCAAGAAATATAAGACAAAGAAGAAGTGTAAGACAAGTGAGATGGATGAGAACTCAGATGTGGACAAAGTATATATGAATGGCGAAGCTATTGAGATTGTCAAGAAGTTTTGTTACCTTGGTGATACAATTCGAGCAAAGAGTGGAACAGGTGCTAGTTTGATTGCAAGAGTTAGGGTTAGGGTGGAGTGAATTCCGGGAACTTATGCCATTACTAACTAGCATAAAATTCGATCAAGCATGTGTATGCAATGTGATGATGTATAGAAGTGAAAGCTGGCCAGTGAGGGTTGAGGACATGCGTTGCATGGAGATAAATTATATGAGAATGATATGATTGATGTGTAATGTGAGTCTTAAAGACAGGTTTAGTTATAATGACATCAGAGGAAGATTAAATCTGGATAGTATAGGGAGATGTGTGCAGAACAGGAGACTACGATGGTATGGCAACGTTGAAAGAATGGATGAGAGTTGCTGGGCCAGTAGATATAGAACAGTTGAGGTAGCAGGTTCAGTTCACAGGGGAAAGCCAAGGAAAACATGGGAGGAAGTGATAAAAATGAACAAGAAAAAGAGGGATAAATAAAGACCTGCCAAGGATAGGTTAGTTTGGAAGTAAATTTTGTAAAGCCGTCCAGCACATGTCAGTATGTAAAAAACGGACGTTGAACTGAAGATGATGATGATGATAATGATGATATTTATTTTTATTCACAAACATGAAAGACGTAAGTAGACACCACACAAAAGAAATTCATACATGCTTAAAGTTTTTGCTTCCTTCGTTAATGATTAGTACTTGAAGCCGTACAAAGCAGCAGTAAGAGATTGAAACACCAATATTCTATACTAATTGACATACACATTGATATCTGAAAAATGTATCACTATTTAAGTATGATACGAGCCAAAGAAGCATTAGAATCTTTAGGATTTTAGAGGAGCCTTCTCATAGGTCAATGTGAAGTCGACTTGATCATCATCAAATCACCGCAAACTTCAAGTGATTGTCCAATTCATCAGCGACGAAAAATAATCAATATAATCTCGTCTAGGTCGATCAGGACCCTCTACCTTCGCCATTAATGATAATAAGGGTGTCTATTTATTTATTTTGTGTCTCTGTATATTAGTGATGTGACGATTCCATTATTTTCACCGATTCTGATACAATTACTGATTCTGTTCTAAATTCCCGATTCCGATACAATTACCGATTCCAATTCTTTTTAAACTTCTAAATGTATAGTTATAGAGTTGTTGTTTTTTTAATTTTCGGATTACCGTAAAAGCCTGTGTAATGTGTACATATATTTTCGCAAAAGTAAAACTACACTTGGAAAGGGGCATATATTGCACCAGTTGATCTATTCTAACTGTTTTTTTTCTTTAATGTTTTCATCGTAATCAATTATTGAAAATAATGAGGCAACTAAAGAATGTATTTCTCTTTTAAAACAAAGCCGATTTGCAGTAGTTCGTCGTAAGTTGACAAAATGTCATTTGATTTTTTTTAATAAACAATTGAAAATAGTCGACCAGGACGTTTTAAGTAATTCTTAAAAAATAGACTAGTAAGTAACTTATTTTAAATGTGAAACCGCAAAGAAAACAGAGAATAAAAAAGGACAGAAAACTGTCCCCCTTTTCTTTCTTTTCTCTTCTAAGATTACAAAGTGAACCGGTTTGATGTTCACGCCTAACAAACAACTTGTGGATATGATGTGGTGTCTACATTACCAACATATCTATTCCCCACATCCGGTGGCATACCTTCTAAGAAAATATTGAAAAATCTGTCTCACAAAATTAAATTGAAAATTTAATCGTACGTTCGTAACTAAATGAAACGATGCGAACTACAACTAAAATGAAAACCACTTCTGCCTAGCAATTCTGAAATGTTTATGGTGTGAATTTGACAATTTTATGCTGAAAATCATCTACGCACATTACACAAGTGCGCACATTACACAAGTGCGCACATTACATGTTTTTTTTACGGTAGACTCGATTCAGCGACAACTTTTAAGATTATAAAAGAAGTTTCTGAAAAACTCACCTGTCTAATTTTTAGTGGGGTTACGGTGTGTGTCAAGTTCTTTATGTTAGATTAACGTAAAACGACTACCTACACGAGAAAATATGACTTTATATGAGCTTGGTGTCAATTTACGTAAAACTTACGTAGCGAACTGACCTCTCCTCATCTAAATATTAAACAGGTAAATACTTCAAGTTTTTTTATAATCTTGACATTTGCAGTGTCCTAAAAAATTGGTAATTTTGTAAATGTAGGGTAATTCCGAATTCGGTAACTATGAATTAGAGGATCGTAATTAAATCATGCAAATGATTACGGGTAAAATGGTTAAAGTATCCACAACAGAAAGGTGTTCGAGCATTATTTTTCTCTAGAATTACGCTTTTTTAACGATAAAATACATCATAAATGCTCAAACCGTAACATTCGTAAAGAGAAGGTGATTCAATTGAGTCCAGTTTTTTTTTGCTGACGTCACAGTAATTGGCGCTAAGTAGATAAACAAAACACTTCGAAGGGAACGGTTATACACCACATACGGACATGATTATAATTATTTAATCTTTGATCTAGTAATTGTTTGGTATTTAAAAAAGGGTACTGAAATTCTAATTTATCTTTGAATGTATATAAAATTTAACTTTCATGCCTACCCTGTTCTGATATCACACTTCATCTTTTTGGTCCCTGCTTAGTGAAGGATAAACCCTTCTAGACTGAGAAAATTTTAATTTTGGGGCGAATCCATTTTTGTCCCGCTCGAGTTTTTGTATATAACTCTGCCCTCGTGGGGAGACAAGTAAACCATGAATAGAAATTCCATTGAAACTTTTAATGTTTTCCCTTTATACATTGTATCCAAGGTTTTGATAAACTTATTGTGAGATTTTCATTTATATTTTTCACTTGTGCCATTTTTCCTATTTATCACTCGTGCCATTTTTACTTAAGTTCGTTATTATGATCTATAGATGTTAGTTTTATTGGTAGTTTAAAATCTATAGATATTTATCATTTTATTATTAGTACCAGCAATAGAAAAGTTAAAAAAAATTTTTTTATATTAAAGAATCGTTTTGGAAATCGGAAATTAGGCTAAAATTTCTCCGATTCCGATACTACTCAAAATTCCGATTTTTCCGGCTTCAACTAATAGTCCCAACACTAAAAAATATATAAATAAATATACAAATAAATACACATGGGCCTTTATTATAGAGTGGAGGATATATATATATATATATATATATATATATATATATATATATATATATATATATATATATATATATGGTACTGATATTGATCCTGAACCAGCTTTCGTGACGTTCGACTCGGAATCGTTCGGCTGTCTTACGCAAACGCCCGAGTGTTGGCGAGCCGAAGCAGCGAGCAACCGATAACTTTGTTACAAAGTGAAAATAAGTGCTTTCGAAGACGGATTTTTTGTCAGGAAGTTTTTTTGAAGAAAATAAACCCAAAATGAATTACGAACAGCTTTGCACTGCAGTATCATCGCGAGCAAGTAAAAATAAATAATTAAATTTAAAAAATATGTCGTGATAAAAGTAATTTTGGTACGTTTTTTTTTAAATACAGTATTCATTTTATAACAGTAACCTCGATATGTTTTTTTTTTCCTGTTGTTTCTTTCAAAAAAATTCATGAAAATATGTTTAATTTTCTTTGTTGTTTCTTTAAAAAATTCCTTACCCTAACCCCTAACCCTAACCCTAAACCCTAAACCTAACCCTAACCCTAACCCTAACCCTAAACCCTACCCCTAAACCCTAACCCTAAACCCTAACCGTAACCCTAACAAAAAAAACAAACAAGCAAAACATTATTATCATAGGACGCAGCACCGTATCAAAAATGTCGTCTGGTACAAATCGGCTCGTCAACTCTCGGGCGTTTGCGTAGAACAGCCGAATGCTTCCGAGTCGAACGTCACGAAAACTGGTTCAGGATCGATAAGAGCACCATATATATATATATATATATATATATATATATATATATATATATATATATATATATATATATAATCAACAGAAAATCATAAACGCACAAGTTGGAGAAGTATAATCATAAGAAAAAAAATAAAAAAAACGTGAAACTTACAATTTCGTGCGGAATTTATTTTAGAAGCAAAGTAAAGTAAATCCCAATTTCAGTTTTTGTTTTTGTTTTTAGGGATAGTATGTAGACAATTTTCGGGAACCATTCCCTTCTTCAAGCCTTATATATATATACGAGACATGTCTAAAAAGTATCCGACCTTTATTTTTTCATTGCGAAATAGAAACGATAGGACGGCGCCACTCTACACAGTGAAGAAAGAGACCCTGATGCGCATGTGTGAATGTTATCATCGCCTTCATGCGTGTTAGTCGCTGCCTGTCGGTCGCTGAGTGAGGTGCTACACAACATGTTCGTCGGATTACCTATTCTCTCAAGATGACTGAACGTGTTGAACAAAGGTAATGCATCAAATTTTGTCAAAAGCTTGGTGATTCTCAA
The DNA here is from genome assembly GCA_963556195.1 of Sepiola atlantica. NCBI lineage: Eukaryota > Metazoa > Mollusca > Cephalopoda > Sepiida > Sepiolidae > Sepiola > Sepiola atlantica. The sequence goes on along the minus strand of OY744522.1, from coordinate 170,063,027 downwards.
AGCAAAACAATTCGTAAGATTCAGCAGGTGTTTGGAGAAGATGCGATGGCTGTAACACAAATTAAGGAGTTGTTGCACCGATTCAAAAATGGCTGCACATCAGCGGAGAGTGACCAGCGTTCTGGCAGGCCCCAAACTACTCGGAGTGCAACTGTTGTTGATAGGGTGCGAAATTTGGTGATGGAGATCGTCGTTCAACCGTGCGGAAGATCGCCCAAGACGTCGGAATGAGTTAAGATTCCGGACATGCAATTTTGCGTAATGATTTGACCATGCACAGAGTAGCTGCGAAATTTGTGCCCAAGTTGTTGTCGCAGGAACAAAAGGACCTCCGTTTTCAAGTTGCACAGGACCTTCTGGAAACCGCCAACACTGATCCTGGGTTTCTGAACACCGTGATAATTTGAGATGAGTCATGGGTGTACGGGTACGACACAGAAACAAAAAGACAGTCGTCGCAATGGAAGCATCCCGAGTCTCCAAGGCCCCAAAAAGCGCGACAGGTGCGAAGCAGTTCGGAGCAAAAGACCAGACATGTGGACGGCGAACAACTAACACCTACATTACGACAACGCCTCCGCATATTCATCCCAATTGATCCAGCATTTCTTGGCCAAACATGTATTAACCCCACTGCCGTGCAGATCGTTGTGGCAATAACAACATAGATCCAAGGGATGGCAACGATGATGATGATGACGTCGCCAATCTGGTCGTCTCGTCCAGCTACAAACACACTCCCACGTTGTGTAAAAGGTACCCCACTCTGATCCTGCGTCATGGCATCAGATATAACATACGACCCCACACGTCTCTCTGACCCCGTGGGTATCTTGTCGGCCACTCACGCACAGGTGTTTGATATCCTGGTCGCGGTGCCACGTATAACAGATACCCCACTCCTTTCCGTGTCACGGAACCACTTATAACATGGTACACCACTCGTGTCTCTATCTCTGTGCTCACGCCTCTGGTTCTCTACACAGAGATCTTGCCAGACCGTGAACACTCTCTGGCCGATCGTCGTAGTGGCAATAAAAAATATGTCGATCGCAATTCCTCCAGGTCGGGATGATGATGATGATGATGATGATGATGATGATGATGATGATGATGATGATGATGATGATAGCTCCGTTGATTCTGCGAAGGCGAAGGTTATTCAAGCAGAACAAATCAATAATAGAATGATGTAATAACTTGGCGATGTCTTTTTGTATGAAATAATTATTAACAAAGATAAAAGAATTGTTTTTAAACGTTGAATTAAAGTCTATCTTTTGATAAATGTCTTTGGCGCTAATCTATTCCGTGATATATCTGTGCGTGTGTGCGTTTCTATTTACAACGATTATTTACACAAGTTGGACTTTAATTAGTCCAACTTGTGTAAATAATCTATGTTTAAGGAAAACGATGGGTCTTACCACGCACGCCTGAGCATCGGCGTGCGTGCTCCAGACACGACTGGACGGTTCTGAGTCCGGGCTCTGACTGCTGTGTAACTGTTATCTGCTTTCTCGTTCTAACTCAAAGTCCTTTCTCTTACCGAAAGGTGTATGGTCACACCCTTTCTTTTTCCAACATATTTCTCTATATCATTCTTTCTCTCTCAGTGGTTTGGGGGCGGGGGGGGTCACGTCCTTCCCTCAACGATACAGATAAATGCGATTTCTCTCTTTTAGATTTTATCGCCATTATAAAAACCAATTACTCTCTCTCTTCTCGCCGAGTTGCCAGACTCAAGGTTTGTCACCCACTCACCCGATAATATGTCTTTTGTTGATTTTTATTTAGTATTTTGGTGATTAAAAGGTTTTGCCCAATTCTAGGCAGCACCTGATAAGCGTGCCTCTTGTGTGGCGAAAATTAGGTTTGACAACCTATGTGGCTTTTCCAGACATTTCGACGCTATTTTCTCGCCTTGTTTGGATAGTCAATTTCACGTTGAATATATGTACTAGTCTTATATCTCCACCTTGTTTCTACGTAGGGTCTAGCATCACCACCAAGATACATACTAGCGCGCCACTAGGGTACCCAATCCCCATCGGCCTCGATCGCCCTGTCACAGTTTAAACTGTTAATATCAGCGAGCGATCACTGGGCGAACAGCAACCGGTTGGATCTGTGGGGACGAAGGATCATTCAAAGCAGAACAAAAAGGAAAAGAACAATGTTCAACAACACGGTCTGGGTTTTTTTTGTATAGAAGAATAATTATTAATAACATAAAAGAATTGATTTTACATTGGTCAATGGTAGTATTAATGTCTACCGTACTCGTAAATGTCTTTAGCAAAGGTTGTTCTTTTTCTCTAAGTTAGTTCGCTAGTTTTCTGTGTGTGCGAATTCTTTACACAAGTGGTTGTTTAAGTCACAAATTAACGGGCGACGGCGGTGGCTAGAATTTCGTCCGGTCTGTTTTCCTCGACGCACACCACTTCGGCGCACGCCCGGGCGTCAGTTCAACTCTCCCGGACGTCAGTCCAACTCTATTTGTTCGTGCGTGAAAAAAACACATTCTTTTATTTAAGATGTCTATGGTCGTACACACCCCTTCCCCGCCATCTTACTTCCTGCGTGTCTTCCTCTCTCAAGGAGGGTGGGGACGGGCGCCTCACTCTTTTTTCTTAAAATGAATGGGATTTTCTTTTTAGCCCATCGTTATCGCCCAAAACAAACGGTTTCTCATTCTGTCACATAGCTGGATGTGCTCTGTGCCCGGCTTGTAATTAACGATGACAGGTACAAATATATCTCCGTCAAGTGAACGCTCCCAGGTCTTGACGTCTTCAAAACAACCATCACAGAATCGTGGTTCTAAAACGCGTCATTCACCCCAACAATAATATTGCTTTATTGATATTTAAGAATTAAATTTGCGATATGAAATTCTCTAATCTCTATCTTCCATCTGGCAACTGTCTCCTCGCCTCTCGTGGTAATTGATTTTGAATATCTTACACGATTCTGCGAAACTAGCTGGCGTCTCGTTCTGACGTTCGAATAAGTTCATTTCTACGTCAAATATATACTAGTTGTATATCTCCACTTCCTCTCGTCGCAGGGCCCCAAGATGCATACTGGCGCGTCACCAGGGTACCCGATCCCCATTGGGCCCCGGATGCTTTGTCACACATGAAATTCCAGTCGTTCGCTAACCTCCTTACTCTCCAAACATGGCTCCTTACGACTTCTGGTTGTTTCGAAAATTGAAGACGCCACTGAAAGGTTCCCGTTTTGGGACTAGAGAAAAGATAATGGGAAATGCGACAGCGGAGAGGAATACCATTAAAAAGAAGACTTATAGAGTTGTTTCCGGCAGTGGATGGATCGATGGACTAAGTGTGTGCAAGTACAAGGGACCTACTTTGAAGGCCATTACGGTCCAAACCCCGTCAGGTATTTGAAATATTTTTTTCTGGCGTAAGGTCGGATACTTTTTGTGTGTGTGTGTAGATAGATAGATAGATAGATAGATAGATAGATAGATAGATAGATAGATAGATAATGAAACGGTGACTGAGACATAAGACATTCTTCCGCTCAACGGACTCAATTATCAATGCAAAGAATTTAAAAAAAAATAAATAAAAAGTATAAATTAAATGGCGACATACATAAAACGAAAGAAATTAAAAAAAAAATCAGTATGTGCTACTATATAAAAACATACGTATCTACAAAAAATAAAGTTTAATCGTAAATGCAACTTTATTATAGTTATCACGAGTGCACACCCTCTGTCAAAAATGGTAGAAAAAATTATATTTCGCCAATATTTGCACTAATATTCATACTTATATAAAATAACGTCCCTATCGGCGACGTTAAAAAATAAATGAGAAAGAAAAAAAGTCTCGAAGTTGAAAGTTTAAACGAAGAAAAAAAAGAAAAGAAAAAAGTATAAATTTTTATATAAGCAGAAAGGAAAAAGAAAACGTCTCATTATGGAAATAGGTTGTCTGACGTACTATTTTTTTCTCAATTCCCATAAATACTTCTTGAAATGGATTCGTTCAACAGTTCTTTACTCTAGTGTAACGGAACGGATATATATATATATATATATATATATATATATATATATATATATATATATATATATATATATATTGCTCTTTATTATAGTGTGGAGGATTCTTTACACGGCCTAAACTAGATGTTCAGTTAGTTTGTAAGGTTTTTGACTCAAGAATCTCACTCGATTTGCTCGCGTTTAAGTGAAAAGTTATGTCACATATCACATATTATTAAAACCGCTTTTTCTGTTTATTTTGCAGCTAAGTTAGTAAAACACAACAATACCGAACGAACATAGTAGAAAGATGTCAACAGAAATTATAAAAACGAACAGTTTTTTTTTATTACTATATATTAAACAAAATTATTGATCTCTTTTATACTTGACATTGTTATATGAAGAAGTTGCTCCAACAACACAAAATACATATTATGTTCTATTTAAGGGAAGGTAGAAGAAGTCAAAACATAATATTACAGATAAACGGCAGTGTTTATTGATTTATTCGAAATACTCTCAATGAAAGTGTAATTCCATCTGAACCAAACGGTTCAAATTGATTTATTCGAAATACTCTCAATGAAGGTGTAATTCCATCTGAACCAAACGGTTCAAATTGATTTATTCGAAATACTCTCAATGAAGGTGTAATTCCATCTGAACCAAACGGTTCAAATTGATTTATTCGAAATACTCTCAATGAAGGTGTAATTCCATTTGAACCAAACGGTTCAAATTGATTTATTCGAAATACTCTCAATGAAGGTGTAATTCCATCTGAACCAAACGGTTCAAATTGATTTATTCGAAATACTCTCAATGAAGGTGTAATTCCATCTGAACCAAACGGTTCAAATTGATTTATTCGAAATACTCTCAATGAAGGTGTAATTCCATCTGAACCAAACGGTTCAAATTGATTTATTCGAAATACTCTCAATGAAGGTGTAATTCCATCTGAACCAAACGGTTCAAATTGATTTATTCGAAATACTCTCAATGAAGGTGTAATTCCATCTGAACCAAACGGTTCAAATTGATTTATTCGAAATACTCTCAATGAAGGTGTAATTCCATCTGAACCAAACGGTTCAAATTGATTTATTCGAAATACTCTCAATGAAGGTGTAATTCCATCTGAACCAAACGGTTCAAATTGATTTATTCGAAATACTCTCAATGAAGGTGTAATTCAATCTGAACCAAACGGTTCAAATTGATTTATTCGAAATACTCTCAATGAAGGTGTAATTCCATCTGAACTAAATGGTTTGTCATTTTCGTTACACAATAGTAAGCTTATTTGTCTCAAAATACATTGCTAATGTGGGTATATTTTAATGAAATTGTTTCCAAAAAAGATTCGACTTACATTCAATAGAGCCGTGTTGTCAGAATATAAATACAAATTGATAAAATAAATTGATGAGATATTGTAGGATCCGGGTTTTAGATAACCATGGTTTGATTGTGAAAGGAAAACCGATTCTATGAATAGACAAGAATCTCCCCATTTTTAATAACTTTTATTGATCTAACCCTAACCCTAACCCTAACCCCAAAAGACATATTACCACTGAAGCGTAAGATGCTACTATGATAGGGGCCATATTTATAAAAAAGAAACCTAGGTAAGGAGTCGGGCAGTTGTTTGTTCGCATTACATTTAAACGGAACAGGAAGGGAATTCTAAAGGCAAGTAGTCAGAAGAAAAAAAACAATCAGAGTAGAAAATGTTTTGACATCTAGAGACATTTATAGTGAAGGCGTGGGATTTTGCTGCTAGTCGAGTTAAATTGTATGTGCTTTCTAAAAATATATAGTGTGATTGTAGTGATATGGGCGTATAATAATGACATTTAATGTATTGCAATTTCGGATAATGTTTTCATTGTTTGGATTAGTTTGTCTGTGTTACGACGAATCAATCATTTTAGGTTATTTTATGTCGACCGAAACACAATGCATATTGTAAACGATTTATTGCATACAATTAAATGAAAACGATAACCTGGAGACACTGTGGGTTCATACCTTTCCCCAAAGTATTAGTGCATAAATGACCACAAAAAATCCGATTGGATTGTTAATCAGCATAGTTATTTCAACATGTAGAACGATGAGACAGGTAGACTGATAATTTAGTTTAAATTACTGACGAAGTTTCGAAACCATGTAAAAATAAAAGCCAAAAGAATTATTAAAACGAAATCTGTTTATGAATATTTTGGCTAAAATAATTGTTGTTAGGATTTTGTAAACAAAACGGAATTTCTCCCCAAAATTATATTGACAATATCCGGAACGTTTATGATGTAAGTCAGCAGCCAATGGAAAAGCAAACTAGGTTTTCAGGTCGGATATAAACAATTGATATTAGCAAAACTATCGAATCGAAATTAAAATGAAGAATGTGTTTGACGTAATTGTGATGTAAATGATATAGTTAAATACAGAAACCAACTGAGAAACGAGAGAAATAAAAGACAACATTCGAAGCGGAATGAACTGCTTCACTCGCTGCATAGACGAATTACGTTAAGAGCCAGGTAAACATCAACAGTCACATTTTACCGGGAAACATTGTGGGTTCATATTTTTCTAAAAAGTATAAGTTCATAAATGACCACAATAAATCAGATTGGATTTGAAATCGGCATAGTTGATTCCACATGTAGCAATATAGACGAGTAGAAGGATGCTTTAGCATTAATTACTGACGAAAAAGTCGAAAAATTATTAAGACACAGTTTATTTAGAATACGTCCTAAGATGGAGTCCTGTCGCCACATCTGGTGAGGGGCTGCTCAGGGCACCCTTTCCTGCCTTGACAGAGTACAAAACCGACTTCGAAATCTAGTGGGCGGTGTCATTTTCTTCTGCCTACTACCTCTTTCTCACAGAAAATACATTGCTAGTCTTTCTCTACTCTATCGTTATTTTCATGGCTGGTGTTCGACTGAGCTTCAATCTATGGCCTTCCCCCCCCCCTGTAAAACATTTACAACAAAAACTCGTCTAGCTACAACCACTCAATAATTTACCTTTCTTTCTCTATCTCTCTTTCTCTTTCTCTTTCTCTCTCTCTCTCTCTCTCTCTCTCTCTCTCTCTCTCTCTCTGTGTATTAAACTAAACGAACATTCCATGGGCAAAATTTATTTCCAAGAACTACTCGTCCGTGGAACACAATATCACGGGGCTGCTTCCAAGCTGACTACAACATGGTCGTATTTAAGTCTAATGTAAACAAATTCTTGTAAAGCCATCTTCTTAAATAATCAAATCCTAACCAATTTCCACCATCATTACCAATCTTCACGGTGTTGTCTCACTGTCTACCTGACACTCATTAACCCTATATCCTCGAGTGGCCTTTGGGCCTATATAAGTGGTGACACCTTAGTAAAAAAATATAATTGTTAAAATTTGGTAATCAAACTAGAATTTCAAAATAAAACAGATCAACAATAACCGGAATGTTTATGACGTAATTCAGTGGATATTGGTAAACAAATTAGTCTTTCAGGTTGGATATAAACAGTTGATATTGGCAAAACTATCGAATATAAATTAAAATGAGAATGTGTTTAACTTATAACTTTTTCGCTTGCTTCATTCGACAGTGATGAAATAAAATTAAACATGTATTGGTTTGTGTGTTAATTTCGTTTACCGTTCTGTTTCCAACTCCTCTTTTGGAATAATTCGACAAGGCAATTTGCTTACGAACAAAATATTAATACCTGTACATTTTAATTTTGCTTTATTCAACAACGAAAGTTTCCTACTTTGGTTGACGCCAACATGATTGTATTACGACAGAAGACCCAGAAATCAGTGAATTGACGGACCCAAGTGTGCATATCTATTACCCGAACAATCTTCCTTAAGATAAGTTCTTGAGAAAGCACTTATTCGCAAAACGCCTTGTCTGTATATTTATAATTTTCTGTTGTATATCATTCTATATTATTTGTTGTATATCATTCTATATTATTTGCTTGCCCAAGTGAAATTAATTCTCCGTGTTGTTGTTGTTATTTTATTTATTTATTTTTTTCCATTTTTTCCCCTTTCTTTCCTTTTTATTTCATTTTCTTTTTATTTATATATTTTTTAAACCATCATAATGATAACGCGTTTCGGCTGCTGTGAACAAGAAACTATTTGCTTATATGTCTCTAAAGGAAAGCGAAATTTAAATCAAAACTCTACGTTGCTGCTGTTGTTGTTATTTTCTTTTTTAAATCGAGAGAGATTTGATCGCTACGGTAAGAAGCTGGAGGGACGCTGTGGATCTGGCTTCAGACGGTAAACGATGGTTTACTTTGACCGTCTCATGCGTCGCAGGATGCGGAAGTTCTCGAGTTTGAGTCTAAGTAAGAATATCAGATCAGAAGTAAAATCTTATAAGGATCATAAACGACTCAGATTTGCCAGATAGCTAGAGACTAGAATGTTTATGAGTTAACGAAGATATTCTAGACACTAGTTTAAATCGTTCGGTCAGCATCGTCGTAATTATGGTTCTAGGAAAGCTGGAAACTGTTTTGATGGCAGATGTATTGCACGCATAGTGAAACACGGTGGATATTACATTATTGTATGGGATTCTATTTGTGCAAATAGCGTGGACAAATTACTGAGAGTCGACGGACAAGTACATCTACTGTATCATGCAAGTGCATCATGATCTTTTGGACTGAATCTGATCTGAATCTGATCGGTCGTTGACAGCAAGACAATGGCCCAAACAGACGTCAAAGTTGTGCAAATACTACTTGACCAAAGAAGATGAATCTTGACTGCTAGAATTTCTTTTTTAATTAAATTTTTTATTTTGGGAAATCGCTCCAGACAAGGCATGAAGCCACTTGACGTAAGAAGCTAACAAGAACAAAAGATGATTATCGCAAAGACAGGAGATGCCTATTGGCCTTTGTCTGTAAAAGACCAAGGCGAGAGATAAAAGAGAAACAGTCAGCAGGAAGAGAGTTCCACAAGCCTCCAGTTCTTGGAAGTAGCCACTGGAATAAGAAGCTGTATTACAATGAAGTATCAAAACAGCAAACTGATGGAGACCACTAGACGAACGAGTCAAACGATATGGAACAAAGGAAGCGGGGAATAGATCAGGAAATTCTGAAGAAGAATGCCATAATACAATTAATAGAAAAGACTGAGACTAGCAACATCACGTCTGTAGAGAGAGGGTGCAGAGAAGAAGAAAGGGTGTGGGCCAATCAAATTACAGATATGTGTCTGCACCTTATCAAGAACCCTCAAATGGGACAGGGATTCACCAGCACAAATATGACAACAGTACTCCATACATGGTCTTGATTGATAGATTGTCTATGTCAACATCAGTACGTTTATCCTATGTTTTATAAACTTTTGGTCGCTCCAAACAAGGCATATTGCCAGTGAAGCGTAAGGGGCTACTGTGATAGGAACCAGATTTATAGAGGGCAACCTAGGTGGGGAGTTGAGAAGCAAAATATTTGTTTAGATATATTGGTACAGTCGGGGAAACAGGGAGCAGGAAAGACATGCAAAAGGCAAGCAGTCATAGGAAACGAAGCTATTAGAGTCGGAAATCCTGCGGTATCGGTATCAAGAGACCTCTACAGTGGATGGTTGGTTCATGTTACTAGTCGGATCGGTCGGGGGCATTTAGGTTTAGAGGTACAAGTGCAGTAAGTTCATCGGAGCACATTCCGTGGAAGTACTTGTAAAACAAGCACAAGAATGCAATACTCCGGTGTTATGACAGGGGCTGGAGCTTGGAGAGAGCGTGGTACCTATTGGGTTATGAATTTTTTTTGTACCTGATGATGATGATGATGATGATGAGGAGGAGGAGGAGGAGGAGGAGGAGGAGGAGGAGGGGGAGGAAAAAAGACCCTGATCAGGAAGGGAGAGAGAGAGAGAGAGAGAGAGAGAAAGAGAGAGAGAGAGAGAGAGAGAAAGAAAGAAAGAAGTGTATAGAAAAAATATAGAGTTTAGTGGTCGGTGCACAAGGCTAGATTTAACAACAGTTTGGAACTTAATATATTGAAAGATTTATTGCATAAAAGTTGAACCTAAAGCAAGTCGGCGGGAACATCTAAAGCTTATTCTAACCTCAGTAACAATAAAAACTGCCCATAAGTACATAAAAACAACAACAGCAAGAATACAAGCTGTCATCAAGGACAAGAGATGCCATAAAAGTATTATGGGGTTTGGTTATTATATGTGAAAAGGACTGTTTACTTTCAGTTTTATTATTGACCAAATATATAACAATAACATTTCTAGTTTAAAACAAGTTTTTAAAATATTTATGTTCTCTTTTTTATGTCATGTGGTCTAATAAACCTCTTACGCACCATATATACAACTAGATTCTACAATTATTAAGAATCATATGATGTAGTTATATATGTAACTATATTATGCAATAAACAACAAACATTAGTAATTACATATAAATATTCAAATATACATATAATGTGTATATTTATATATATTATTCTATATAATTAAGTAAAGTCAGTTAGTTTGTCAATATACGTCATTGATAGCTTCGGTCCTACAAAATCAATATTTCATTCTAAATAGCCATTTTTTGTTGAACGTTGATCCATGTTGTTAAGAAAACTATGTTTTTCGAATCATTTTCTTTGCCAAAATACTTTATCATGCCCAGAATATTTTTCAGAAGAAAATAATCTTTGTTCTTAACAGTTAAGTTAAACTAAAATGAACGCCATTTTTTCTATCAGAAGCAAATTTAACTACTAATAGTATATACTAATACGTGGACTGAATAATCCGTTAAATCATATGTTTTCATTTATATAAAAACCGAGATGGAAACGAAAAGAAATTTTCTAGAAGCTTGAAAATTTCGCTGTTGCATCAGGTGACATCACACATATTTCGTAGCCAGTGTCTACACAAAAAACCCTCATATCTGAGAATACTATCTTTGTTTCCATTTACTCTATACAAATAATCAGGTTAATTTTGGTTAATATATTTGTTATTATTATTAATAACTTTATTAACCAAATTCTAATTGTCAAATATTTAATAAAGTAATATAGTTTGCTTGAGGCATTGTGTGTAATATGTATATAGAGAAGTCATGAAATGCTGCCACAATGCAAAAAAAAACAAACAAAACAATATTACTAGAGCTTAAGTTCACACGAGTTTTACGAGATTTGAAACACATGTTTTGATAAAGAGGTCTTACCTCGAACTATATTATGGAACACGGTTACACACATTAGATCACTGAAAGAAATCACTTCGGTTTTGTCCTTCTTCTTAAACACAGCATATTTCTACGTATTGCATTGTAATAGCTTTTTATGACTTATTCACGCCTAAATCGTCACATCATGAAGTACTATTTTCTTTAAACTAATTTGTTAAATAGAAAAGTTTAACAAAATTTACGTAAATATTTCGCCAACACTGATTTGTAAAACTAAAATCATAAAAAATATTTGAATTACGAATGCTTTCTTGGTACTTATTGAAAAACACAAGTTACATGGAAAGTTTTCGAAAGACATGACTGTATATGTGTGTTATTAGTTTTTCCTGTTGTAAGACATAAAATTAAAAAAAAAAGATGCAAAAATTAATATATTTAGTATTATTTATTTTTTGCTAAATATAATATAATAATTTGATTTATATAGATGTATTGTAATATATAGCCCCACCCCCAACTCATCACAGAAAAAATAAGTACCAAACGGCACAGAAAAAAGAAAAAGAAAAAAAAAGAAAGAAAACGTCTTAATAAAACGTTTTCTTTATTTTTAAAAAATTCATTTAAGACGGTGTGGTTGGTTTGACTTGTTATTTGCTTTCTCCGAAAATATTGTGCTTAATGCCGAAATCCCTTTTTTAACGAAAATAAAACAAAAAGATAATCAAAGCGGCATAGTTGCTTCCTTTATTATTATTATTATTATTATTATTATTATTATTATTATTATTATTATTATTATTATTATTATTATTATTATTATTATTATTATTATTATTATTATTATTATTATTATTATTATTATTATCATCATCATCATCATCATCATCATCATCATCATCATCATCATCATCATTATTATTATTATTATTATTATCATCATCATCATCATCATCATCATCATCATCATCATCATCATCATTATTATTATTATTATTATTATTATTATTATTATTATTATTATTATTATTCACTAGGAGTGCTACCACAGGTCATCATCAAAGATTACTCACTGATAATAACCGGAGGGGTTCCCTGGAGTCTGAGTGACAACAAGCCTCCCCAGATTTCCAGTGCTCTCTACCTCTTTCGATAACTATTGCAAATGACTTTGCATTATCGCAACAGACGCTTACCATGGATTTCTCGCTAGCAACGACCTTAGGTCTTCTCAGGGATTTGGATGGCAATGAGCCTCCCCAAGGTCCCAGTCCACTCTGCACTCTTTCAATGGCGGCCTGGTTAGTGCTCTCCCTCTTCGGTGTTCCCATACTCATAGACCCTCTACGACTATTTTATGTGGTGTCAGCCGAGGCCGGTGCCATCATTTTTTTCGGGGGAGGGTATCACCTTATATATTTCGTGCAGTTTCTGTTCCTTGGTTCGTGCGGTGGTGTTCTTGTGGTTTTGTTTTCTTCAACTTGTAACTTTCATTTGACTGGTTACCGTTCGTAGCTTATGCGGGTTGGTTTCCGCATTCGAAGATTTTCCTTAAGCTGTTTTTATCATTGCATCCTTTGTTTGGTCTCATTGATCTCTTTGATTCCAATTTCTCCCAGTTTTTTTACAGTTTTTTAAAACTTTTCCTAGTGTTCTTACGATTATTGGTATTATATCGACTTTCTAAATGCTCCATATCCTATTCAGTTTTCTGGCAAGTTCCATGTATTATTATTATTATTATTATTATTATTATTATTATTATTATTATTATTATTATTATTATTATTAGATAGAAATGAACATGAGTGAGAAGGAAATATTTAAAGAATCGCACAGAGAGAAAGAGAGTGAGTGAAACAAATGTATGAGTATATCTTTGTTAAAGCGGTAGAGAGGGAGAGAGAGAGGGAAAGAGAGAGAGGGAAAGAGAGAGAGAGAGGGGAAGAGAGAGAGAGAGAGGGAAAGAGAGAGAGAGAGAGAGAAATGACGTATTTTTCGATTAGAACAGCCTTGTATTCGAGTTAAGTGTCGCCGCTTAGTATAGGCGTGTGTCTATTGCCCAATGCAGAAATGAAGCCAAAGAGAAAGCCAGATAAATGATTGACAACCAGCGATCAGGATGTCGGGAAGAAAACTTCGAAGTGAGATACGGTTATCTTCCACGACTACGTCTATGACGTCAGCTCACCAAGTGACCCCCTCTCTTAGTAAGTTTCTCTCTATCAGAAACTGTTTCTCCGATTAAATTTACAAAGTCAGAAATTGATTGGAAAAAAAGTACATTTTTGTTCATACCACGAAACAATATGTTCAGTATCTGACATAATAAACAATTTACTTATGGGTTGTAAAACCTATATAATATACGGGAAAATCTCACTTTATTTTATATATAAGCTTAGTTTATATATCAGATTTAAAAAAATATAGAAATTTAAAAAAATACATGAAAAGGTGGTTAGAGGTTCAGGGCACGAAACAGGAGGTCTACATGGTTTTCAGTGAAACGCCTGGTGTGCTTCGATGGGGTTAAAATCTATAAATTTACCAACACGTATTTCTATTAATGCCACTTACATCCCTTCCCACCCAATTAATGCTTTTAAAGCAATCCCAAAAATGTAATATTATAAAATGTAAAACATAAGTATAAAAAGGTAATATGATCTTATGGGTTAATTGCTTCAGGATATGTGATTTCTTATTTAAACCCGGGTAACGCCAGGTATTTCTGCTAGTATATATATATATATATATATATATATATATATATATATATATATATATATATATATATATATTGTCACATAAAGCCTTCGTCGGGACCACGGCGGCGAGCGCGTGACAATGATAAATATGATAAAAAGGTATAAGTGTCCGAAAGTGGCTCGTAGGTACCTAGGTCCCAAGATTATCAACAGAATACAGGGGGAAAGGGATTCTCTAATTCAAGACATCATACAGAAAACAAGGACGAATAATAAGCAGGTAAAAGACGACTCAAACACCAAGTTAAGATTCAAACAATATTTATTTATAAAATAGTAAGAGAAGTGAGTAACATATATATATACAACCAACAAGAAAAACAAAGTACTATTTTAGTGGAACGGGATAATGTTTAACGTTAACTAATGGTGAGCAAAATCTGTGAACAAAATAGTGTCGTAAACAAATCACGAAAGAAAAAGAAGTACTCATTCACAGAATGTGTAGGGTTGTTAAAGACTTCCCACCGGAGTTAAAATGTTCAATTATCCAGGAATGTCACAAGTCACACTTATCCAAGATCCACACTGATCTTTGGATGGAACAGTCATCAGTAGATATATGTTTAGAAATCATGTATATACATGTGTAAATATGGAGGTTCCAAATCTGCGCTATGCAATCTTTACATAGAATATGTATTCGTCATCTCGACCGTAGTGTGATATGTTTACAATCAACGACAGGTTGGGTGATGCAATTTCGAAAAGCCTTTGTTTTCGTCAAATTAACCATCGGCGCAGAAGAAAATCTCAGGGCAATCAGCCCCGTTATGGAGTCAGATTCTTTCTCAGCTTCTTCTTCTTCTTCTTCTTCTTCTTCTTCTTCTTCTTCTTCTTCTTCTTCTTCTTCTTCTTCTTCTTCTTCTTCTTCTTCTTAGCTCACCGCGCATACGTTGGTGGTGACGGGTTTCCTCGACCGGCAACAACTTACTCTTCGGCTGACAGGAAGTCTCTGGTCGATTCGCTAACTCTGTTTTTATATCTATTCTCTGCTGAGACGCGTGGGCTAGGAGGTGGTGTGTTGAATGGTTTCGAGTTATCAGGCGACGGTACTTTGCACAGATTTGGTGTCACGGTATTCGTGAACGTTAAGAGATGACACCAGATGATTGGCCGACGTTTGACTTCCATTCGTCTAAGAGTTTAGGATGAGGTCAGGACGTTTGTAAATGTTTTAAGAAACGACACTCGATTGAATGTGTCGTCTGATTTTCTCTCTGTTAGGTTCAGGATAGAGCGAGGTGCCGTTAATTTACCTGGGGAGACAATGGAAATTTATCTCAAATCTCTAAATACTTAACGCTATTAAAACTTCAAATATAACCTATTTTTATGTAATTTATATATTAACAAAACATTTAGAGAAAACAATTGAAATATCCCGAATCTCTACGTTATTCTCTATGTGCCGAATATCTACGTAACCCTTAAAACTTCAAATACGTATAAGATTTTACTGAAATGTAAACCATATGTATAAAACACTAATTCAGAGAGTGTTCCAACATCTCAACTTCTTTCGACTATATTAGGGGCGAAATGGGAGAACGAGGGCAATAAAATAAAGCAATATGCTGTTATAAGTATAGTAAAAAATGACATAGTAACGATCCTCATTCAATCCAAAGCAACGCTGTGTCTTCCTGCTAGTATAATATAAAATATACTGTAGCAACTAAGTTACACAGAAACATTTATGTTTCATTCCCGTAGAAGATCATTCGGCTAATTGCATGGATGTACTTTGTACGAACGTTTTTTATAGTTGCGCCTACTTCAACGTCTAGGTATTTAATTGCTTCGCACCGCAGCAATAAGGTCGGAAGGTGGGGGAAGAGTCAAATCAGCTCTACTAACGGAAGAGCAGTTTATCCTAGCAAAAATAGCTTGGGCAGCCCCGCCGGTATTCCCCGGTCAGGGCGCCTCAGGCAGTAAGCAATGAACTTACTCCACCCCAAAGAGGGGAGGCAAGGTCTGGGAGGATGTACCTCCTAGGACAACTCAGAACAGTATACCTCAGCCCAACAGGTAAAAGGCCACCGAAATGGCCCAGTTCCTGCCGGACTGATTGTCAAGAAAGAATCATCGATTGGTATTATCCCATCCCGACGTCCTCACGTCTAACCAATCAAAGTCCTTGATTATTACCATTCCCTATTTACTTGTTTGCTTCGACCAATTGAATGACGTTCTTTTTTTAGAGAGATTTTGGCGCGCTTCACTACTTCAGTACTAAATGGGTCAAATTATTGCGGTTGCATTGTTTTGTTCAATTATCACCACTTTTCATTAATGTATGAGATTAAAGATTTATATTCTTAGTTTTTTTAATCTGCTTATTTTAAAATTATCGATTCACATTTTTTAATCACAAAATAAATGTTATTCTATGTCTACAGTTCGTGGCTATTTAGCTTCTTCGGTTAAGTATTTTTTTATATAGAAACAAAATATAGAAGTATGCAATTGTTAACATTATAAACCTTAGCAAAAAAATATAACCAATTCCCATCTCTTCAGCAATGGACTAATTCAAAATACATTATTCGAAATTTAATTATTTTACTATTTATGTATTTATTCAAATAAATGAATATGTATGATGATAAAATATTAGCATCAATATACAAATTCCGAATTATGACCTCTAAAATATTTTTTAAATGTTGAAATGAAAGCAATTTTATATCTATATGGGCATTCACTTTTAAAAGCGAATGCCCATATAGATATAAAATTGCTATGGTCAAAAGTCTATTAAACCGTGCAAAATTAATCTCCTCATCCAAAAAATATTTTTTAATGAATTAAAAAACATAAAACAAGTCCTAATTAATAATCATTTTCCCA
>OY744522.1:170008662-170043662 GCA_963556195.1 Sepiola atlantica | reverse complement strand
TCGAGTGGGTGTCACAAAACTGTTTGAATGGATGTCTTTTTCCTCGCAAAAAGAAAGAACGTCTCTTTTATAAGGTCTTTCAATACGTTCTGAAAATACATTGTTATATAATAATAAAAAAAATAAAAAAAGGAGAAAAATAGAAAATGGCCGACAAAAGACTGAACAAACGAAAAAAAAAATACACTCAATTGTTTCTGGGCAATCACAACAAACAAAAAAACAAACACACAAAAGGAAAAAAAATGTCGGACAAAGCATTGTTCAATTCTGTATTTAAAATGTTTTCATACTCTTTAGTTTGTTTGACAAGTCTAAAATGGATGCTTCGCCTGGTGTTTTCTCTTGCGTAACCGAAATAAATTCGGTGATAACTTATGAAATATACGCTGGAATTATTTCTTTGAAACAAAATTATTGAGAAACGCAGTGTTTCCACTCTTCCCCATACAAAAACCACACAATTTTACACTCAAATAAAGACATGAATACATCTATACAACCACTTATGGGTCATATATTAACCTGTTATTATGTATACATAGGTATAGCGTCATAAATATATACATCTCTCTCTCTTTCTCTCTCTCCCTCCCTCTATCTCTCTCTTCCTCTCTCTCCCCCTCTCTCTCTCTCTATATATATATAGTAATCCAGGCAGGGTAAAAATCCATAGGGTAGAAATCCAAAGGGAATCAAACCGGGTTTATAAAAGAGTGCTCAATAAAAAATATAGAGCTGTATTGTGAATGCTTTTATTCAAACATGTACAAGGTCTGCTACACTGGCATGTCGATGTTATCGATCTACAGCTCTCAAGAGCTGAGGTCTCATCAGGCAGAAAATTATTTTTTGATCCAATTTTTGGAAAATTATTTTTTGCTGAATTCCAGGGAGAATGAAGTCAAGCAAAAAAGAAGAGGAGAAAGAAATAAAAGTCATGTGACCGATTTTAAAATATGATTGCCGTTAGAAATTACTATTTTCATTTTTTTTATTTGTATCTTTTATATCTTTTATATATCCAACGCTGAGCTGGGGTAGAAAGTGGGGGGGCGAGGAAAAGAAAAAGAGAAGATAAGGGAAAGGAAGAAAGATACAATTGCTGTTAAAAAAGTTTAATTTACAGCTATTTATATTTTTATTTTTTGTTTTTACCCAACGCTTAGTAAGGGTAGGGGGTTGGAAGAAAAAGAAAGAGAAAGGGGTGGAGGGGGTGTTAGGGGTGGATGTCTATAGCCATTTAGGATTCTAAATATTAGAATCTAAATTTAACCCCTTACGCACACATATGTAAACACCGCCCACCCCCTATTCCACACAAATCACGTCCTATGTGATCTTAGGCGTGACCGAATAAGTTCCACCATTTCTAAAAATGTTCATCAGCTGACGATAATCTGGATCAACCTCCCGCTTTGAAACCGACGGTACTGATGTTGCATTGAATTTCTGTATTTTATAAATAAATATTTACGCTCTTAAACCTTCGAAATCTCGGATTTCTTAATTAATCGAGCACTCTGCTGGGTTTTTCCTGCCCTACCACACAGTACATATACACACACACACACACACACATATATATATATATATATATATATATATATATATATATATATATATATATATATATAAAATAGTAACTCTGTGTGTGTATGTGTCCGCCTTATCTTTGTGTCTTATGTTAACCCAAACTGCTTGACAGAATTGCTTAACAATTGGCATGTGGACTACTGACCTCTCAGGCAGGCAAGGCCATAGGCTATATAAGAAATATATCACTTCAACGCTGAGGTCCCCGAACGCCGCCCCCCCACACTGAAAACTGTTTCACCTTAGATTCAAATAAAATTTAAATTCTAGGTAAATGACCAAAAATGATGTCTATTCCCACATTTTCAGCCAATTTTGATAATATTAAGAGGGCCCTAGGGGCATCCACCTGAAAAGTGTTTTCCATTTGATTCAAATGAAATTTAAACCATAATTAAATGACAAAAGTATGTCAATTCCCAAAATTTCAGACAAATTTTGATAATATTGAGAAGGTCTCCGGGGGCACAAGCCCCCCCTCCCACTTAAATGTAAACCATAGGTCCA
The DNA here is from genome assembly GCA_963556195.1 of Sepiola atlantica. Classification (NCBI taxonomy): domain Eukaryota; kingdom Metazoa; phylum Mollusca; class Cephalopoda; order Sepiida; family Sepiolidae; genus Sepiola; species Sepiola atlantica. The sequence continues at coordinate 170,041,559 of OY744522.1, read as the reverse complement.
CCGAAAATTCAAATAGGTCCAATTTCAATGAAATGTATACCTTATTTAATACATATTAAATAAGAATGATTTACATCATATATATATATATATATATATATATATATATATATATATATATATATATAAATGTGAAGCGAGAGTTAGCGGGCGAAGCCAGCTTGTATATATATATATATATATATATATATATATATATATATATATATATATATATATTAAATAAGGTCAAATGTTATATGTTATATATACTCACGTATTAAGCACTGGTGAAGAAAATATTGAAAATCGATACATAATATCTTATAACATTTTATGTGAATACATGAAGTAACTATGTAAATAAATAAATACATATATATATATATATATATATATATATATATATATATATATATATATATATATATGTTTGTGTGTGTTCGTGTGTCTATGCGTGTGTGGGTGATTATATATTTTTATATGTGTGCATGGATGACTATATATATATATATATATATATATATATATATATATATATATATATATATGAAATTAAAAATGGAAAAGCGGAAGACCTTTTCGCTCAACGTTTCGCCCAAATTTCACGTGGGCTTTGTCAAGAGCGGACGAAGAATACAAAAATGACAAAAGACGAGAAAGTCTATAAATTACCGGGAAATATATATAGTGGTTGTGTTCATGTTGAGATGAAGGGTATGCAAAAAAAAAAAAAAAAAAAAAAAAAAAGAAATAAATATATATATATATATATATGCACATAAATGTGATCGAAACATATATATAACACATATACATACATATATATCAAATATACATAGAAGTAGCATTGGAAAAGAAGAGGAGAAAATAAAGAGCAGAAAGGGGTCCAAAGGATATTTAATTTAAAGCTCAGGGAATCATCCGGTGTCTAGAATTATCTTGTTTTCACTAATGATTGCTTTTGATAGGTTGGGGGAGATATTATAGAAGCCCATTCTTTGTTTAATTTTATTTGTGGAAAGGGCTATGAGGGCAGATTCAATTATTCGACGTGTTGACTTGTTGTGTATTATTTTGATTAAAGTGGATTTCTCAAAGTCAAAGTAATGACCATATTCCATAGTATGAGCACATAAGGCGTTAAGTGTGTTGTTAGTTTTAATCGCTCTTTTATGCTCATAAATCCGCTTGTCCAGATTACGCTGCGTCTCTCCAATGTAGACCTTATTACAGTCTAGACAAGGAATGGAGTATATGCCAGCTTTGACATTGGGTGTCGTGTTCAGTTTAGGTGTTTTGATTAAATTTATAATACTTGCAGAAGTTATTTGGGATATGTTTATGCCTAGTTTATTAAGTTCTGTGTAAATCGGGTTATTGTTGGAATTGGTTGGTAAAGCTATATATCTATTTATTATAGGGCTGGTGGATAAGTTTTTCTGTTTGGAATTTGAGTAAATCTGTAGAGCTTTTCTTTTAGAATTTTGTATAAAATACTTTGGGTACTGTAATGTATTGAGAGAGTGTTCAATGTATTTAAATTCGTCATCTAAATATTCATTGCTGCATATCCTAAGTGCTCTTAGGTAAAAACCAATTATGATGCCAGATTTTATTTTATTATTGTGGTGCGAATAAAAATGAACATAATCGTTCTTATTGGTTTGTTTACGGTAGACTTTATAAGATAAATTATTATTTTTATTTATTAGTAGAATATCAAGAAAAGGAATGGAGTTATCTGTTTCTTTTTCGAAAGTAAATTTAATGGTCGGTTCTATTTTGTTCAATTTGTTAGTAATGCTTTCTATTTTAGTGGTTTTCGGGAGGAAAATTAGGATATCATCTATGTATCTATAGTAAGATACATTTTTAGGTAGTCTGTATTTTATTGGTCCGTTCTCAAGAAATTCCAAAAATAAACAGGATAGGACACCACTGAGGGGATTCCCCATAGGTAGGCCAAATTTCTGTTTATAAAAGAAATTGTTGAAAGTAAAATGGGTCATATTAGTGCATAAATTTATAATATTAATTATGTTATTTACTGGAAAGGGTAAGTTGATATTTATTTTGTCGAGATGTTTTTTGAGTAAATTAAGGCATTTATTGGTGGGGACATTTGTGTATAATGATTCTATGTCAAGGCTATTCATAGTTTTATTAGTTAGGTTAAGATTTTTTAATTTATTAAGTAGATCTCCGGAATTTTTTAGGTGAGATGGACTAATCGTACCTAGTAATGGGGTTAGTATTTTTGTAATGGCACGTGCAATTTTATGGGTAGCACTGCCGATACCTGAGATTATGGGGCGCATTGGGGTATTATTCTTGTGGGTTTTTGGTAGGCCATATAAAGTTGGAATTTTGGGGTGGTAATCTATATATGTTAACCAGGTGTTATTCTTATTTATTAGTTGCTTATAGGATTTGTTGAACTTATCGATTTCTTTGTATATAAAGGTGGAATTAGTTTCTTCGTAAATGTCTTGATTATATAAGAGTTCGGACATCTTTTCGATGTATTTAGATTTATCCATGATAACAACGCCACCACCCTTGTCTGCGGGTGAGATGATGATGTTATCATTGTTAGCAAGGTTGTGTAATGATTTTAGATATCTATGGGGGAGAATTGAGTCCATGGATTGAGTGGTTGTAGTAGAGATGATTCCCTGGATAAAACCCTTAGTAAAGTCCGAGTCCTCGTGTTTGTAATTTCGGGAGACCATGTTGGTTGTTATTTTGGGGTAAATTCCAGTGGCGAATTTGAGTCCAAAACTTAAGACTTCCATCTCAGTATTGGAGAGTATAGTGTCGGAGAGGTTTTGGATAAGTTCAGGGCATCATAATTGGTTTTTACCTAAGAGCACTTAGGATATGCAGCAATGAATATTTAGATGACGAATTTAAATACATTGAACACTCTCTTAATACATTACAGTACCCAAAGTATTTTATACAAAATTCTAAAAGAAAAGCTCTACAGATTTACTCAAATTCCAAACAGAAAAACTTATCCACCAGCCCTATAATAAATAGATATATAGCTTTACCAACCAATTCCAACAATAACCCGATTTACACAGAACTTAATAAACTAGGCATAAACATATCCCAAATAACTTCTGCAAGTATTATAAATTTAATCAAAACACCTAAACTGAACACGACACCCAATGTCAAAGCTGGCATATACTCCATTCCTTGTCTAGACTGTAATAAGGTCTACATTGGAGAGACGCAGCGTAATCTGGACAAGCGGATTTATGAGCATAACAGAGCGATTAAAACTAACAACACACTTAACGCCTTATGTGCTCATACTATGGAATATGGTCATTACTTTGACTTTGAGAAATCCACTTTAATCAAAATAATACACAACAAGTCAACACGTCGAATAATTGAATCTGCCCTCATAGCCCTTTCCACAAATAAAATTAAACAAAGAATGGGCTTCTACAATATCTCCCCCAACCTATCAAAAGCAATCATTAGTGAAAACAAGATAATTCTAGACACCGGATGATTCCCTGAGCTTTAAATTAAATATCCTTTGGACCCCTTTCTGCTCTTTATTTTCTCCTCTTCTTTTCCAATGCTACTTCTATGTATATTTGATATATATGTATGTATATGTGTTATATATATGTTTCGATCACATTTATGTGCATATATATATATATTTATTTCTAATTTTTTTTTTTTTTTTTTTTGCATACCCTTTATCTCGACATGAACCCAACCACTATATATATTCCCCATAATTTACAGACTTTCTCGTCTTTTGTCATTTTTGTATTCTTCGTCCGCTCTTGACAAAGCCCACGTGAAATTTGGGCGAAACGTTGAGCGAAAAGGTCTTCCGCTTTTCCATTTTTAATTTCATACCGTCGGATTATTTTTATCCTTTCATATACATATATATATATATATATATATATATATATCGTCTTACATAATGGCTGACTCCCTGGTGAGTATCTAGGTCAGGGTCATGACGTCCATTCTGAATGGAGCTCAGTTATGTGCTGCCTTATGCGACTAGGCAGTCTTCTAACCACAGAGGCGCAATCCATCTATTTTTTGAGAAATTCTTCTACAAACAGAAGTTCAGTAACGAATATGTCCATGATTTCACCAGATTTCAGTTGTCACGCCGTATAAATATCACACGCCACAAAGAAGAAACCGTGAAAGCAAGGCTTTCCTAACCTATTCGATGTCCGATCAGTGCTCCTTACTAAGATTCCTATGGATTACTAGCTCTCTTTCTCTTAATCGCAACGAGATGATATGCCCCACCACCTGAAGGTCGCGCAGCACACGGATGAACTTAGGATTTCCGAGCCATTCCACTCTAGAAATATTGGTGGCTGTCTTACTGAACTCCTGGATTAGCCGAATATCAAACTGTCTGTTTGCCGAAATCGCTTGAGTTTGAGCCACCTGATCAGATCACTTAAGGGGTTTCGTTACACAAAAAACTACGAATGAACTAGATACATTTAGATTTTTAGAAACGTACATGAACGCGAAACAAACTACAAGAACAACAAAGCACGAAGAAGAAGTTACGAGAGTTAATCGTCAGTAGAAACGGCATACATGAGGAACGAAAATTACAGGAGAACCGGAACCATGAACAGGCGGTTATGAGAGAGTATTGCCATTACGCGAACGCGAACATATACAATAGACAACCGTAGAGAACAAGTAAAATTTCGCTCGCCTATAATACGCTCATATGATGCGAATATCGTCAGTGATTGGCTGACGTAACACTCATATGTAATAACAGTTATACAACTCATTCGCATAGCCGACGACACGTATTACTCGATTATCCAGACTATTTTATTATATTTCCGGGTTCGTACTAACTTCGCTTGTTTTAGGAAATCCACCGGCCACTCCATCGCATACAAAATACACAAGGCGGCGACGTTTCACCTGACGTGGACGGCGATCATCACTATAGGCAGCAGGCAGTTAATTTTCGGTATCAGCCTCATTAGACTAAGTAAAAAAATAAAAAATCATATAGACTATGATATTACTATGTACAGTGATTTTAAATTCGAAAAAAATGTTAAAAATATGTTTTTACCGGAGTAGAGTAGAAAATCAATGTGGAAAAATCTTCCACTCAGATGTTCATATTGGGAAAGCCTATCCTTTCCCAATATGAATATCTGAGTGAAAGATCAGACTTTTTCCGCTTAATAACTATTGATCGATTACATTGCCATGCCAGTGTAGCGACTTTTTGTACATGTTTTTATAAAGTAAAATAATTATATATATCTCTCTCTATATATATATAATTTATTTCTGTTTGTTAATGATTTTGGCTATAAAGACAGATGAACGAATTCAGATATTTACAGTGAATCATTTTCCTAAATGCTAAAGGTAAAAAACCTCCCTTACACTGTGTGTTGCACCCTATATATGGGAACGTTGATATTTATTTATTTAAAATATATAATTATCAACGGACGCACATTTGACTGTCTATACAGCTCCTCAGCGTGGCTGAATTATATATATATATATATATATATATATATATATATATATATATATATATATATACATATATATACATGTATATTATAATTTTATAATTAAATATTTATATCCACAGATACATGTTAGTTCCGTAATTCGATTCGAACCTTAGACCCCCAAGTCCCATAACTCGACGTTGTTATCCATTTGCCAAACGGTTTAGCTTTATGTATAAGGAGTATTTTATCAGTATGATACACCGTTTCTTGGGCGTGTTCAATCTTTTAAAACATCTTTTTAAAAATAGAAATCGCTCCAGACAAGGCATGACGCCACTTGTTGTAAGGAGCCAAAAAAAGAAATACTACTTCAAGGTAAAAATAACTAGCCAACGATAAGCTTTAGATGGATAGATTCCGACCCAGAAAACAGCAATTCTTCCCCCTTTGTCAGAAACATCGCTCATGGAATGTGAGGACTGAAAGACAACATAAGAGAAGCGAGAGTTACGAGGCTGTCGAAAGTAAATCCAAGATTCACTTTCTACTCCCCTAGTTTGGACACAGGAGAAAACTTATGCATTACAGCTTTGAAAGAAAAAATAATTCTTCCCTAACACAGTGCTCACCGTTATGGGAGCCAATAATTATAATTTAATAATTAAATATTTATATCCACAGACAAACGTTTGTTTCGTCTTTATAAGACTCATCAGTATGACTATAAATGTACAAATGATATATATACATACATATATACATATATATATATATATATATATATATATATATATATATATATATATATAGGTTACGTATTTTTTATTGTTTTTATGTACGTAAAAATTAGTAAAAAATAATTTTATTAAATAAATATAAAATTATTTTTACCTATATATGCCGGCGTTTCAAGCTTTTGCTATCATCAGTGTAGGAAGTTACAATTTCAGATGGTGTGAGGGCACGAACCCAGTACAGAATCAGCATAGACTCCGCAATCTATGACTCTAACCCCACGGACACGAGAGCTAATCATGTAATGATAGGAAATTAAGTTCTATTTGTGCCTTAAGAAAGCGGGCAACAGACAGTAGACAATCGAGAGGGTTCAGCTAACGTATTGATAAATGACAGTCGCTCTCTCTCTCTCTCTCTCTCTCTCTCTCTCTATATATATATATATATATATATATATATATAGTAAAGTATGAAAATATATTCATGTCAATTAAGTTACACAGAGGCGTCCGTGTTTCATCCCCACAGTGAATCGTCAGGCTAAGTCTTAACTTAAGTTCACACAAAGGTTTATATAGTAGCTCAATAACTCAATATGACTAGGGCTCTTAATTTAATAGTTCATATAACCGATAAAAAGAAGTGAAAATGAAGTAAAAGCAGAACTTTAAATACTAGTGTTTTTTAGAATACACCATTTTCTTTGAACGTTGACTGAAAACTAATCAAGAATATTCGCGTTTTTGTTAAAAACAAAATACTTCTACTTTCATTGCCCGTCCCTAGATAGATAACAGCTAATGATTTTTGAAGGAAAACAATTCAGAACACATAATTGTAGTGGTTGTAACCCAACGGGTCATGGTTCACGTGTAATCTTGTACAAAAATGAAGTCACTTCGAAATTATTTCAATCTGTTACGTTCTATCGTGAAATGCGCGCCAACAAAGAAAATGTTGGATAATGGCCTTGTGGGAACGGACGCATCTTGAGGTGGACGTATCTGTTGGAAATCGTTGGTTTGACTTGCGCGATTTAGTGCGGGTGAAACCGTGCAGTCGGGTGCAGAATAGGGCTGTTCTCACGGTTGGAGCTCACAGGTGCTGTCAGAGCGAACGAGTGTCGCACGTGTGGATTCGTAACGTCACTCGTTCTTCCTGAGAAGCTGAGAGTTTTGCCAGTCTGGGGTTTGGAGGCGAGCCTATGAGACGTGATTTAAGATGTAGTCCGCAACAAGATTAGGGGAATTGATTCCCTAAGAAAATACAGGCGAAAGATCTCTTTACCCCCTCCACGAATGGTTTAGGACTTAATTGATAAGTAATTATGAAAGCAGTAATTTGCTCTCTCTCTCTCTCTCTCGACGTTGGTGAATATCTCCAAGCCGATAGATAACTAACGCCTGTAATAAAAAGAATTGTAAGTTTAAAAGATTGTTTGTCTTCTGAGTCGGTCATGGAGCTTTTGTGTTGCAGCGGCGTGGTTCACAGCAGAAAGAAAGAAGAAAGAATTCAACCACTAGACGACGCACCCCTCCACGCGGCGAGGAAAGATTGAGGGTGCGAGAAAGGTATGCAAACTATATAGTTTTTAGTGTTAAAAAAATGTCGAGTGTTTAAGCGAGAACTGCCACGGCCCGTTCCGGGACGAGTATACAAAATGAGAACTGCCGCGGCCCAAGCGGGGGGGGGGGTCTATGTAACAAAACGACATGCAAGGAATGACTCACATATGTTTATGGAAATTATGATTCGTATTCTTCTTGTTTCGGGTTTCTAATATAAAGATAATGAAATATGTTTGCATGTCCTTATGGTGAGGGTGTGCATGGTACCTAGATACTACGAGTTAAATTGCTTTTTAGGTTTATTTAATACCGAAATAAAATTTATTGTAAACTATATTATGCATAAAATTCATTGCAAACAGGTTTTCTAGATATGTAGCTGTAGGGGTTGCATAGTCATAGTGGATGGTGTATGACTTATTTCCAACTGTTATTTCTAGTATATACTCCAAGAACTTGCTGCTACACTAGATATTTAACGTTTTACATATAGTCCAGTGAAGCTATTTGTACACTCCGTTGTGTAGCATTGTATAATAGCCATTCCTTCAGCAGAAACTTACAACTGGATGTCAGGTGGCTCACACTCTTCTGTTCTGTGTGGCAGAACCTGCACTTATCATTGTTGCTGAGACCACTCATCTTTTTAAAGGCATTGGTCATAAAGCATTGATCTTAAGCAACAATAATCATAGTAGAGCGATCCTTTTTTCACTCAGTCTACAGAGCCTTCCTTATCTATATATTCTTGTGATAGTTCATCTAGGAAATACTTAGCACGTTAATGGTTGGCCCATTCTTCCAGTTTTCTGCAATGGAAAGTGTATTTTCGGTGGCTCTTCCGGGCTATTTCCGTGGCTGGGTGAAAATATCTTGTCTTTCACGGAATTTAATTTTTATGATATATCGTGCATTTTACCCTCATATATATACAGGGTGGGCAAAAATAAGGGTCCTATTTTTAAAAATTCATAACTTTTTTATTTATTGATTTAAAAAAAATTTTTTTTTAGAATAAGTAAAGGACCCCTTCCGAAGCAAGCATGAGCCGTATTAGCCCTAAGGAACGTACCCTCATTTAGAAAACATTACTTTTGCTTAAAAAACTCAAAACAGTGTAAAAAACAATACTTTAGTTTTTGTAAGTTTTAAGAAGTGTTTTTCGGCTAAAATTTGTTTTGTTTATTTCAAAAAATCTCGGAAGGGTCAGTCTACACACACATAAAGTTTGGTGAGTTTAACTTTTATTTTGTGGAAGTTATTCAAATTCAAGTTATTCAAATTTAAAGATAGGACCCTTATTTTGCCCCACCCTGTATATATGTATATATATATATATATATATATATATATATATATATATATATATATATATATATATTGTAGGTATATATATTTTGTAAGTAGTTTGCAAATGGTAGATTCTATTTAACTCATAGATGATCATAGTGGATCTAGGAGTAATGGAAATTCGGGGGTGACTCTATACTCCACAAAAGATCGCGAAGTTTACCATCTTTTTTCAGTAAAAATGTGTGCGTGTTTGTTAAATGCGTCTGTCTGCTCCGTTTCGTTGTTGCCAACTTACAAGTGTTGCATAGTTGAGGATAGTCAGCGGGAGTTTGTTCCATGCTCTGATTCGACTCCCGTCTGATTCGTCCAGTAGTTATTTTTTCTTACGGCCAGCCATTTCAGATTAGAACCGCACATGTGTAAACCTGAAAAAAAAAAAAGCTTAAAAAAAACATCGATGCATTTTATACTGTTCATAGGTTTATTTGAAGTACCCCAATCCTCCCTCCGATATGTGCTAGCCGACCGTCGAGACACATCCGCTCACGGGCAAGTTCCAGCAGAAAAAGAAAGAGAGGGAGACATAAAAGAAAAACACAGAGAGAGAGAGAGAGAGAGAGAGAGAGAGAGAGCGAGAGAGAAGAAAAAGCAGAAGAGACCGCACTCCTCTTCCGGTTCTGCCGTCACTTCCTATGACTCGTTCGCCCACAATCGCCGAAAGAAGGTTAAACAGATCGGCCTCCCCTTAATTGCAATAAGAGTCGTGACAGAACACAATCCTCGCAGTTGGTGGGAGGAGTAAGAAAAGAAGGACTCGACCGCCCCTTTATACAACATTCCTGCTCGTATTTAATAAAGTCATACATGCGTGATTAGTTATTTCATTTCTGTCACAATCCTCTAAACGCAGAAATCTATGAATCCGGGCTAAATAAAATCCTTTCAATTGAAACTCATAAAAATCACTCCTCATCAGTAACGTCGTTATCGTCGTAGATATTTTGCGATAAGGTCACGAGTGCAAAACGTTTTTTCATCTAAAAATAATCTTTCTATTTGATCGTTATTTTAAATGCCAAAGGTAAATGCGTCTAAATCTGGTTGAAACACCACTTAAAAAAATTTTTTTTTTTTTTTAACATGATTCACCCCAAACAAGGCAGGCCGCCACTGTAAACGTAAGGGGCTACTGAGAAAAAGGAAACGGGGAGAAGGATTGGTGGTTCAGCTTAAATTGGGATCTGAGCAGCGAGATGTCTGTTTACATTAGTTTTAAATTTCTGCATGTCAGTACTGTCGGAGAAACAGGGGGCAGAGAGAGAGAGAGAGAGAGTTATAAAGGCCAGCAGCACGAGGAAAGAAGCTATTTGAGTAGAATGCTCTCCGGCATCAGGGGACCTCCACAGTGAAAGAATGAGATTTAGTAGAATGTCGAGTTAGTCTAGTGAATTTACGTCGACGGGGCACCAGAGTAGCCAACTCATCGGAGCATAATCCATTGAAGTATTTGTAAAACAAACATAAGGATGCTACATTGCGGCGATGGGACAGGGGCTGGAGCTTAGCTGACAGTGAGGGACCTATTAGGTTGACGACTCTTTTTTGGACTTTGTCAAGGAGGGAGAGACTAGTAGATGATGCACCAGCCCAGATGTGGCAACAATACTCCATGCATGGGCGAATGGTGAGAGAGAGTGGTGAGATTTTGAAGTACTAAATACTTTATTTTACTTATTTCATTCCTTAATCCATATAGTTATCACGTTAGGAAATTAGTCACACTGGCAGTGAGATTAAAAGGCCAACTTCATATTCACGATAAAAGAAAAACAGCTTTCTAGTATACTCAGTCATGTCTATACGATCGGCGTCGGAAATTTAACTAACATGCATACTGATTTGCTCCGATGAACTAGCTGCGCTAATGCCCCCTCGACGCAAATATACTAGAACAACCCGACAATCAGCTAGATCCCATCCATTCACTGTGGAGGTCCCCAGATGCCGGAGAGCCTTCTACTTCAATAGCTTCTTTCCTCGTGCTGCCGGCCTCTGGAACTCCCTCCCTGCTCCCTGTTTCCCCGACTGTACTGACATGCAGAGGTTTAAAACTAATGTAACCAGACATCTCGCTGTACAGCTCTCAACCAGAGGATGAGACCCAAAACCTATTCCCTAATTCCCAGTAACCCCTTACGTCTACAATGGCGACCAGCCTTGTTTGGGGTGAACTATCTTAAAACAAAAACTATTCGTTCTTATTTTGTTTGATTATTACGTCCTCCAAAAAGGTTATGTTTTCATCAAAGAATGTTTGTTTGCTTGTTTTCTTTTTCTATACAGTCGAGCGTCCACATCGTTTGGGCAATCCGCATCAAACTTGTTCAAAATATTCGTCACATTCTTGCTTAAAAGTGATTTAATTTTTGGATATCTAGGTCAAATATCAAAGTCAATGTCACGGAAAAAGTGAAAGTCACATGCTTGACGATAATTTCAGTTCAGTTCATCGTAGAGACTCACTGCTTGCCCCATATTGTAACCAATGAAGTCTTGCATATTATATAGCCTTAGATCTTGACCTTAAAAAGTTCGGTCATAGTCGAAATTTTGACGGAATTTCAACTTCCGATTTTTCCAAATTTGCTGTATGAATCTGATGCTGTTTGATAACAGTGACCACCATGCAACATTTCAGCCTGATCAGATTATTTTTGGAGATACTTCATACAATGCTGAGAAGTTAAGTGCAGATAAGACTTTAGCCTATCCTTACGTTGTCAGGTGGAGGTATGCAGTTTCACGACTGACTTATGTCCTTATCGATGATTATTTTCGTTTTACCATTACCTACAATTCTATTCGCGAATATTTTCTATATCGTGGATAAATGCTTAGTTGTTTTCGTGAAAAGTGATCTTCCCGTATTTTCCGGCCAATTTACTTTTGGGTGCTGCAATTCTTGGTTTCCTGCTGAATTTCCCTGAGAAACGCTGTTCAGCTAGTTAAAAATAAAGTTTTGCATTTGATTGTTTTAAAAAAAATATATTTCACTTATTTCCATTGGTTTCCTTATATATATATTATAGTTAACCTCCAGAATAACTTGATCTTCCCACTGGTCCTTAGGCAGCAGAGGTCAGCCTTTGTAGTGTGGAGTGAGGAAAAGAAGATTGAAATTATGTTGTAGCTGACTGTCCCCTTGGATGATAATTGAGAGAAAATGGGATTAATTAAATTCATGTTTAAATCCTGGATTAAAGGATTTTAAATCAATCCCAAAGGAATTAAAATATTGTTCCTTTAACCTTTTTAATTCTTAAACCCATTTTCTCTTCCTAATTCATTTAGAAGACACATCATTAAACCTCAAAACAGTAACGGCCAAATATACGATACTCATAATATTGGCTCACGGGGTTTATATAGAAATATATTTTAATTTTTTTAATTTTTTTATATCTCTTTAAATCTTCTCCGGTTTAAAACTCAACTGTTACTTTTCACACTCCCCCTTTTTTTCAAACCTTATCAAACCTTCCTTACACTAAATTCAAACAAACATACATAACACTCTAAGCAAATAACGCATCCAAACGAGAATGACACGTGACTTCACATTTCCGAAACAGATGACAACAGAAGCTGAAGAGAGCCGGATGGCTAAGTCCTTCTGTTTTAATTTTTAACTTTAATTCTCAATTAATCGAGAACTCTGATGGGATTTTTCCTGCTATATTACAAAGAAGTACACACACACACACACACACATATATATATATATATATATATATATATATATATATATATATATATATATATATATATATATATATATATATATATTCGAAATATTTAAGATTTTTTGTACCTACAGACGATACTGTTTCGGGGCTTCTACCCTCATCAGTGCAGGAGTGGCGATATATATATATATATATATATATATATATATATATATATATATATACATCGCTACTGCTGCACTATATATATATATATATATATATATATATATATATATATATATATATACATCGCCACTCCTGCACTATATATATATATATATATATATATATATATATATATATATATATATATATATATATATATATATATATATATAGTGCGAAATGCGTTCGATTATGAAGTTATTCAAGTATATTAATTTCAGGAAAACGCCGCTGAAAAATATTAATATTTACACAGCAAGGAAAGTAACTGTCAAATGGAATTCAGATGTTACTGCCCTTTTTTTTTTAAAGAAAGTAGCCCGCCAAAAAGAAGACCCGAGCTGGAAAAAGTACATTTCTGAAGGAAATAAAGCGAATCACATTTTTTTTTCTTTTCTTAAAGGAAAATAAGCTGACGAATCAGAATAAAATATAGACTTTTTAGTTATCGATTACAAAAGTCGAGATCTGCGAGAACAATGGCTGAAAAACCATTGTATTTCCTATCGAAGTCGGATGCCGTGGTTTTATTGCCAACTCCACCCCCGCGTTTTTTTTAAAATAATCTTGGTCTTTCTCCATCAGACAAGAAAAAATACATAAAGAAAATACAAAACAAGGTTCTATCTCCATCAACGTGGATATGGCAATCCCACGGAGTGACGACAATCCAACAAAGTCTGGTAGCATCGTGAGATACTGCTGGGGCGCCCTGGCAATGATGCTTCGGCCTCAGAATCATGCTTGAACCAGAGTCATCATCTGATTAAGGCTTTGTTGGAAGCAATGCTGCTGTACAAGCAACAGTTATTGTATGAACATTTTATCTTTATATATATATATATATATATATATATATATATATATATATATATATATATATATATATATATATATATATATATATATATATATAAATTCTTTGTAGAATGGTAGGAAAAATCCCAGCAGAGTGCTCGATTAATTAAGAATCAAAGTTAAAAATTAAGAGCATAATATTTATTTATTCTGGTACAGAAAAATTAGTACAACATTCGTACCGTCGGTTTCAAGCACGGAAGGTCTTACCCATCCGGCTCTCTTCAGCTTCTGTTGTCATCTGTTTTGGAAATGTGAGGTCACATGACACTCTTGTTGGGACGCGTTATTTGCTCAGTGTGTTGTGTGTGTTTGTTTAAATTTGAATTTAGTGTCATAAGACCGTTGAGATTTAAAACACGGGAGAAGAAAGAGAATTCAAGATTAAAGGGAATAAAAAGGGGAATAAAAAAGGGGGGTAAAAAATAAAAAATATATATATGAAAAAATATATATATATATATATATAAATAAATATAAAAAAACAAAAAACATATATATATATAAAAACATTTTAATACTAAGAATAAAGGAATAAAAAAATAATAAAAAAAGAAGAAAAAGAGAAAAAGAGTATAAAAAGTGAGTTAAAAAAGAAAGAATAAAAATATATAAATAAAATATATAAATAAAAATAATAATAATAAAAAAATAAAAATTAAAAAATTAAAAAATTAAAGATTAAAAACAAAAATAATAAAAATAAAGAAAGGGTTTCTCTGAAATTCCCGTGAGCCAAATTATGAATTTGTATCATTAGCCGTTATATTTTTGAAGGTATGCGTTCTAAAAATCGTTGATGTGTAAGAATCTTTAGATTGGAGTGATTTTTAATGAAGGGATTCGGATCTAAGGGAGGTAACTAAGATGGAAATATGAAATATTTGAGTTTGTTAAAGTGGGTTTGAAAATTAATCTGGTGGTTGATAAAAGATAAAAAAATAAAAAAATAAAAAATTAAATATTTTTGCATTTTGGTGAAAGTCGAAGTTTTTGCTCTTGGAATTTATGTGGATATAATTTTTTGAGTAATCTAGTGATTGATAATTAAATTAAATATTTTTGTATTTTTGTGAAGGTCGGAGTTTTTGCTCTTGAAGTTTAAGTGGATATAGGTTGATGAGGTGTTTGTTCGTTTTTATTGTGTTTATATTAGTAGAGGGGGGGTTAGTTAGACATTATGTGAATCGGTCAGACCAGTTTATAAGCAATGCTTGCCTCTTGTGTGCACATCCCTTGAATATTTCATCGCGGACATTTAAACAGGCTGTATTCGGATCGATGATGGCTTTTGAAATGTGGTATTTTTCAGCGTCACATAGAGGACATCTGTTTATGGCTGGAGAGAAGGATGGTTTTCTCTCAATTATTTTCCATTTGATGGTGAAGGGTGTGTTTTCTTCTTTAAGCTGCCATATTCGGGTCGCGAGTGCCGTATTAGCCTTGTTTTTGTATCTGAAGGAGTTTCTGTGTGCATATAGCCTTTGTTTGAAATTTCCCTTCGTCATCCCAATATATTTTTCTGCATTACTGGTATTCTGGTCTGTGACGGTTGCTTCATAAATGATTGAATTGATTTTGCAATTTCCCTCCAGGGGGCAGTTGTTTTTGTCTTGGCATGAGCAGCCTGCGTTTGTAATTGTTTTGGGTTCTGCAGAGATAATTTTTCTTATTGAAGGGGCAGTGGAATAGCTGATCTTAACAGAATTTCTGTTAAAAAGTTTGTGTAATTCATTTGTGGGTGGGAAGTGTTTGTCGAGCAACTTGAGGAAAAGTTGGCCTACCTTTGTTTTGGTATTGGTCGAATAGGGTGGGGAAAACCAGATCACCGATCTCCTTCTATTGCGGGTCCCCCGTGGTTGGTCTCGGTTGGGGGTGTATGAGATTTCTTCTCTGAACCCGCTGTCGCGGAGCGCTTTGTTGTAATATGGTGCTGCTTGGTTGAAAATTTCGGGACTGGATGAAAGGTTTGAGATTCTTTGGCTAATATTATTGATTAAATTTTTAAAGATGGTGGGGGGGTGGCAGGATCCCTTGTGTATGTATTGGAGTGTTTCATTGGGTTTGTGGAAAGGTTTGTGTGTATTGTTTTTAAGGTTCAGTGTGGTATCTAGGAAGTTTACTTGGTCTAAATTTGTTTTAATGGTAATTTTGAAGCCGAGATTATGGAAGGTGTTTGTTAATTCTTTTCTAAATCTATCTAATGTGTTTCCGTTGTGGTTGCGTGACAGACAAAGTCCGTCATCTCTATAGAGACCAAAGAAATGGTCTGGAAATTTATTTTGGAGTGTATCTAATATAAGCAAGCCGACTAAGTCACAGATGTCTGCACTGTCGTAGGCCCCCATTGCAACATCAAATGGGTCCTCTGGGTTTGATTTTTTAACCCAAGCCCTTCCCTCGAAGAAGAGAAGGGTTTGTCTTGCTTGCAGTATTGTGTCTCTTTCTAGTTGACTGATGTTTGTGTGTGAAAGTGCAAATGTTAAGGCCTTATCTAGGGTGTCTTTTGTAATGGATGGGTAGAAGTCTACTATATCTAATTGTGTGAATTTGCATCTGTGTTTATCTTGTATGTTATGGAACCAATTTAGGACTGAGTTAGTATTGCCCCACAGACTTAGGTTTATTTTTTCCTTAATTTTATTAACTATATTTTTAACAATGGATTTGCTTGCTAGTCCTAGTTCGCTTTTAGCTGGGTTGATAAGTCTGCATGAGGGTTTATTTGTGAAGTTTTCTTTGTGGTCTTTTAAAGTAACAAAGGCCTTCCTCTTATCTAAATAATTAATTCTATATTCGACGCCTAGTCTAGTAGCTATTTCAGTAGTATCATTATTAATAGATTTATATGTATCTGCCTTGGCTAATTGATATTTATCGGTAATGGAGCTAATTGTTAGGTCTGTTTTTTCCTTTTTAGTCATTTTATAAATATTTTTAGTTTTGTCGGAGAATACAAGTGCATTATTTTCTCTTTTAAGTTTTTTTATGTCGGCGGTAAGTGTCTTCTGAAATGTATTTTGCTTGTTTGTAAAAACTAGGTTGTGAGTAATGTTGAGTAGGTCTTTTTCGAAATTGTCTAAGGCCTCTACTTTTGGCGGGTATTTACCAGATTTTAAGCCGTAGTAGTTTTTTTCCGTTTGCCTCTGTTCTGTATTCAACACTTTCCACCTCATTCTTCCTATGACGTCCACTATTTTTGTCAGGAGTATCCTGGTATATGTTTGTTTTTTGGGGGTTGGGATATTTTTGGTAGAATATCCGAGAGTGTATAGTTCCATTTCCCAGGGTATAGGTGGTAATCCCTGTTAATTAGTTTTTTCCGTGGTGTTGGTAGTTTTCCCGAGAGTGCTCGACTACAAGGCTAACAGGGTTTAACTGTAATTCCTGGTAGGGGCTGAGTAAATTCTTTGTAGAATGGTAGGAAAAATCCCAGCAGAGTGCTCGATTAATTAAGAATCAAAGTTAAAAATTAAGAGCATAATATTTATTTATTCTGGTACAGAAAAATTAGTACAACATTCGTACCGTCGGTTTCAAGCACGGAAGGTCTTACCCATCCGGCTCTCTTCAGCTTCTGTTGTCATCTGTTTTGGAAATGTGAGGTCACATGACACTCTTGTTGGGACGCGTTATTTGCTCAGTGTGTTGTGTGTGTTTGTTTAAATTTGAATTTAGTGTCATAAGACCGTTGAGATTTAAAACACGGGAGAAGAAAGAGAATTCAAGATTAAAGGGAATAAAAAGGGGAATAAAAAAGGGGGGTAAAAAATAAAAAAATATATATATGAAAAAATATATATATATATATATATAAATAAATATAAAAAAAACAAAAAACATATATATATATAAAAACATTTTAATACTAAGAATAAAGGAATAAAAAAATAATAAAAAAAGAAGAAAAAGAGAAAAAGAGTATAAAAAGTGAGTTAAAAAAGAAAGAATAAAAATATATAAATAAAATATATAAATAAAAATAATAATAATAAAAAAATAAAAATTAAAAAATTAAAAAATTAAAGATTAAAAACAAAAATAATAAAAATAAAGAAAGGGTTTCTCTGAAATTCCCGTGAGCCAAATTATGAATTTGTATCATTAGCCGTTATATTTTTGAAGGTATGCGTTCTAAAAATCGTTGATGTGTAAGAATCTTTAGATTGGAGTGATTTTTAATGAAGGGATTCGGATCTAAGGGAGGTAACTAAGATGGAAATATGAAATATTTGAGTTTGTTAAAGTGGGTTTGAAAATTAATCTGGTGGTTGATAAAAGATAAAAAAATAAAAAAATAAAAAATTAAATATTTTTGCATTTTGGTGAAAGTCGAAGTTTTTGCTCTTGGAATTTATGTGGATATAATTTTTTGAGTAATCTAGTGATTGATAATTAAATTAAATATTTTTGTATTTTTGTGAAGGTCGGAGTTTTTGCTCTTGAAGTTTAAGTGGATATAGGTTGATGAGGTGTTTGTTCGTTTTTATTGTGTTTATATTAGTAGAGGGGGGGTTAGTTAGACATTATGTGAATCGGTCAGACCAGTTTATAAGCAATGCTTGCCTCTTGTGTGCACATCCCTTGAATATTTCATCGCGGACATTTAAACAGGCTGTATTCGGATCGATGATGGCTTTTGAAATGTGGTATTTTTCAGCGTCACATAGAGGACATCTGTTTATGGCTGGAGAGAAGGATGGTTTTCTCTCAATTATTTTCCATTTGATGGTGAAGGGTGTGTTTTCTTCTTTAAGCTGCCATATTCGGGTCGCGAGTGCCGTATTAGCCTTGTTTTTGTATCTGAAGGAGTTTCTGTGTGCATATAGCCTTTGTTTGAAATTTCCCTTCGTCATCCCAATATATTTTTCTGCATTACTGGTATTCTGGTCTGTGACGGTTGCTTCATAAATGATTGAATTGATTTTGCAATTTCCCTCCAGGGGGCAGTTGTTTTTGTCTTGGCATGAGCAGCCTGCGTTTGTAATTGTTTTGGGTTCTGCAGAGATAATTTTTCTTATTGAAGGGGCAGTGGAATAGCTGATCTTAACAGAATTTCTGTTAAAAAGTTTGTGTAATTCATTTGTGGGTGGGAAGTGTTTGTCGAGCAACTTGAGGAAAAGTTGGCCTACCTTTGTTTTGGTATTGGTCGAATAGGGTGGGGAAAACCAGATCACCGATCTCCTTCTATTGCGGGTCCCCCGTGGTTGGTCTCGGTTGGGGGTGTATGAGATTTCTTCTCTGAACCCGCTGTCGCGGAGCGCTTTGTTGTAATATGGTGCTGCTTGGTTGAAAATTTCGGGACTGGATGAAAGGTTTGAGATTCTTTGGCTAATATTATTGATTAAATTTTTAAAGATGGTGGGGGGGTGGCAGGATCCCTTGTGTATGTATTGGAGTGTTTCATTGGGTTTGTGGAAAGGTTTGTGTGTATTGTTTTTAAGGTTCAGTGTGGTATCTAGGAAGTTTACTTGGTCTAAATTTGTTTTAATGGTAATTTTGAAGCCGAGATTATGGAAGGTGTTTGTTAATTCTTTTCTAAATCTATCTAATGTGTTTCCGTTGTGGTTGCGTGACAGACAAAGTCCGTCATCTCTATAGAGACCAAAGAAATGGTCTGGAAATTTATTTTGGAGTGTATCTAATATAAGCAAGCCGACTAAGTCACAGATGTCTGCACTGTCGTAGGCCCCCATTGCAACATCAAATGGGTCCTCTGGGTTTGATTTTTTAACCCAAGCCCTTCCCTCGAAGAAGAGAAGGGTTTGTCTTGCTTGCAGTATTGTGTCTCTTTCTAGTTGACTGATGTTTGTGTGTGAAAGTGCAAATGTTAAGGCCTTATCTAGGGTGTCTTTTGTAATGGATGGGTAGAAGTCTACTATATCTAATTGTGTGAATTTGCATCTGTGTTTATCTTGTATGTTATGGAACCAATTTAGGACTGAGTTAGTATTGCCCCACAGACTTAGGTTTATTTTTTCCTTAATTTTATTAACTATATTTTTAACAATGGATTTGCTTGCTAGTCCTAGTTCGCTTTTAGCTGGGTTGATAAGTCTGCATGAGGGTTTATTTGTGAAGTTTTCTTTGTGGTCTTTTAAAGTAACAAAGGCCTTCCTCTTATCTAAATAATTAATTCTATATTCGACGCCTAGTCTAGTAGCTATTTCAGTAGTATCATTATTAATAGATTTATATGTATCTGCCTTGGCTAATTGATATTTATCGGTAATGGAGCTAATTGTTAGGTCTGTTTTTTCCTTTTTAGTCATTTTATAAATATTTTTAGTTTTGTCGGAGAATACAAGTGCATTATTTTCTCTTTTAAGTTTTTTTATGTCGGCGGTAAGTGTCTTCTGAAATGTATTTTGCTTGTTTGTAAAAACTAGGTTGTGAGTAATGTTGAGTAGGTCTTTTTCGAAATTGTCTAAGGCCTCTACTTTTGGCGGGTATTTACCAGATTTTAAGCCGTAGTAGTTTTTTTCCGTTTGCCTCTGTTCTGTATTCAACACTTTCCACCTCATTCTTCCTATGACGTCCACTATTTTTGTCAGGAGTATCCTGGTATATGTTTGTTTTTTGGGGGTTGGGATATTTTTGGTAGAATATCCGAGAGTGTATAGTTCCATTTCCCAGGGTATAGGTGGTAATCCCTGTTAATTAGTTTTTTCCGTGGTGTTGGTAGTTTTCCCGAGAGTGCTCGACTACAAGGCTAACAGGGTTTAACTGTAATTCCTGGTAGGGGCTGAGTAAATTCTTTGTAGAATGGTAGGAAAAATCCCAGCAGAGTGCTCGATTAATTAAGAATCAAAGTTAAAAATTAAGAGCATAATATTTATTTATTCTGGTACAGAAAAATTAGTACAACATTCGTACCGTCGGTTTCAAGCACGGAAGGTCTTACCCATCCGGCTCTCTTCAGCTTCTGTTGTCATCTGTTTTGGAAATGTGAGGTCACATGACACTCTTGTTGGGACGCGTTATTTGCTCAGTGTGTTGTGTGTGTTTGTTTAAATTTGAATTTAGTGTCATAAGACCGTTGAGATTTAAAACACGGGAGAAGAAAGAGAATTCAAGATTAAAGGGAATAAAAAGGGGAATAAAAAAGGGGGGTAAAAAATAAAAAAATATATATATGAAAAAATATATATATATATATATATAAATAAATATAAAAAAAACAAAAAACATATATATATATAAAAACATTTTAATACTAAGAATAAAGGAATAAAAAAATAATAAAAAAAGAAGAAAAAGAGAAAAAGAGTATAAAAAGTGAGTTAAAAAAGAAAGAATAAAAATATATAAATAAAATATATAAATAAAAATAATAATAATAAAAAAATAAAAATTAAAAAATTAAAAAATTAAAGATTAAAAACAAAAATAATAAAAATAAAGAAAGGGTTTCTCTGAAATTCCCGTGAGCCAAATTATGAATTTGTATCATTAGCCGTTATATTTTTGAAGGTATGCGTTCTAAAAATCGTTGATGTGTAAGAATCTTTAGATTGGAGTGATTTTTAATGAAGGGATTCGGATCTAAGGGAGGTAACTAAGATGGAAATATGAAATATTTGAGTTTGTTAAAGTGGGTTTGAAAATTAATCTGGTGGTTGATAAAAGATAAAAAAATAAAAAAATAAAAAATTAAATATTTTTGCATTTTGGTGAAAGTCGAAGTTTTTGCTCTTGGAATTTATGTGGATATAATTTTTTGAGTAATCTAGTGATTGATAATTAAATTAAATATTTTTGTATTTTTGTGAAGGTCGGAGTTTTTGCTCTTGAAGTTTAAGTGGATATAGGTTGATGAGGTGTTTGTTCGTTTTTATTGTGTTTATATTAGTAGAGGGGGGGTTAGTTAGACATTATGTGAATCGGTCAGACCAGTTTATAAGCAATGCTTGCCTCTTGTGTGCACATCCCTTGAATATTTCATCGCGGACATTTAAACAGGCTGTATTCGGATCGATGATGGCTTTTGAAATGTGGTATTTTTCAGCGTCACATAGAGGACATCTGTTTATGGCTGGAGAGAAGGATGGTTTTCTCTCAATTATTTTCCATTTGATGGTGAAGGGTGTGTTTTCTTCTTTAAGCTGCCATATTCGGGTCGCGAGTGCCGTATTAGCCTTGTTTTTGTATCTGAAGGAGTTTCTGTGTGCATATAGCCTTTGTTTGAAATTTCCCTTCGTCATCCCAATATATTTTTCTGCATTACTGGTATTCTGGTCTGTGACGGTTGCTTCATAAATGATTGAATTGATTTTGCAATTTCCCTCCAGGGGGCAGTTGTTTTTGTCTTGGCATGAGCAGCCTGCGTTTGTAATTGTTTTGGGTTCTGCAGAGATAATTTTTCTTATTGAAGGGGCAGTGGAATAGCTGATCTTAACAGAATTTCTGTTAAAAAGTTTGTGTAATTCATTTGTGGGTGGGAAGTGTTTGTCGAGCAACTTGAGGAAAAGTTGGCCTACCTTTGTTTTGGTATTGGTCGAATAGGGTGGGGAAAACCAGATCACCGATCTCCTTCTATTGCGGGTCCCCCGTGGTTGGTCTCGGTTGGGGGTGTATGAGATTTCTTCTCTGAACCCGCTGTCGCGGAGCGCTTTGTTGTAATATGGTGCTGCTTGGTTGAAAATTTCGGGACTGGATGAAAGGTTTGAGATTCTTTGGCTAATATTATTGATTAAATTTTTAAAGATGGTGGGGGGGTGGCAGGATCCCTTGTGTATGTATTGGAGTGTTTCATTGGGTTTGTGGAAAGGTTTGTGTGTATTGTTTTTAAGGTTCAGTGTGGTATCTAGGAAGTTTACTTGGTCTAAATTTGTTTTAATGGTAATTTTGAAGCCGAGATTATGGAAGGTGTTTGTTAATTCTTTTCTAAATCTATCTAATGTGTTTCCGTTGTGGTTGCGTGACAGACAAAGTCCGTCATCTCTATAGAGACCAAAGAAATGGTCTGGAAATTTATTTTGGAGTGTATCTAATATAAGCAAGCCGACTAAGTCACAGATGTCTGCACTGTCGTAGGCCCCCATTGCAACATCAAATGGGTCCTCTGGGTTTGATTTTTTAACCCAAGCCCTTCCCTCGAAGAAGAGAAGGGTTTGTCTTGCTTGCAGTATTGTGTCTCTTTCTAGTTGACTGATGTTTGTGTGTGAAAGTGCAAATGTTAAGGCCTTATCTAGGGTGTCTTTTGTAATGGATGGGTAGAAGTCTACTATATCTAATTGTGTGAATTTGCATCTGTGTTTATCTTGTATGTTATGGAACCAATTTAGGACTGAGTTAGTATTGCCCCACAGACTTAGGTTTATTTTTTCCTTAATTTTATTAACTATATTTTTAACAATGGATTTGCTTGCTAGTCCTAGTTCGCTTTTAGCTGGGTTGATAAGTCTGCATGAGGGTTTATTTGTGAAGTTTTCTTTGTGGTCTTTTAAAGTAACAAAGGCCTTCCTCTTATCTAAATAATTAATTCTATATTCGACGCCTAGTCTAGTAGCTATTTCAGTAGTATCATTATTAATAGATTTATATGTATCTGCCTTGGCTAATTGATATTTATCGGTAATGGAGCTAATTGTTAGGTCTGTTTTTTCCTTTTTAGTCATTTTATAAATATTTTTAGTTTTGTCGGAGAATACAAGTGCATTATTTTCTCTTTTAAGTTTTTTTATGTCGGCGGTAAGTGTCTTCTGAAATGTATTTTGCTTGTTTGTAAAAACTAGGTTGTGAGTAATGTTGAGTAGGTCTTTTTCGAAATTGTCTAAGGCCTCTACTTTTGGCGGGTATTTACCAGATTTTAAGCCGTAGTAGTTTTTTTCCGTTTGCCTCTGTTCTGTATTCAACACTTTCCACCTCATTCTTCCTATGACGTCCACTATTTTTGTCAGGAGTATCCTGGTATATGTTTATTTTTGTTTTTAATCTTTAATTTTTTAATTTTTTAATTTTTATTTTTTTATTATTATTATTTTTATTTATATATTTTATTTATATATTTTTATTCTTTCTTTTTTAACTCACTTTTTATACTCTTTTTCTCTTTTTCTTTTTTTTTTTTTTATATTTTTTTATTCCTTTATTCTTAGTATTAAAATGTTTTTATATATATATATGTTTTTTGTTTTTTTTATATTTATTTATATATATATATATATATATTTTTTCATATATATATTTTTTTATTTTTTACCCCCCTTTTTTATTCCCCTTTTTATTCCCTTTAATCTTGAATTCTCTTTCTTCTCCCGTGTTTTAAATCTCAACGGTCTTATGACACTAAATTCAAATTTAAACAAACACACACAACACACTGAGCAAATAACG
Organism: Sepiola atlantica; assembly: GCA_963556195.1. Taxonomy (NCBI): domain Eukaryota; kingdom Metazoa; phylum Mollusca; class Cephalopoda; order Sepiida; family Sepiolidae; genus Sepiola; species Sepiola atlantica. Next base: position 170,017,313 of record OY744522.1, on the reverse strand, counting down.
CGTCCCAACAAGAGTGTCATGTGACCTCACATTTCCAAAACAGATGACAACAGAAGCTGAAGAGAGCCGGATGGGTAAGACCTTCCGTGCTTGAAACCGACGGTACGAATGTTGTACTAATTTTTCTGTACCAGAATAAATAAATATTATGCTCTTAATTTTTAACTTTGATTCTTAATTAATCGAGCACTCTGCTGGGATTTTTCCTACCATTCTACAAAGAATTTACTCAGCCCCTACCAGGAATTACAGTTAAACCCTGTTAGCCTTGTAGTCGAGCACTCTCGGGAAAACTACCAACACCACGGAAAAAACTAATTAACAGGGATTACCACCTATACCCTGGGAAATGGAACTATACACTCTCGGATATTCTACCAAAAATATCCCAACCCCCAAAAAACAAACATATACCAGGATACTCCTGACAAAAATAGTGGACGTCATAGGAAGAATGAGGTGGAAAGTGTTGAATACAGAACAGAGGCAAACGGAAAAAAACTACTACGGCTTAAAATCTGGTAAATACCCGCCAAAAGTAGAGGCCTTAGACAATTTCGAAAAAGACCTACTCAACATTACTCACAACCTAGTTTTTACAAACAAGCAAAATACATTTCAGAAGACACTTACCGCCGACATAAAAAAACTTAAAAGAGAAAATAATGCACTTGTATTCTCCGACAAAACTAAAAATATTTATAAAATGACTAAAAAGGAAAAAACAGACCTAACAATTAGCTCCATTACCGATAAATATCAATTAGCCAAGGCAGATACATATAAATCTATTAATAATGATACTACTGAAATAGCTACTAGACTAGGCGTCGAATATAGAATTAATTATTTAGATAAGAGGAAGGCCTTTGTTACTTTAAAAGACCACAAAGAAAACTTCACAAATAAACCCTCATGCAGACTTATCAACCCAGCTAAAAGCGAACTAGGACTAGCAAGCAAATCCATTGTTAAAAATATAGTTAATAAAATTAAGGAAAAAATAAACCTAAGTCTGTGGGGCAATACTAACTCAGTCCTAAATTGGTTCCATAACATACAAGATAAACACAGATGCAAATTCACACAATTAGATATAGTAGACTTCTACCCATCCATTACAAAAGACACCCTAGATAAGGCCTTAACATTTGCACTTTCACACACAAACATCAGTCAACTAGAAAGAGACACAATACTGCAAGCAAGACAAACCCTTCTCTTCTTCGAGGGAAGGGCTTGGGTTAAAAAATCAAACCCAGAGGACCCATTTGATGTTGCAATGGGGGCCTACGACAGTGCAGACATCTGTGACTTAGTCGGCTTGCTTATATTAGATACACTCCAAAATAAATTTCCAGACCATTTCTTTGGTCTCTATAGAGATGACGGACTTTGTCTGTCACGCAACCACAACGGAAACACATTAGATAGATTTAGAAAAGAATTAACAAACACCTTCCATAATCTCGGCTTCAAAATTACCATTAAAACAAATTTAGACCAAGTAAACTTCCTAGATACCACACTGAACCTTAAAAACAATACACACAAACCTTTCCACAAACCCAATGAAACACTCCAATACATACACAAGGGATCCTGCCACCCCCCCACCATCTTTAAAAATTTAATCAATAATATTAGCCAAAGAATCTCAAACCTTTCATCCAGTCCCGAAATTTTCAACCAAGCAGCACCATATTACAACAAAGCGCTCCGCGACAGCGGGTTCAGAGAAGAAATCTCATACACCCCCAACCGAGACCAACCACGGGGGACCCGCAATAGAAGGAGATCGGTGATCTGGTTTTCCCCACCCTATTCGACCAATACCAAAACAAAGGTAGGCCAACTTTTCCTCAAGTTGCTCGACAAACACTTCCCACCCACAAATGAATTACACAAACTTTTTAACAGAAATTCTGTTAAGATCAGCTATTCCACTGCCCCTTCAATAAGAAAAATTATCTCTGCAGAACCCAAAACAATTACAAACGCAGGCTGCTCATGCCAAGACAAAAACAACTGCCCCCTGGAGGGAAATTGCAAAATCAATTCAATCATTTATGAAGCAACCGTCACAGACCAGAATACCAGTAATGCAGAAAAAAATATATTGGGATGACGAAGGGAAATTTCAAACAAAGGCTATATGCACACAGAAACTCCTTCAGATACAAAAACAAGGCTAATACGGCACTCGCGACCCGAATATGGCAGCTTAAAGAAGAAAACACACCCTTCACCATCAAATGGAAAATAATTGAGAGAAAACCATCCTTCTCTCCAGCCATAAACAGATGTCCTCTATGTGACGCTGAAAAATACCACATTTCAAAAGCCATCATCGATCCGAATACAGCCTGTTTAAATGTCCGCGATGAAATATTCAAGGGATGTGCACACAAGAGGCAAGCATTGCTTATAAACTGGTCTGACCGATTCACATAATGTCTAACTAACCCCCCCTCTACTAATATAAACACAATAAAAACGAACAAACACCTCATCAACCTATATCCACTTAAACTTCAAGAGCAAAAACTCCGACCTTCACAAAAATACAAAAATATTTAATTTAATTATCAATCACTAGATTACTCAAAAAATTATATCCACATAAATTCCAAGAGCAAAAACTTCGACTTTCACCAAAATGCAAAAATATTTAATTTTTTATTTTTTTATTTTTTTATCTTTTATCAACCACCAGATTAATTTTCAAACCCACTTTAACAAACTCAAATATTTCATATTTCCATCTTAGTTACCTCCCTTAGATCCGAATCCCTTCATTAAAAATCACTCCAATCTAAAGATTCTTACACATCAACGATTTTTAGAACGCATACCTTCAAAAATATAACGGCTAATGATACAAATTCATAATTTGGCTCACGGGAATTTCAGAGAAACCCTTTCTTTATTTTTATTATTTTTGTTTTTAATCTTTAATTTTTTAATTTTTTAATTTTTATTTTTTTATTATTATTATTTTTATTTATATATTTTATTTATATATTTTTATTCTTTCTTTTTTAACTCACTTTTTATACTCTTTTTCTCTTTTTCTTCTTTTTTTATTATTTTTTTATTCCTTTATTCTTAGTATTAAAATGTTTTTATATATATATATGTTTTTTGTTTTTTTTATATTTATTTATATATATATATATATATATTTTTTCATATATATATTTTTTTATTTTTTACCCCCCTTTTTTATTCCCCTTTTTATTCCCTTTAATCTTGAATTCTCTTTCTTCTCCCGTGTTTTAAATCTCAACGGTCTTATGACACTAAATTCAAATTTAAACAAACACACACAACACACTGAGCAAATAACGCGTCCCAACAAGAGTGTCATGTGACCTCACATTTCCAAAACAGATGACAACAGAAGCTGAAGAGAGCCGGATGGGTAAGACCTTCCGTGCTTGAAACCGACGGTACGAATGTTGTACTAATTTTTCTGTACCAGAATAAATAAATATTATGCTCTTAATTTTTAACTTTGATTCTTAATTAATCGAGCACTCTGCTGGGATTTTTCCTACCATTCTACAAAGAATTTACTCAGCCCCTACCAGGAATTACAGTTAAACCCTGTTAGCCTTGTAGTCGAGCACTCTCGGGAAAACTACCAACACCACGGAAAAAACTAATTAACAGGGATTACCACCTATACCCTGGGAAATGGAACTATACACTCTCGGATATTCTACCAAAAATATCCCAACCCCCAAAAAACAAACATATACCAGGATACTCCTGACAAAAATAGTGGACGTCATAGGAAGAATGAGGTGGAAAGTGTTGAATACAGAACAGAGGCAAACGGAAAAAAACTACTACGGCTTAAAATCTGGTAAATACCCGCCAAAAGTAGAGGCCTTAGACAATTTCGAAAAAGACCTACTCAACATTACTCACAACCTAGTTTTTACAAACAAGCAAAATACATTTCAGAAGACACTTACCGCCGACATAAAAAAACTTAAAAGAGAAAATAATGCACTTGTATTCTCCGACAAAACTAAAAATATTTATAAAATGACTAAAAAGGAAAAAACAGACCTAACAATTAGCTCCATTACCGATAAATATCAATTAGCCAAGGCAGATACATATAAATCTATTAATAATGATACTACTGAAATAGCTACTAGACTAGGCGTCGAATATAGAATTAATTATTTAGATAAGAGGAAGGCCTTTGTTACTTTAAAAGACCACAAAGAAAACTTCACAAATAAACCCTCATGCAGACTTATCAACCCAGCTAAAAGCGAACTAGGACTAGCAAGCAAATCCATTGTTAAAAATATAGTTAATAAAATTAAGGAAAAAATAAACCTAAGTCTGTGGGGCAATACTAACTCAGTCCTAAATTGGTTCCATAACATACAAGATAAACACAGATGCAAATTCACACAATTAGATATAGTAGACTTCTACCCATCCATTACAAAAGACACCCTAGATAAGGCCTTAACATTTGCACTTTCACACACAAACATCAGTCAACTAGAAAGAGACACAATACTGCAAGCAAGACAAACCCTTCTCTTCTTCGAGGGAAGGGCTTGGGTTAAAAAATCAAACCCAGAGGACCCATTTGATGTTGCAATGGGGGCCTACGACAGTGCAGACATCTGTGACTTAGTCGGCTTGCTTATATTAGATACACTCCAAAATAAATTTCCAGACCATTTCTTTGGTCTCTATAGAGATGACGGACTTTGTCTGTCACGCAACCACAACGGAAACACATTAGATAGATTTAGAAAAGAATTAACAAACACCTTCCATAATCTCGGCTTCAAAATTACCATTAAAACAAATTTAGACCAAGTAAACTTCCTAGATACCACACTGAACCTTAAAAACAATACACACAAACCTTTCCACAAACCCAATGAAACACTCCAATACATACACAAGGGATCCTGCCACCCCCCCACCATCTTTAAAAATTTAATCAATAATATTAGCCAAAGAATCTCAAACCTTTCATCCAGTCCCGAAATTTTCAACCAAGCAGCACCATATTACAACAAAGCGCTCCGCGACAGCGGGTTCAGAGAAGAAATCTCATACACCCCCAACCGAGACCAACCACGGGGGACCCGCAATAGAAGGAGATCGGTGATCTGGTTTTCCCCACCCTATTCGACCAATACCAAAACAAAGGTAGGCCAACTTTTCCTCAAGTTGCTCGACAAACACTTCCCACCCACAAATGAATTACACAAACTTTTTAACAGAAATTCTGTTAAGATCAGCTATTCCACTGCCCCTTCAATAAGAAAAATTATCTCTGCAGAACCCAAAACAATTACAAACGCAGGCTGCTCATGCCAAGACAAAAACAACTGCCCCCTGGAGGGAAATTGCAAAATCAATTCAATCATTTATGAAGCAACCGTCACAGACCAGAATACCAGTAATGCAGAAAAATATATTGGGATGACGAAGGGAAATTTCAAACAAAGGCTATATGCACACAGAAACTCCTTCAGATACAAAAACAAGGCTAATACGGCACTCGCGACCCGAATATGGCAGCTTAAAGAAGAAAACACACCCTTCACCATCAAATGGAAAATAATTGAGAGAAAACCATCCTTCTCTCCAGCCATAAACAGATGTCCTCTATGTGACGCTGAAAAATACCACATTTCAAAAGCCATCATCGATCCGAATACAGCCTGTTTAAATGTCCGCGATGAAATATTCAAGGGATGTGCACACAAGAGGCAAGCATTGCTTATAAACTGGTCTGACCGATTCACATAATGTCTAACTAACCCCCCCTCTACTAATATAAACACAATAAAAACGAACAAACACCTCATCAACCTATATCCACTTAAACTTCAAGAGCAAAAACTCCGACCTTCACAAAAATACAAAAATATTTAATTTAATTATCAATCACTAGATTACTCAAAAAATTATATCCACATAAATTCCAAGAGCAAAAACTTCGACTTTCACCAAAATGCAAAAATATTTAATTTTTTATTTTTTTATTTTTTTATCTTTTATCAACCACCAGATTAATTTTCAAACCCACTTTAACAAACTCAAATATTTCATATTTCCATCTTAGTTACCTCCCTTAGATCCGAATCCCTTCATTAAAAATCACTCCAATCTAAAGATTCTTACACATCAACGATTTTTAGAACGCATACCTTCAAAAATATAACGGCTAATGATACAAATTCATAATTTGGCTCACGGGAATTTCAGAGAAACCCTTTCTTTATTTTTATTATTTTTGTTTTTAATCTTTAATTTTTTAATTTTTTAATTTTTATTTTTTTATTATTATTATTTTTATTTATATATTTTATTTATATATTTTTATTCTTTCTTTTTTAACTCACTTTTTATACTCTTTTTCTCTTTTTCTTCTTTTTTTATTATTTTTTTATTCCTTTATTCTTAGTATTAAAATGTTTTTATATATATATATGTTTTTTGTTTTTTTTATATTTATTTATATATATATATATATATATTTTTTCATATATATATTTTTTTATTTTTTACCCCCCTTTTTTATTCCCCTTTTTATTCCCTTTAATCTTGAATTCTCTTTCTTCTCCCGTGTTTTAAATCTCAACGGTCTTATGACACTAAATTCAAATTTAAACAAACACACACAACACACTGAGCAAATAACGCGTCCCAACAAGAGTGTCATGTGACCTCACATTTCCAAAACAGATGACAACAGAAGCTGAAGAGAGCCGGATGGGTAAGACCTTCCGTGCTTGAAACCGACGGTACGAATGTTGTACTAATTTTTCTGTACCAGAATAAATAAATATATATATATATATATATATATAGTAATCCACAGACAGATTATTTCACAGTATCACCGCTTTTTAGTATGGTTAGGCAGCTAACTGCTTCAAGACGCCATCGAGCGTCTAGTTAACAGTCGACGATTTTAATCATTCCGTCGTTAATAAACAACATTTCAGTACTTATATAAACACTGTCAACTACCGGGTAGTGCTCCATTTTGTTTACAAAGAGCTTTTCATTATCCCTAATAGTAGGTGGCGATTTCACTTATCACAGTGCTCAGCATTTCAGTATTATTATACTAATACGAAGCGTAGGTTGTCCGTTCGTGTACTTTAATCATCAAAGTAATGATGAGTTGAACAAAGGAAACGACGAACAGAGAGATCCCCGCTGTTTTATTATGTCGAAACATAATATACAAGATTCAAATTATTTGTCAACTAATGATTGGCTATTCTCGAATGATAACAATGTGCGACATTAGATTTGAAAGAAAAGATTACAAAGAATACATTTTACCTCTTATCTTCAAAATCTGCCGCCCGATGTATTAAAGTTATGTATTCTCTCTCTCTCTCTCTCTCTCTCTCTCTCTCTCTCTCTCTCTCTCTATATATATATATATATATATATATATATATATATATATATATATATATATATATATTAATCTCTCAGGGAGTGAAACAATCGAAATAGTAGTAGTAAGCAAAAACAACGAACGCTACAATCACCAATAAAAGCAATTACATAATTCATAATATACTGGGTGCTGTAGTCCATTGGTAAGACGCTGGACTATAGACATCAATATCGAAGGTTCGATCCTTGTCTAAGTTAGTCAGGTTCATTTTATATTCCAATAACCATATTTTTATTTATTTATTTTGTTCACACTTCCAAAATTTATTAAATAAAAGACAGGAAGTGGTCTGCAGAACTGTCTACATAGAACAGCATATGTCATATCTCGTTACATACCCATATAGACACATGTGGCACTAACCTTTAGATCAACATAAATATGAAAATATCTAAGACATAGGAATCTTATAAGACTATGTAGCCAAAAGAAACTGTAAAACTAATAGTAGATGACGGAACAGTAATACCCCACTATAAAACATTTAAACACATCACATATAACAAAAATAACCGAAGCGACATAGCTAAGGAAAGGGTAAGAGAACATCAACAGACAATTTTTTAGATTTCAGCTGTACTAATTAGTGAAGTAATGGTAACTAAAAAATAAGATCATTTTAGGAAGGAGTAAGAACAATTATCATTCAAAATATAATGCCAAATAAATGCTAAATATAGTGGGAAAATAAATAAATATTAATAAAAAATGCACTCAACCAATATAAATATAGGTATACATTTAATGTAGGGAGGTAATATGGTGATTTATTCTTGATGTTATTTCCCCCAAAACACGAGTTAAGTATAAAACGTAATCACAATTAACTTAAGGTATTCATTTCCTTAAAAGCACTTTGAATCCTCATAATACTTTACAATAGAAAATAATAAATATATAATAGCTCCTTTCGGAAGTTTGATCATGTCTGGGTAACTATAACCTATTTTCGTTGTAAGAGACTAATTCCCCTTAGTTTCGCATTAAATAGAAACTTACTACTTAAGTGAAGTAATTTGGGCAATGCATATTATCTCAGTTATAATTTAAACGGTTTATAAATAAATACTAAACATCTTCCACCAAAACATCGAAGTATAACAATCTTAATAATTGCTTGAATGGATGACTGAATATATCTAGCTCCTAACTGATGAAGTTAAAAGAGATCAGCTCT
>OY744522.1:169973662-170003662 GCA_963556195.1 Sepiola atlantica | reverse complement strand
CATGTAATTCCTTTATTCTCTCTCTCTCTCTCTCTCTCTCGTACAAACTGTTTCAGTTACTGTCGTGTCTAGTTTTAAATAAAACACCATTCAAACCATAAGTTCGGCGTCCAGGAGCCAGCAGCGACGAAACATGGGTGCACACAGCACGTAGGTAAGTAGTGATGCAACAAATATAGCCCACAGTACCACTGCTTACGCATAGCAGCTGTTTTAAAAATCATAATGATAGGTTAAGGTAATCATGTACTTACAAATATATAAACATATACAGATGCCTAACTTTATATAGATAGAAATAACGTTGTCGGTTTCTCGACTTTTGTTATCGATAGCTTAAAACTTAGGAATCTCTATTTTATTCTCATACGTCAGTTTGTCTTGCTGATCGATACAGCAGTTTGTTACGAGCAGAAACTTGTCATTTTCTTTATTTTCAATCAAAAAGTGCTTTATCCTGCTCGGATTTTTTTTTGTGAGTAACCATCTTTAAAAACACGAGAGTAAATTCTGAATTCTTTTAGATAGTCTTTTAGAGAGAGAGAGAGAGAGAGAGAGAGAGAGAGAGAGAGAGAGAGAGAGTGAGAGAGAGAGAGAGGGGGAGAGAGAGAGAGGGATAGAGAGAGAGAAGGAGAGATGTTGTTTCTATTCTTTTCAAAATTTACTCATGATTCCGTCTCTGACGAGCGTGTATAATTCAGTCAATTAAATTTTGTTTTGCTTTTATTTTTTCACTCCTTGATCTCTTCCATGTTTGAATTATTCTTTGCTGTTTTGGTTTGCTTGTACCCGCATATTACGCACTAATTTATACTAGCTAACCCATCCACCTGGATATATTACGATAAACTGTAATTTTAGCTTTGTTTATTTAAAAACAACATCGGCATTATTTGGTTTTATGAGAAATTATAATCATGTATTAAACATAAAAATTTAAATATTAGTTTAAAAGAAAAGATGAGCGTGAAAAGAAATAGAGATATGTATTTTTGCTAATAAATTTGAAGAACTAACGTTAAAATCTATTCATGAAAGTTATAAATCAAAACATTATCTATATACTACTATAACTAACTCCGATTATGTTATCTTGTTTTTTGCTTGTCATCGTGCATGATTTTTATCTGTCCGGGAATGTTTTAGATTATGGGAGGGAGGGCAAATAACGCAAAAAAATGAATGAAATAAGTGAATGAAAAAAAAAATGAAGGAAAAAATGAAGGAAAATATGAATAAAAAGAATTAAAAAAATGAATAAACAAATGGAATAAAAAAGTAATAAATAAAAAAGATGAATGAAAAAAATTGAACGGGAAAAACGAAAACATGAATAAATAATTGAAGGAAAAACATGAAAGTAAAATGTGACGGAAAAAAGATTGAAAAATGAGTAAAAGAGAATGAAAAAATGAATGAAAAAATGAATGATGAAAAAATGAATGTAAAAAAGAGTGTAAATTAAATGAAAAAAATGAGGATATGAAAAATGAATGGAAAAGAATGATTGAATGAAAAAAAATGAAAAAATGAATGTGTGACACTATGGCTGCCGCAAAGGTCGGGGCCCGGTCAGGATAGGAAGTGACTAATCGACAAAGACAAAAGAAAATACGGGATAGGAAATGACTCATCGAATGAGACAATAGACAATTTGGGAGTGGTCAATTTCCATTGTTCAGGTCACTAAGAAAATAACACTGGACACGACATTTTAGGAGTGACAGTGTTTTACGACACCTGACTACAGTAAGGTAGGTTAGTTTTACGACAGTTGACGACAGTAAGGTTTATGACAAAAAGTTGACGAGTGGAGTTTTTCGGAGAGAAGCCGAGCAGTTAGGATCGAACTTCCCGAGAGAGCAGATCGGACCGGGAAAACGATGAGATGAGCTGACGACTTTAGCAACGACAATAAGAGTCTCGACAGTACGCGGCGGTGTCACACACACTCATAGTTCAAACTAAATTATACACAACGTATATGTGTTTGTGTTCTTTTTCAAGAGTTGTGTTTTCTTTTATGTTTAACTTGTGGACCAGTGCTGTGCCCTCGACGATTCGTCAGTAGATAGACGACTCGGCTGGACGATGAAGACAAAGAAGAAGGCCACGGAAACACAACGTTGGGGTCGATGGTCGTCGAGGGGGGCAGCACGTGGTTCGACAAATGAATAAAAAATAAGAATTAAAAAATGAATGATAAAAATTGAATGAAAAATAATGAATGAAACAAATGAAGAAGAAGATCGGAGAAGAAGAAGAAAGAAGAAAAAGAAGAAAATGATAGTGGTCAGTTTATAGCTAATCGATTTAGGCGCCTTTACAGGAGAAATCCTGCTTTTTCTCTGAATCCTCTGGTCTACCAAGGTTTTGTTTCTTAGAAGAATCAGCAGAAGAGAATGCCTTAGGAATGTTTTTTTTTATTGGAATCAAAGTTTGCAAAATATGTTCTGTGATAACGTGCTTCTTCTGAAACAAGGTCAGCTACATAACCTATTCTACTTTTAACAGTGAATGCTCATCCATCATTTTTTTGGACTTTCTCACAAACTTTGAACACTCTGTCCTTAAACTCAATTGTTTCTACATGGGAAACATTAACACCTCCTTATTTTCTATCAGATTTTGCTCCAGAACCACAAAAAAAGACAATGTTCTTTAAAGTTAAACACACACAAAGAGCAGCTTGCACGGGATAGCATTTCATCGTGGGTGGACCTGTTTATACGGTCAATTTCTATGTCTGCATTTCTTGTGAAGACGTTGACCAATCTGAATTATGATCTTCCTTCCACGTTGTTCAGAAACTATGTTAATGGAATCGATGCCTTTCTGGCTGACGATGAATGTTTCTTCATTACTGGACAGTTCATTGTTGCAAATAGCACACTTGTCAGAATCCATAATTATCGGTACTTCACTATGGCCTACCTGAAGTTAGAATATGACAGAATATCAAGCTCCTGCAGTAATACATAAAAAATAAGGCATAAGAAGTTATAATTATATTTAACTTTATGAAAACTGTTGGTTTTATCCAATTTCACATTGCTACATTTGGTACTTTTGAAGATTAATTTACAGAAATTGTGTTGAGAGAGGGGAGGCTAGAATTGGCGGCACTCTTTAAAGATGGCGCCAGTTGACGCCTTTCCGCAAGGCTAATTTTGGTAAACTGTTTTTATCTGAAAAAATGATTATTCATGCCCAATATCCAAGTTAAAAACCTTTGTTAGCAATTTGTTTGAGGTTCAACCCAAAAATCAGCTAGATTGACTGGACTAATACGGACCGAGCCTTTTATAGAGATGCATGGACGTATCTAATATGCGTCAATTTTATTGCCCCGTTAAACGATGAAAATACTATTTCAAACCTACGCGTGACAGATTGACAAACATGCTATTTCAAACCTAAGCGTGACGGACCGACGAAATGCTACTTCAAACATGAGTTTGACAGACCAATCAAAATGCTATTTCAAACTTTAACGTGTCAGACCGACGAAATGCTATTTCAAACGTAAGTTTGACAGACCAACCAAAATGCTATTTCAAACATAACCGTGACAGACCGATGAAATGTTTTTTAAAACTTAAGCGTGACTGACTGACGTAATGCTATTGATAACGTGAACATGACAGACCGACGAAATACTTTTACGAACGTAAGTTTGACAGACCAACCAAAATGCTATTTCAAAGTTAACCGTGGCAGACCGATTAAATGCTATTTCAAACCTAAGCGTGACAGACTGACGAAATACTATTTATAACGTAAGCGTGACAGATCGACGAAATTTTATTTCAAACTTAAGCGTGACAGGTGTATAAACTCTCTCTTTTAGAGGGGTCTACAAAAGCTACGGCATTTGACAGGTTTTTCCATAACATTTTATTTGTTATTAACAACTGCCCAACACACAAAACGATACTGATATGAACGCTGGTATAAGTGATCATGAATTACAATTAATTCCCACTTCCGCTTCTCTGTTTGACATTTTATGAATTTCCTGCCATGCTAATAAAATAAAGTACACCGTCTCATTGACGGCTTCATTGTAAACCTTTTCTTCACGCAACGAAGCTCGGCATTTACACTTGCTTTCAACTTCATCAAGATGTGGCACAAGGCCGGGAGGTAGGTTAAAACCAGCCCCTTCCCTCCCCCAAGAGGGCGCTCTTATTCTACAAAATAGCCGGGAACGAGCCCGTCGGCATTTTCAGATAGAGACACATCAAGCAATCGGAGGAAGTAATGTCTGAGAAGATTCGCCTTCTAGGACCGAGCCGAACAATACATCATTCCGACAAAGAAAGAATCAAATGGTTCAAGTCAGTTTCTAGGTTGCCAGAATGAACCCAAGGTGAACCTCGTCTGATATGAAAATGGCTGGACCTAAGAGAAATATTGAAAGTCATTTCAGCTCTTAGACAAAACAACAATTGATCTCCAAATCCCGAACAAAGATATTGATTATTTCATCTTACTTAGCAGTAATATGCTTTGAAAGGTAAGTATAGATATAGTTTTACAATGGCAGAAAGTTAATTAATATTGATTCACAGGGTTTGATTCCAAGTTTGGTATCAGGATAGATAACTGATTAGTTAGTTGAATCATTGACGAAAACTTCTCTATATAAAACTCAATGTCTGTATGTATGTGTATGCGTGTGATGTTTGTGTGTTCTCTATAGAAAGAAAGGTTAGAGAATCTACATGAAATATAAAAGTGTATTCTTATGTAAAATTTACCGGAGAAAACAACAGAAGTGTTCCCGAATCTCTAAGTGCACCCCTAAGGGGACTATGGATTCATACCCCCTTAAAACTTCAAATATATCATATTTCCATGAAATGTATATAATATATAGAAAGTAGTCCGGAATCTCCACGTTACCCTCTATGTGCCAAATATCTGTGTGCCCTCCCACCTCTAAGTGACTCATAGGGCAGAACCGCCTTAAAAATACGTATATCTGATGTTAATGAAATTCAAACCATGTGTATAAGATACTAATTAGTGTATTATAATATCCTCGGTATTAAATATCAGTGTCGCAACTTACCGAATATGACACCGAGCCGCTCCAAAACAGATGAACGAACTAATCACCGAGATCAATTCCAACATTGGAATACACAAACTAAATCAAGGGAGGCGCGAGAGCGCTCTATCCCTTAATAGACTTCACGAATGGCCTATGTTGGAAATCTCATTTCTTTGATCAATAATAACTCAAAAACCAATAAACCAAATTAGTTAAAACTTTGCACACATTTTTTATTTGATAGGTTCTATAAGTGTGTAGAATTTCAGCATCATTAGTCAAGGCAACCCAGAGACCCAGAAAGTTAAATCATGAAATCATGTTATTTGTGCGTACGTACGTACGTACGTACGTACGTACGTACGTATGTGCCACCCTGTATCTCATCAACTATGTGATGGATTCAGCTGATTGTTGGCAGAGATAGAGGTTCTAGGGTCTAGTTGATAGCATTTTAATTTCAGTTTACCATATACCTTAGTTTTCCAGAAAATTAAAAAAACCCTTAAAAATGACCATTGTATTGAGGCATAGCCTTTACAAAAGTAGTGACATTCCATGAAAAATGCCAATATACTGAAATAATATGCCTTTAATAGGGTTAAGATGAAAATTCATATACACTAAATGTACAAAAGCAATGAAATTCTCAATTTTTTACACCTTTATTGTCATTAAGGGTATGCGAGCACAACAGGGCTATGTATTTCACTGGTAGGAATTTTTCTTCAGCGCACCTCAAACACTTAATCCATTCATGCATAGAGATTTATACTGTAGTGATGTGATAATGAAATGGTTTGGTTGATATGTAGTCATACCCTTAATTAATGACAATAAAAGTGTAACCATTTGGGAATTTCCTTGCTTTTGTACATTTAGTGTATATGAATTTTCATCTTAACCGTATTAAGGGCATATGATTTCAGTATACTGGCATTCTTCATGGAATTATATTTTAGACGACATATACGAAACAAAAAAAAACTTCATAAAAAGGATACCCTTACGATCATCATCTTATTCTATATAGTAAAAACTATCAATAACATTATCCAACCATATATACTCAATTAATACACCATAAAATGTACAATAGACTTCATACACGTATAAAAATAAAAATAAAAATACACCAAAACTGTATAACCGCCTTCTTAAACAGGGGAAACTTATTTACCAATTTCTCAACACATAATCATTAACATCATCTGAAATCACGTCTACAAACATAATAAACTACCCCCTTTCAAGCAATAACACATCACACGTTTTGGGATGCGTATGATAACAAGTCTAATTCCACGACCACTCTTGTAAAATATTCATGAACACCGACGGAGTTTCGATAGCATCATTCTCTGAGTCGCCTTTTCCAAATATGGCCCACATTGAAAATACAATTATTACCGTCCTAATAAGAGAGTTTTCTAACATTTCAGCTTCTTCCGACTATATTAAAGAGTGAAACGGAAGGAGACAGCAGTAAAACAAAAAAATGGATATGGTGTTTTTTAAAAAAAATAAATTTCTAATGGGTTAGCCATTTTGTAGTAGCGTCTGTATTCACCCGAAGAAGAAGAAAAGGGTTCAGCAGAGTTCCAGATAAAAATACCAACATCTTCTCTACAATTAGATCAACATTAGTTAACAGTTTCATTAATGCACCAACACAATAATGTAAGACAAGTTGGTTCGACAGGCAGGCTTTAGCTATAGAAAGAGAATTGAGTTCCAAGGTTAAATCTCATCGTGCCACGCCATGGGCAAAGGGACGAGAAGAGGTTTTTAGCGTCAGATCTCTACGGCGTCGTTCCAGAAACTGTTTGTATTTTAGCGCCAAACAAAGGCTGGGTGAAAATGAGAGAAAAAAAGAGAGCATGCGTAGAAGTGTTCGAATTGCCTGATGTATTTCTACGCGAATTTCAACATGCCCGTTCGACAGAAAGATTTCCGAGCTCGACAAGTTGCACCTGAAGAAGGTCGGAGGTTACATCGGCCGAAACGTTGTGAATATAAAATCCAAGGTGCGAACAAGCGTCCAAATAATCAAAATAATGCAAATTACTGGCGTTTCTAAATATGAAAAACATTTTTGTAATATCTCTCTTCGTACTGGTAATTTATTGGCAAAAGAATTAAAAAAAAAAAAATTTATCACACGATCAGATTTTTTTTTAATAGAGTGATATGATTTTGGAACAAATTGCCTTATCAGGTTTAGAATAGCTTTCATGTAAATCTTGCAAGGAATACTGGAACCTTGGGGGGGGGGAGGCTTATTGCCACTAAAATTGCATAGAAGACCAATGATCGTTGCTAGCGAGAAATCAATGGTAAACGGCTGTTGCGATGACAAAAAAAATGATTTACAACGTTTATCGAAAGAGGTGGAGAATGTTGGAAATCTGGGGAGACGTGTTGTCATTCAGACTCCAAGGAACACTACTTGTTCTGGTCAGTGAGCAATCACTTATAACGACTTGTGTTAAAACTATTACTGAGTAAATACTACTACTACTACTACTACTACTACTACTACTACTAATAATACTAATACTAATAATAGTAGAAATAATAATAAAAACAACGACAACAGTAAAACTGGTGAATAATACAAAAAACAGTGAAAAGAATAGCTTTTATGTAACTCCTGTTAAAATTAATTCAGAAATGATAGTAAAAGAATACACATACAGGAACATGTTGGGGTCTATCTGATGAAATATTTAAAAGAATTTGATCTTTATATTGAGGTGATATACTCTACTAGCAGGACTTCGTGGAAATTCCACGGTTGTTTTCTCCCTCTTCTCGTATAAAATTAAGTTCGTGTGGATTAGCATGGTACGACATTTTTGACTGGCTGCTGTTCGCATTGGTTTCCCCAATTCTTTGATTTAGAATGCAGTACTTCCAACAGGGACCTGGTGAATGTTGTTAACATCCATAAATAAAAGTCACTGTATGGAAGCGACTAGATTCGAACTTGGTACACCAGGTCGTCAGTCAGCATCGTTAATCACGTCACCACCGCCATCTTCCATCTATCGATATAATGTACTGTTAAGCCTAACATATCACTCGAAATAATACATGTATTTCGGTAAAAAAAAAAATTGTCATTGTCAGCTGAAATTAAAGTAAATGAAACGAATACGTATCTTCTTTTCTATCTATTTATTTATTTATTCAAATTGCAACACTTAGATGTTTAAAATAGATTTAAAGTAAAAAGAATGCAACTAGTTGTTTTTTAAGTGAAAACGAGACGACAGAATTCGATTTTAGAACAATTCATTTCAAAATTGGTAAAGTCAGAACTTTTATCTTAACAACACCAGAACATTTTCAATCACTTTATTTCATATTTGTCGATCGGACGATCTCATCAAAGTAAATGGGTTTGGAAGGTAATAACATACGTATGAACGTGAAATGCCTTAACCTATAATTATATAGATTTTATATTTTTAAGCGGACATTGTAAAATATTGGACGAGTGAACCCACTAGTATATAAAACGGTTAGTCGAGAATAATAGGAAATGAAAGTTCAGTCGGGGTCAACTTGCTGAACAAGAGGTTAGGATTACTAGATTGTGGGAATTAATAGTTATGAATATGACGTACCTTGGCTCAAAGAGAGAGTGAAATAGAGAAGCAGTTAGTTCATTGGAAGCACACAACGCGAACATGAGTTGAGATGCGCTGACAAAATATGATTAAACAGTGATTATCGATTTATTTCTGTATGCACCCTCCACTAGTCAGTGATTTGGACAAAGATGAAATTGAATAAACCTCTTTTGTCTTCCGTCAGTCTTAGGTGGATTTAGTCCCTTTCGAAAGTGTAAATAAGGAGCTGTGATTTCAGGTAGCAAGCCTTCAGTCTGGAAGGATCACGTAGCGACGCATACAAGAATAAGAATCTAACAAACTATGGATAATAATTGTGAACTTTCATGTGTTTTTGAAAGAACTACGGCAACTTGGTTTTCTGCACGCATGATACAAGGTTGAAACGTAACAACATGAGAATAAAACACACAAAAAGGAAACATAATAAATAGATAAACACATTAAATCCGATTATAATATTATAATTTGTTATTGTGTAAGAAAAGTAATATTTCAAGTTTTAATAAAACAAACAAGTAGTTTGTTTTTATTAAATTTTTTAAATGTCATCATCTTTCAAGTCAACCGAGTCGGACAACCATTTTAATGACGAAATCGTTTGTTAATCCGATAACATTATCTTGCTTTGTTCATTCCTATCTAATTTGCCTTTATCTCATGTAAACATAAAAAATGGCTGTCATTTACGAAGTTTTCGGCCCCCAAAATGAGGAAATTTGGAAATCTAATATATAAAGTTATCTTGTCGAATTTTAGAATTTAGACCTAAATAACATCGCATTTGACACATGGATATTTTATTTTGCTTAGCTACTTTGTCTTTTTTTTACCTTTCCAGTATGTTATTAAGAATATTAAATTGTCTTTTGTTTCAATTTGTTTGAAAAATAAATTCCGGTTAGAAATATTGTTACGATGGTTACAATTTTAAATAATGACTCAAATAATGTAAGACTGATACATCTTTGAAGCGTGAACTTATCTCCTTGACTTACCTCCCTTACAGTATCTCCCAAGTGCGCCAAAACACCTGGAATACTCTGATAGAGACAACGGACATGTCAAAGAACAGCAAGAAGGCATTCACCCTCATTAGCAAACTCGGAGGAGATCCGAAGACAACCAAAGAACTCTGCAACACAACTGCTGAACAAGTTGCTCACCAACTGTTGCTGAATGGAAAAGGCTCTTAAAAACGACAACGAAAAGCCAAACTAGACCGAAAAACGTACCATGCAAACCCAGGCTTCACAAAACCTTTCACTATGACTGAAATGGAAACAGGAATACATAGTTTGAAATCAGGGAAAGCAGTTGGTCCGGATAACAACGTAACAGTGCAGATCAAGTACTTTGTAGAACAAACAAAGGAATTGATCCTACACCAATTCAATAGCTGTATGGCTACATATAAGCTTCCAAACATCTGGCTCAAGACACATGTACTAGCATTCCTGAAACCCTAACCCGACCTGTCTGATCACACATACAAGCTGTTTGAGCACCTGATGTTGAACAGGATTACACCACAGACGAGAAGATAATCCTAGAGCCAACAGGGTAGCGTCCAGGCAAAGCGACAACCAGTCAACCTCAATCAACACATTGAGGATGGATTTAAGAGAGGACAGATTACCGGTGCTGTTTTCGTGAACTTGTCTGCTGCCTACGATACAGTCAGCCACTTTAGTAAAACATCTATACAAACGACCAACCCAGAGATGATGTCACCCGTTGTTATGTGCATCACCACCCAAGGTAAGACTTTATTAGTATTGTGGAAACACTCAACGACGCCCTCTCAAGATTAACAACCTACTATGAAGATAACCATCTACGCGCCAACCCAGCAAAAACACAAGTATGCTCTTTCCACCTAAGAAACAAGCAAGCTAAGCGCCAACTGAATGTGTATTGGTATGGAACACTACTGTCACACTCTGAATACCCTGTCTACCTCGGAGTCACACTCGACAGATGCCTTACATTCAAAACCTACATCATGAAGACAAAAACAAAAATGAGCACCCGCAACAACATCCCGTGAAAACTCACCAAAACCACATGAGACACTACGCGCAACAACCCCTGACCTCAGCTTCTCTACTGCAAAATATGCGATCCCAGTGTGGGAAAGATCCACCCATGCTAAAAAAAACTGGACCCCACTCTTAACGAAAGCTGCAGATGTATCACTGGGTGCCTGAAGCCCACTAACACAAACGATCGGTACATCCTGGCAGCTAACGTCCCTCCAGTCACCAGAAGAGCGGTAGCCAGCAAGATAGAGCGCCGCAGCAAAGCCACAGATGAGAGGTACGCACTACATGGTTGTGTAACTGTCCCCAGCCGACTAAAATCACGGAGAGTTTTCTTGACCAGCACTGTTTCACTGGAGACAACACCATCTTAAACACGCATTAAAATGTGGAAGTAAAATTTGTCCAACCACCAACACAGCTCGACTATGCTCATCCCCCGTACCGAAACACTCCTACCAGGATATAAAAACTGGGAAAAATGGAAGTTCCTGAACCGATCATGCTCAGGTGTTGGCCGATCCAGGGAGGCCCTGAGTAGATGGGGTTATCTTAGTGACTCAACCACATGCGACTGTGGCACGAAACCCCAGACCATAGAGCACACTCTTCGATGACCTCTGTTGAGCGGACCCTGCACAGCAAAGGACTTAGCACTCTACAACATCAAGAGACAGCATTGTAACACACACTGGCTGGCCTTTATATAAGCTGAATAGCTCTGTATATGGGCATGAGAAGAAGAAGACCCCCATTTCATTATTAGAATTATTACTGAGCATTTTTAAAAAATATCTTCTCTTCTCCTCTATATTTATTTACTATATTAATACACCATTATCTGATCATTTCGCGTATTTTTGTATATCTATATTTCTAGCCTATATATGACTTGCACATCATCATTTTTTATTTTACTTTTAATCTAAATTTTATTGCGATAATTATTGAAATAAAAAACAATACACATGAAATGCTATTTATTTTCCTGTACAACTTTCAAAATGTGCAACAAAAAAATGTTATACTATAGTGGTCTTAAAGCGCCGGACGAAATAACACGAACAGAATATAATTAACAAGTAATTGTATCAACAGAAAGTACAGAAGTAATGGGTTGACAGAGGCTGTTTCATTACTTCGATTCTCTTCTCAATTCTACTGATTGGTCATGACGACTCTATTCATAGAGTCAGGAAGAGTCCATACAGTGACGGAATAGGGTAGATCACCATGACATGTGCTAAAAATAGGTACAGATAGTTTTGAATTAAGAAAAGTACTTGTTTGGTTTTTACTAAAATCTTAGAAATTCTGATAAAAATAACCCTATTTTTAATCTACCTACATTCTAATTAATTTTCTTCCACAATTCTAGAGAACTAGTCGAGCATTAATCGATGTCCCGCTCCATTTAACCTGCTCCTAAGTGGGACAGACCAATGAACAGCTACGTACTGGATCCGATATCTAATTTTGTATCGTGTCAATTGATAGAAAAGGATGTAAAAGTATTACGTTTCGGTTCAGTAATTACCTCATACTACATGTAATAATTGGGATACAATGAGAGGGATACAAGACATAAAGACACGATTCATTTCAGTGCGACACACTAAACATAAATTCAACCATGTCCCTAGGAACTTTGAGAAAAAGAATTGACTTTCATTCTTCTCAATCGTTTCATAAGAGACGTCGTCATTCACCTGCCATCTAAATTATATAAAAAAAAAAGTTAATAGAGAAAAAAATGGTTCTACATGAAAGTTTGAGTTATAGTAAGTAATGTATTTTTAAAACGAACAGCACGCACGCATGAACGTCAATAATATGGATATGATTTGTAAAATCTTAAACTATTGAACTTATTATTAATTAGGGAATATGTATTCCAGGCAACAGGGTGAGTAACGTGTGAACATTATTTATTTTATTTGTCAACTTTACCATTAGACTAAAAACAAAAGAGAACCAATTACAAAGATCATTGGCATCATCTGCTTACATTCTTGTCGTCTTTTCTTTTAACACCTTCACGCCAAACGCGTACCGGTACGATACACATTACAAAAGAGACGAGAGATAGATCGGGCACTTGTGTATCTTGTACATTGGATTATTTGGAAACATAGGATAGGGATTTAAGTAGCCAATGGCAAAAAAAGCTGAAATCGAGATAAATTTATCAAACTGTGTGAGTGTGTGTGTGTAGAGGGTGCCAAAAAAACGTACCATGATCCCTAATCAAAGAAAAAAACATTAAAATTTAAAACTAATGCTATATTTATTGCTTATACACGTCCTTGGACGAGTATTTTTTAGTATATATATATATATATATATATATATATATACATATATATATATAGAAAAATTCAAAATAGCGTCTTAAGGAACTTTTTTCCACGTGTGAGTGTTTTTTTTTTGTTGTTTTCTTAGATTCTGTCCACAATGCCCGACTGTGTCGTGTTGGTTTTTTTTCAAGACGTTTCAATTTGAGAACTTTTCTCCTTTGTGTATTTGCTTGATGGTCTTGGAGTGTTGCAAAGCCGATACTGACATATTGATATTTGGTTGGCACACCTCAAAAGAAACGAGCGTAAATATACATCTCACAGGAATGGTAGGTTTTTGAAAATTTGAAAACAAAAACAAAACCATAGTTATTGGAATATAAAATGAACCTGACTCATATATATATATATATATATATATATATATATATATATATATATATATATATATATATATATATATATATATATATATATATATATGAGTCAGGTTCATTTTATATTCCAATAACTATGGTTTTGTTTTTGTTTTTGTTTTCAAATTTTCAAAAAGCATAACATTCCTGTGAGATGTATATTTACGACTTGTTTCTCTTGAGGTGTGCCAACCAAATATTAATATGTCAATATCGACTCTGCAACATCTCAAGATTATCAGAAAAATACACAAAAAAGAAAAGTCATATATATATATATATATATATATATATATATATATATATATATATATATATATATATATATATATATATATAAGTCAATGTTTGTGTTTTCGGGTGTTATAGAAATTGGTATGTATACAGCGCTTTGAAATACGTTTCAGTAAGAGTTACATTTTTCACAGAATCCGAAGACACCATTTAAATTTTCCTTTAATTCCATCTGAGATAACTAGGGGTAATTCTAGTTAAATCAATGAAATAATTTTTATATCAGAAACGAAAAGAAACGAAATAAATTTAAAAAATAGATTTTCCTCGTTTCATAAAAAGAAAATGATCAAACAAATGATAACTTAGTAAGGATGTATTAAAACAGGTTTAAACATTTAAGTAATCATTGGTATTTTAAAGAATTAGAATAATTAAATAAAAATCGAATGCGTTTCTATTCGTTAAAGCCATTTACTGTTTTGCAGTTGTTTATAATAAACGCCAAGTGGTTTTATTTCAAGAAAATGCCACTGCGCTTAGAGTTATTTTATTAATTGACTTTATATTGCGAATGGCATTCTTTACTTTTCTTTTCAAGGAAAAATGATAATTTGACTATATTTGAAATTATTTGGAGCAGGAAACGCCGGGGGAATACCGCTAGTATATATGTATTGTTTTTTAATTTAATTTTATTTCTTCTATAACTCTCTCTCTCTCTTTCTTTCTCTCTCTCTCTCTCTCTCTCTATCTATATATATATATATATACTAATGATAATAGAATTAACGATAAGTGAAATATCGTAGAGTGATCTATCTTGATAAAATAAAGCTCAATACGTTGAGTAGAGCAATCAATTTTAAAGAAAGAAAGATGAAGATAACAAATTGTACAAAATTACATAAAGTTACATAAATGAATACAAATTTTATTACACCGAAAGTTCAGATGCAAGGAGTTACATTAATCCTTAAACCATGGTTTTTCAAAGATAAAACTCTTCTCGTCTTCATCTTTCTTTCTTTATATATATATATATATATATATATATATATATATATATATATATATATATATATATATATATATATATACTAGCGGACCCGTGTTCCGTCATAGCCCCGGAGAGTAGATTAACTCAAGAAATTCTATGCCCAACCTTAAACGATCCGGCGCGAAGACAGACCCCACAATGTTAAAAGCAGATCCCCAAAATGTTCAGTAATTTTAGGTCGATGTTACCTATTATCGGTTATAGTATTTTCTACAATTAACATGGTTGTTAAGCATCCAAAACCAGTATCCCTGTAGATACCTACATCGTCCATGTGACTCCGCTTGTGTATACTCATCTATGGTGGTAACTGAAACAGGAGAAAATTCACTTCACTTTATTGAGTTTGTAGCACAGGTTTAATCAGATATACCTACAGTATATCTATAACGCCCCCACCCAATCTAAAAATTGTAATTTTTGTCACCATGAGAAAAACAAAAACTTGCCCATCTATTTGTAGGGTGGGGTAAAGCATAATGGGTCAGTGGGGCATAATGGGTCAACTCACCGATTTATATTATTTTCTCCCAACTCAAAGTTCTTCCTATGCTCGCCTTCCTGGAGTTACCAACATTGGAAAGATCTACTGGTTGACTTGCTGATTCTTTATGACAAAGTTGTCTCATCACCTACATTACATAGTTACCAAAAAATAAATGGTACTGTTTTAGATATTGACCCTAATTTCCGTGACTGCCCGGCAGCAGCAAGCCGACAGATAACGGAAGCGTCCGAGACCTGCCGAAATCGAAAACGAGGCTGGCAGACGATATTGATTTGAAGGAGAGACGCTTGGCACTTGTTGACAATGAATTTTGAAGTGTTGTGTAGTTCGATTGCCTCTCCGGAGCAGTGCATTAACTTTTGCCAGCAGAAAGCTCTGCTGGCAAAAGATATGCGATGTTGCGGCGGCGGCCGACTTTGCCGGCTAGTACCGCGAAAGACAGTTACTGAAAAATATGCCTGGAGATGCCCCACCCAAGAATGCCGGGGCTTGGATTTCGTTGCGATCGGGGACGTTTTTTTTTCGCGGTTGAAACTCGCCGTATCAACAATTTAAAAAATGATCTACCTGTGGTCCTCCTCTTCTGCCTGTATTTCGCTAAGCCCCCCCTCCAAAAACGAAAAACAAGCCCTTACCCCTCCAGCTAAAATAATGGAAAAAAAAACAAAAAAAAAACAATGCGTAATTGCAAAAAAAAAAAAATGGTGTAAAAAGTTATTATTTTCGCGTTCTAAAGTTTATAAAAACAGTTTATTTCAGTTACAAAAAAAATGGTTTAAAATGTTAGCGTTTATAAAAAAATTTCTTACATAAAATGGTTAAATATTAATTAAAAAAAAGTTTATTCATTTCAGCTATGGGTTTGTTCATTTATTTCATTTTTTGTATAAAAATATATGCATTTCTTTTTCTTTACGTATAGTCATCGTCTTACAGTGTTGTCGTCTGCCGACTCGGCAGGTCTCGGACGCTTCCGCTAGCTGTCGGCTTGCTGCTGCCGGGCAGTCACGGAAATTAGGGTCAATATCTAAAACAGTACCAAATAAATTACTTTCGAAGGTGGAGCCTAATGGGTCACCTAAGATTTGTATTGGTGGAGCACTGATTCGGCTCCGTGTTAGCAATAATAGTCAGTAATTTGAATAGATGTTTTACTAATGAGCCTGTGTTTATGACATTTGAGTGCTATATTCAGAGGATATGGAATGATAGGAATGATTGTCTATGTGAAAGAATATGTTGCTTGAGAGAGCTTGTGGTTCTGACATATGTGTGCTATTCTATTATATTTCGCCTAGTTATTAGTAAAGTGGGGATGGTCTGTATTTTTCCTGTTAAAATGTTGTTATAGTAGTGATAGCTATAAATATAAAGCTTTCCAATTATCTAATTGTTGTTATGTTGCATGTTGGAACTGCTGATCACCTTTTGTTTTGAAAAAAATGTTGTTTTTTTTATTGAAGATACACAATGGTGACTCATTATACCCCACCACTTAAAGAATACCCTATTTATTTAAATGTTTTGAATTATTGCTAAAGCAGAAAAAAGCTAAATTCAATAAAGAAAACTATCCCCTCCCCCAAATAGTTTCTACAGTATTGTGATTATTGTACGGAAAAGGTGCGATATTAAAAATTATTGGTGAAAAAAAACAGTCATTAAAAGTGAGTAAACGATTTTCTGTTATGTTTTAGTAAAAAGAAACCAGTCGATGAAACTAATTAATATATTTTCTGTGTTATTTTAGTAAAAAATGCAGTCGTTAAAAGTTATTAATTGATTTTTTGTTAGTTTTGTTTTTGATTTTATTAACAAAACAAAAACATTCATAAAAATTTAGTAAACGTTTTTCTGTTTTTTTTGTTAAAAGAGTAATTAGAAGATAGTAAGTAATCATCTGTTTTGTTTTAGTAAAAAGCAAACAGCTGTAGACTTCGTAAACAATTGTCTTTTTTTAGAAAAAAATCACTACTTCTTTAAGTAAAAATATAACAGTCAAGGCCTTCGTAAGCAATTGTCTTCTTTTGTTTTAGAAGAAAAATGAGTCCAGCAGGTTATTTATCAATTT
Source organism: Sepiola atlantica (assembly GCA_963556195.1). Lineage (NCBI taxonomy): Eukaryota > Metazoa > Mollusca > Cephalopoda > Sepiida > Sepiolidae > Sepiola > Sepiola atlantica. The sequence continues at coordinate 169,986,337 of OY744522.1, read as the reverse complement.
TGTGTTTTGTTTTATTTTGAAGGATCTTTTGTTTGGTTCTATTAAAATAAAAGCAGCATTAAAAGATAGTGAACGATTTTATGATTGGTTTTAGTAAAAATAACAGTCGTTTAAGGTGAGACAATGATTTTCTGTTTTGTTTTAGAAAAAGAAAACAGTCGATTCTTTCGTTATAGTTAAAAACAGTGCTAAAAATAATAATCGATTTCCTTTATTGTGTTAATATAAACAAAGCCAGTCTTTTCAACGTATTAAGCAATTTTCTATTTTGTTTTAACTACATTTCATCGACTGTTTCCTTTTTACAAAAGAAACAGTCGATGAAATGCAGTTTTCTGTTTTCTGTTTAGTTTTATATATAAAAAAAATCTTTATACCAAATTAAAAAAAAAACTTACTTCTGAAGAGCCTAGACTTCAGGTTAAGCCGCCATTGTGAATACGATGTGAGTTGTTCGTTAATGTATCTAGCATTCTGAAGAGTGATTAAATGTATTATGAATAGCCACACAGAACTGCTGACATACAACCATGCTGATATTCCATTATTCCTTAAATACATCCAGGACTCCAGGTATAATGTTAGTGAAATTGGGGCGTTTGTTGTTTATTTTTAAAATCTAGTGTAGTATGAGTTAAAAGAAATGAACTAATAAACGGTGGCACAATAGTAATTATACGTATGAAGAAAATAACCCGGTGAATATAATTAATGTGGGAGGACTTAACTGTAGGAGAGTGAAATTATTTGCTACCATCTTTGTGGGAGTGCGTATTTGAGAGAAGACGTTTACCGGTAATAAATTTAATAATTTATAAACAGCGACGAAATGTACACATATTTTCGTGAAACATGCTTTAGGAAGTGCTGTAAGTGGTGAGTGTAAAAGATTTGCATAGAATATGTTCGCTTATTTACCTATTTTTACTGTATTTGCAGAAGGAAATCGGGTTTACTTTATTATATAAGAGATGTTTATATAGTATCATAAGACGTGAATCAATCCAGGTAAAGGAGTGGCACCTTCCTGTACATCTATATATAATAGCGAATGAAAACGGAGCATTCGGGTCTCCCTAGACAATCGTCGATCCATTTATTTTATATTAATGTTAAGAAACGAAGATCAAAGATAACAACAGAAATCACAACACATAATACTTATAGGGATAATTGGATATTTCCCCTCGTTATTTTTTTGGACACGCATTCATAACTGGAGATATAGCGCATAATGAGGTGCATTTTATAAAAATGTATATATATATATATATATATATATATATATATATATATATATATATATATATATATATATATATATATATATATTATTTAATAAATAAATATATTAAAAATCCATAGACATATACATGTTTCGTGGTTTATACATTCATCAGTATAGAAATTACGTAACAGTATCGCTGGTCAGACGATTCGAACCCTGGATCACAAGTATTACAAACCCCGGCTTCTTACCACCCGGTCGACGACTACGCTTCGAAATGCGAGAGAAATAGGTTTTGTATTTTTAAATGTAAACACAAGTAATGAGATTTAAACAGTCTTCCGATAGAAGAGAGAGAACTTCGCAACGTGTCAGACTTTGAATTGTCAATTTAATTTCATCCAGAGGGTTCAACTTATCGGAGCTTAATAATTATTATTTAGTAGATAAATATTTGTAATATTCATAGACACATATCTTTTGTGTTTTCTAGACTAGGGAGAGAGAAAGATATATATATATATATATATATATATATATATATAGAGAGAGAGAGAGAGATAGAGAGAGAGAGAGAGAAAGAGAGAATGAGGGCTATTAAGTTTTTAGGTGAGAAGGACAAAGTAGCACAAATGATCTATTAGCCAAGCTCACATAAAATATATACAATCTGCCCTGGTATGGCATGAAACTGCAACCGATGGTGAGGTACCACTTTAGTTGGTTTGGGAGTGTGAAGTCACCACATAGTTGCTATGACTTATAGTTCAAATCTGATCTATGGTAGTAAACAACGTCTTATCTTTGAACAAATAAAATCGGTTCTGTGTATAATCTGAAACGACATATAATGGTATACACATAAACTTACATCATGAATGACTTGTCAAAGCAAACATCATGAATACATATTGGAAGATATTAAAACGTTTCCAACATTGAGTCACGGGAAAAGATTTGAAATATTGTAAAACAAATCGAACACATTATGTTTCTGAACTTTTTAGATGAGGACAAGTGGCATAATCGATAAAGTACAGAGGTTTAAGGTTCAATCCTCAGTGCGGGCAATACTAAAAATACAATTTAGAAGTACTTAAAACTTCTACCCGGTAATGGCTTATGGAACAAGAACAAGCTACCCCCATGGATTAAATAAAGGGTTCTGTTCGAAATTCCGTACAGATTCCCGAGTTCGATAAGATACACTTGGAGAAGTTTGGAAGTTACATCGGCCGAAACTTTGTAAGAATAACATCCAAGATGAGAACAGTCTGAGTCCAAATAATCCAAATAATCCAATTTGAACACAATCAAATAAACTCGCGTTTATAACACGTGTAATACAGTGACATGCCTTTAGGAAACCATTTTATTTACCATACCATTTGACGTACGTTGGTTTATTATGATGTTGACAGAATCCAATCAACCACTCGTATTTACATCTTTGGTCAGATATAAAAATAGTCTTTAAATTAATAGGTTTCGCACTGTCTACCAAACTCCAGCCACTGTCCCATCGCAACAATGCTGCCCCCCTCTTCTTGATTCACAAGTACTTTGACGGAGTGTGCTACGATTAACTTACTTCACTTGTGCTTCCTTGGCGTTAATACCTCTGATAAACCCAACTGGCAGCAGAGTCCAACCCCTTCACTGAAAAGGTCCTGTCTGCTCTAATGACTTCTTTTCTCGAACCCCCCCTGCTCCCTGTTTTCGCGACTGCACGAACAGGCAGAAATTTGAATGTAACGCAAAGAAATATATAACTGCATAGCTGCCCACTTTGATGCCTCCTATGGGGTTGGCTCCTAACCACAATAACCCCTTACGTTTCAGTGGCAACGTGCCCTTTTAGGGGTGAATAAAAAGTTTTTAAAAAATGATGGAAAATTAAATCGACAGAAAATGTCTACATTCAAGTTGATTACTCAAAACTCTGTGTGACTGGATGTTTTTTCCTTAAAACAAGGAATGTTTCTTTTGTGAGTTCTTTCAATTGGTTCTAACCTAAAAGTACATTGTTATAAAATACTAAATAACAAAAGGAAAGAAAACGAGAGACAATCGATTGAGCAAATAAAGAAACACGCAATTGTTTCCGGCCAAACAATACGCAACCAAATAAAGGAAATGAGAAAACCGGCAACGAACCATTGTTCAATTTGATACTTAACATCTTTTCATAGTTCTTCGCATTGTTTGACGAATGCAAAATGGATGTTTTTCCAAGGGTTTACTCGTGCATAAAAGGAATACATTCGCTGATAAAATATTAAAGATCAGCAACAACATTATTACGAAATGCAGCGTTCTCAATCTCCATTGATTCAAAAAGAACCAATGGCGTAACAGTAAAATACAAATAATAAATATACATGAACAGCCACGTAATGCGGTCTTTATTAATCTCTGTATACAAGTATATGGGCAGGGCTCGATATTTTATATATATATATATATATATATATATATAATATTTGTCTTGTTTATTATCTATGTACGTATACGTTTCGTCCTTTATAATCGGGACTCATCAGCATAGAGATATAGCTATTCACTACTGGTCATGCGATTCGAAACCTCGGATTCCGAGTATTTTACAACTCAAATCCCGACATCTAGAACCACTGGGCCATCGCTGAATAAACAGTTATAATTTTAACACTTTATCCGGCTTGACGTCACAAGAGCGGTCAACTTAATGAAAGGAATGATGCATTTATAGCTATATATATATATATATATATATATATATATATATATATATATATATATATTATATATTATATATATAACATGAATATATATAAAATTAGATAAACTATATTATAGTCTTACGTCAGAGTTGACCAGTATAGTCATTTTTTTTCAAAAATAAAAAAATAAACAAACTTTTTTTTAAAGATTAAAGTAAAAAAAATAAATTTTGCATTGATACAGGCTTATATTTTCAATTTTAATAATTCTGACTCATCAATGCCTTTAAATGAACGACCTATCTTTCTAAACTACCAGCATGCCCATGCGTCTTCGTTCGACAACCACAATTTGAATTCATAACCGCCAAGACTACACTACGGATAACACCCATTACAAGGACATTATACCAAAAATAAAGAAGTTTGTTAATTTTTTATTTTTGAAAAAAACAAAAAAACACAATATTGGTTAACTCTGATGAGGGAATATTATTCGGAAATTAATAAGATTAAAGTAAAAAAAAATCTTGCATTGATACAGGCTTATATATGGGATGATTCGACGAAGAATCGAAAACATTCGTAAAACCTATGGAACTTTTATTAATTTTTTTATTTTATTTTAATACGAAAAAGACCATCAGAAAAATTGAAAAAATAAAAAAGGTATATTTAAACACACGAATTCTCTTATCTTTAACAATGTTTGCATAAATAAGAAAATGCTGCCTAAATACACACAATACATACATATATATATATATATATATATATATATATATATATATCATTGATCAAGTTCAAATATGTTAATAAAGTGAACATAAAACCATTTTTTTCAAAAGTGCTAAATACCAAGTAGTCTCCGGGGTCAAGGTTTCCAATTCTGCCATAGTCATCACGCTGATGAAGCGCAGTAACGAGGAAACACGTGTCCGTGAATAACTATTTTATCTATAAATTAATATATTTACGAGAGCGAAGTTGATAGGAACTTTATCACACAAGAATGTGGGTCAAGCAACATAGAGTTAGGGTTAATAGCGATAGAAGAGACGAGTCACTTAGTGAGTAAATTGTAAATTATGGCCAATTAGCACAATTCAAATGGATTTCTTTTACAAACAAAACCAAATATCCCAATACCCAGGAATGTTTGAACATGTATTTTGTGTGATTAATATATATATATATATATATATATATATATATATATATATATATATATATATATATATATATATATAAATCAGTACTCTTATAGCTGACGCACCATGTTTCCGTGACTTCGCGTCGTCAACGTTCGGGCAGGTCTTGGAATCACCCGAGAGTCGACTAATCTATTAACCAAGCAGCCGATAACTTTTGGAAGAAATTAATCGCGTTCAATTTAAAAAGAATAATTTCTATAATCTGTGTCAGCTCGTTGAATTTCCCGAAAGACTAATTGAGTTTGTAAAAAAAAACATTGAAAACAAAAAAGTAAAATAAAAAACATTTGCTTAATCATCTTTTGAAACTTTCCAGTACACAAACAAAACACATTTTATTTAAAAACATTTGATTAAGAATGGTTCCTTTGACAAAAAACTAACAAAAATAAACATCTAATTAATAACAGCTATGGTTTGTTCAGTCTTTATTTATATACGTATTTTAGTTTAGTCGTAATTTATAGACTACCAGTCTTCAATTTCGCGTTTGGCAGTTTTCGCATCGCCAACTCTCGGGCGCTTCTGTAACCTGCCCGAACGTTGGCGACGCAAAGTCACGGAAACATGGTGCGTCATCTATAAGAGTACCTAAAAACCTTGGGGAAACAATCGTTTATCAACTAAGATTTAGTTTGATACATACAGGGTGGGCAAAAATAAGGGTCCTATTTTTAAAAATTCATAACTTTTTTATTTATTGATTTTTTTTTTTTTTAGAATAAGTAAAGGACCCCTTCCGAAGCAAGCATGAGCCGTATTAGCCCTAAGGAACGTACCCTAATTTAGAAAACATTATTTTTGCTTAAAAAACTCAAAACAGTGTAAAAAACAATACTTTAGTTTTTGTAAGTTTTAAGAAGTGTTTTTCGGCTAAAATTTGTTTTGTTTATTTAAAAAAATCTCGGAAGGGTCAGTCTACACACATAAAGTTTGGTGAGTTTAACTTTTATTTTGTGGAAGTTATTCAAATTCAAGTTATTCAAATTTAAAGATAGGACCCTTATTTTGGCCCACCCTGTATATATATATATATATATATATATATATATATATATATATATATATATATATATATATATATATATATATATATATAATGAAAATATATTTATGTCAATTAAGATACACAGAGGCTTCTGCGTTTCATCCTCGTACGGAATTGTCAGGCTAAAATGCATGGAGCTTGTGTTGCCGGATGTTTTTATATATACACATGGTGTTTAGTATAGCTAGTTAACCAATCAGATTCTTTGTTATACTTTTAGCCAATCGTTGGGTTTCTCACAAACAAAGGTTCGGTTAATTTTACTTCCTATTCTATTTTTCTGCTTGTTATAGGGTGGCCCATCTCTGTTTCTTCGTCATGTCGAAATGAAGTTTCGACATAACAAAGAAACGTGGCTGCCGTAATTTACTTGATTTGGAGGTTCTATTTCGTATTCTTAACAACTGTAAAAATCGAAAATTAAACAAAAATACAACTAAATTAAATTTTCGACCGATCTGTGCATTTTTAACTTACTGAAATTTAAAAAAATGCTTCTTTATTTCAAAATACTTTACACTATACCGAAGATATCGGTCTCATGTGGTCGGCCATTCCCTTTCTACAAGCCAACGATACAAATTCTAAAATTATAAACACTGTATAAAAAATGAAAAGATGTGCGGGTCGATAGAAAATTACATTTTCTTGGGTTTTGTAAAAGTTATTTGTTGTAAGTTATATTTTACTCTTTTATTCGTTGTTAACTATAAATACACTTTTGCCGGATTTTTCAACAACGATAGAAAGCTGAATGGGCTGAAAGTGATCAAAAACGTTTTTAAAGTTTTTATAATAAAAATAAAAGTAAATATTTTATGAATAGCACCCCCCCCCCACACACACACATATATATATATATATATATATATATATATATATATATATATATATATATATATATATATATATATATATGAAGTTAAGAATGTGTATATTTTTATATATTTCTATGTACAGATTTTACTCAAAAATTAATTAACCGATTATTATGAATTTTGGAACACAACTTGTTGGCGTAAATTTTCTTAATGTGGGCTATATTTAGTTTCATTTAGTTTCATGCAAAAAGGGTAAAAGGTGTGGAAGCTTATAGAAAAATTCACATATCTCCGATTAGGTTACATTTTAACAATAAGTATTAGACATCAATTTATAAATATTCCCTAAATTTCAGTTTCTTTGATTCTTTATTTCACCCTGTTTAGTTCCTAGTGATGGCTGGCCATTAAGGAAAGATAGGAATGTTAAATGGGGGTTTCCTGTTCCCTGTTTTATTTTGCGTATGCAATGGGACAGTCTTAAGAGGGGGAAACGTGGAAAAATACCTCCCTAGTAGGAATTTTGAGAGAATGGAAGGGAAGGTATGTTAGATAGTAGGGGCGCAGACAGTGGGAGGACGCCATAAAAGGTGGTAAGAGTAGCAGCGGAAATCGGAAGTGACATCACATCTGTTAGAGGTTGTTTCGATCTCTTGTTCCTGACAACCAAAAAAACAGACGTGCGAAGTGATGGTCCATGCAGTAGCATCGGCGTAGTGTAGCCCAAAACATTCCCCTCTGTTCTCTCTCTCTCGTACAAAAACATCCAATCTTTGTCATCTGTTATATGTTTGGATAAAACTTCTAAAACTAAACCAGTGTCCAGCGTTACTGTTCAGAGCCCGAGACACACCGTAAAACAAGACGAAATCCGGGCACCCACGCGAAGGTAAGAAGCAATACAACAATAGTTGTCTACTCCTCTGAGCTAACTAACCTACTACAAAGTGTGGGGAAAATTATATCACATAAAGGACATTATTCATTTATTTACAGATTTACGATGCTGGTAACATACAGAACTCAATATATATATATATATATATATATATATATATATATATATATATATATATATATATATATATAAAAAATAAAGTAACACGGACTCACATAATCACCGGTGCAATAATTTATTTCGACACTACGGCCTCTTCAAGCATATAAGCGAGGTGATTACATTTTTGAAAATGAAAAAAGAGAAACTCACACTCACCATTTAAATACACATATAGAGAGAGCGACAACATATTTAATACATATTTTGAGAGAGGGGGTAATGAACTGTTTGAGACGTATATTGAGGGGGAGAGAGTGACAACATATTTAATATATATATATATATAGAGAGAGAGGGGGAGATTGCACGATTTATAACGGAAGGCAATACAGTGAGGGAGAAAGAGAGCAATACATATATATAGAGAGAGGGGGAAATTGTATGATTTACTACGGAAGTATATAAGGAGGGGGAAGTAAGTTGAGGTATCCTAAACGCGGTCATATATATATATATATATATATATATATATATATATATATATATATATATATATATATATATATATATATATAAAGTGATTGTCCCATATTTCGGTGAAGATTATAGCTTTCTAACCAAAAGCTTAGTACGCAAATGTTCTTTCAGCAGCGATTTAGATTAATTCTTGATCGTTTTTTTTTCTGAAAATATGTGTTTGGTCCGTACTCTTCCAATGGTTTTTGTATTTTCCCGGCTGGACAGCTTCTCCTAAAATAGTTATACACAAATGCAGTTCGAAAATTTTTCATTCTTCCTCACATTTACTACCCCTACCACCTTCGTCCACCAGGAAATGTTTTTCGTAGGACACCTATTTTTTCATAGCACTGTCATTTTATTATTTTTCGATCTTTCTATTGTCTGTACGTTACTCTACATTTCTGACCTTAATACAGAACGTTCTCATCATCTACACCTTCTTGTTACGATTGGCTATTTCTAAGACTTTCTATTACATTCTCGATTGACGGAATAAAAAATTAGAAGAATATCATTCAAAGAACACAGACACAGTCTATACGACGATCATTCGTGGACAGTTGTTACATTATTCATACTGTTTACTTTTATTTCTTTCCGATGAAATTTCTTTTAACATTTTTCAAATGATATGATTTAGGCAAAAAAAAGTTTATTCTCGAGTCATGCCGGCTATATTGAACTAATATTTTAACTTTCTATTTTACTCCTCAAGTATCAATTTTGATGGGCTGACGCAATACTGTAATGAAGCATACTATCGGATTAAAAGTGCGGCAGAATAGCAGAATTCTATAATTATATTTTCTAACGGAAACAATCGCTAATCAATTAATTTTCAAGCGCAGTTCTGTTTTTTTTGCACTCTATTTTATACCATTCGCATGATGGCAAAACTTTACTCAGCAGAACATGGCGGTCACATTTAACGACTTATTTTGCTTTTCTCGGGGTAAAAACCATCGATTAGCAATTTTAAATAAAAAGCAGACGACATTTTACATTATCTGAATATCGGAATACAATCAAATAGATCTGCGTTCACCTGCTTACTGATCGCTTAACAAGTAGCTTTTTCACCGTCTATCGTCATTGTGCCGAAAAATATTGCAACTGCTTATTCGGATCTATTACAACCTGAGGGTGTATTATTATTACTTTTAAGATAGGCCTTCTAGGCCTGTGACGACAATTCAATGAATTATTCCTTTAAATAAATGTCATAATTGTATATAGCGCCAACTGTCATGAGAGACCATTCTCTCAGGCATTATCACCTCCTTTCGGAAAAGGGTGCATTTATTACCGGTCATCTGTGGGGGGATATCGCTACTTTGGGGAGATATTTACTTTGAACAGCCGTTTACACTATACAATTACTTTTTAAAAAAGTTTTATACGAGAATTTCTTTTTGAACATTGATTTAAATGTTTTAAATACATCTATAGCTCTATTTTGTTGAATTGATAAGTTATTGAGCTTACTTTTTATTTTGCAGGTTTGGAATTAAAGTTAGATAACTCTATTTAAAATCAATTGTTTGATTATATAATTCATATCCCTCTTTCTATATATAAATTTAAGTATGTGTATATATTTATATATCTATATGTACAAAACAATCTCCTAAATTAATAAGCCGATCATTATGAACTTTGGAATCTATATGCTAGGCAACACGGTGAGTAATATGGGCACATTATTATTTTTATAAACTGTAGGATTTAGGAGGTGCATATATATATATATATATATATATATATATATATATATATATATATATATATATATATATCGTTTTACAGGATTAACGGCTTAACTAATTGACTGATCTTGATGAATTTTGGAATATATATTCTCGGTAACACGGTGAGTAACATAAGGACATTATTTTTTTTGTAAAATTTTATAAATAGGTAGTAGACATCAATTAATAAATATTCCCCCAAATTTCAGTTTCCTTGGGGTATTTTAAAGGGGTTTAGGGAGTATATTATGGGTACAACCTCTTATTTGAAAATTAACAGAGTTCAGATGTGCATTGAATTTTAGTCATAATAAGTAAGCAAACCCCCTTAAGCTTAAGCCTTTAATTTGAGATATTTTCTTCGAATTAAAATCATGTAATGTATTTTGATCCAAATCAAAATAAAGATTCTAAATAATATTTAGTATCATTATATCTTGATTTTAATCCTCATATGGGGGGCATAAAAGTGGTGCAAAACTGTATTTTTATGGAATTAATTTGATCCGTCATGGGCGTCTTGTGACGGGCACTCTTCTATAGAAAGATAGACATCCACAGACACCAGTGTGGCTAAACTTGATGAGTATTTCAAGCTGAGAATCGAAACCGGGTGCTAGTGTTGTAATCAGCGTTGTTACCCTTGAGTCATCCCAGCAATCCATGTACTCTGATGACTAAGAGTTCAAGCAACTATGTTCGCGCATGCGTGTTTTATTGTTATCGTCTTTAAAAGGCTCAGTGATCCTGTACTAATATTTCTAAAAACCCTGGGAGAGTTTTTGGGTGGATGACATGAAATGCAAATAACTTAGGTGTTTTATTCAAACAATTTCGTCTTCCCGTCTTCAAATTAGGTAAACAGAAAAACAGGAAATGGGAAAATGGGTATTGAAAACAAGTGTTACAAAATGAATTAAACTTTTAACATCCCATTCGTATACATGTAAAATGTACACACAAAAAGGCACCCGCACATAAACGTACATACATATTTATTAGAGAATATATATATATATATATATATATATATATATATATATATATATATATATATATATATATATATATATATAGTTTGAAAAAAATATATATATAGTTTGAAAAGTCACACATTGGAAACGTTGCTGAAATAGCAATAATCAGGAGAATTTCTTTTTAATATATTTTGAAAACCCGGACAACGCAGATTATTTGTTTATTAAAAAAAAAATATTTATTTACTTTAAAAACTTTTCTTGTCAGAGGTATAAGCATATTTTTTCTATTCTTTTTTCTCCCTGACATATCTATCACAGTCAAGTTGAAATTCGTCTTGATGTTATCGACGACCGATGTTCATATGGCTTTGTGTGTAGCACGCGGTTACGTGAAAAAAGAAGTGAAAAAATATGCTTATACTTCCGACAAGGGTATTTATTACCGAAAGCACTCAAGTTAAAAATAGAAAGAAAGGAAAGTTTTTAAAGTAAATAAATAATTTATTTAAAAAAAAACAAATAATCTGCGTTGTCCGGGTGTTCAAAATATTTTAAAAAAATATTCTCCTTATTATTGCCATTTCAGCAACGTTTCCAATGTATGACTTTTCAAACTACCTTATTCACGTAACCGCGTGCTACGTTCCACCCTGGATTCACCTGCCTTGTGCAGTGTATACTTTATGCGTTCAGAAATTACCGTTAGTATATCTCCTGTAGAACGTGATTGCCGTAATCCATACTGATGGTCAGAAAGTTTCGCATTAACGAGAAGACGGACTATCGCTTGATTGATTAAAGATTCACAGATTTTAGCGAACAGCGGGAGTAGACTGATAGGGCGATAATTATGAGGGTCAGTTCTATCACCAGAGTTCTTGAAGACTGGCACCACCGAGGCAATTTTCCAGCTACCAGGGAAGTTCTCTCACTCAAAATACGCAAACAGAAAGAGATCTAATGGATCCTCAAATCCAACACACACATCACAGGACTTAATACTGAACCTCTATTAATACTTCCACAACCAACAACAATAAAATATAATTCAAATATTATATAATAAAATATAAATATTTTCATTATCGACAACAGTTATAACTTTTAAATGTTTTCTTAAAAATTCAATAAAATTATACATCACAGACATAGCATAAACACATGAAATCATTATAGTTATAACCTAAATAAAATATCACCTTAATAACCTACACAGATAAACATTCCCATTAAATGTTTTCTTAAACGATCAATAAGTAATATATCACAGACATAGCATAACAACATAAAATCATTATAGTTATAACCTAAATAAAATATCACCTTAATAACCTACACAGATAAACATTCCCATTAAATGTTTTCTTAAACGATCAATAAGTAATATATCACAGACATAGCATAAAAACATA
>OY744522.1:169946162-169963662 GCA_963556195.1 Sepiola atlantica | reverse complement strand
ATTTTGTCCATAAAATATAAATATTAGATAAGAATATTTTCTAATGTAAAAATATAAATTTTCTAAAACTTTAAGAAAAATATTTTTATTTATATTTTTATTTACATAAAACACTACACAAAATAAACTCTCATGTTCTAGAATGCTAATCTCATAAAATACAAATTTATTTTTGATATATATTCTAATGGTTCACCACTTACCAATGCTAAAACTTACACGAAGATAACGTTATGTGAAATTTTCAATCGGATGATGGAATAGTACTATGAAAGGATTGAGAACTATGATTAATTCACAGAACGACTCAAGATATTTGTTTATATTAGACTTGAAAACGATTATGTTGTAGTATGTAGTGAAACATCTGAACGGTAATGTGCTCCACATGTGCGAAGTTCTTGGAAAGAAACTTCGTTTATAGAAGTTCTTGGAAAGAAACTTCGTTTATAGAAGTTCTTGGAAAGAAACTTTGTTTATAGAAGTTCCGTTTGGTTTTAAGTACACAGAGGAAAAAAGAAGAGTTTCTACTACTAAGGTGTATAACTTATGGTCGATTCAAAAATCATATAAGTATGGTTACTTTCTTTTTTAATAGTAAACTACAAAAACTAACTTACTATAGATACAACTAGCGGGACGTGTGTCCCGGCGTTGCTCAAGGAAGTATATTTAATCAAGAAATTCCGGGAACCAATATTGAACTATGAGAGTGATTCAATAAGAATGATTCTATAAGTGGTTCTATAATTTTTTGAAGTATAATAAAAATAAACTCGATAAATATGATTAGGATGCGAATTTTAAGTATTGTTTATGTAACGGTGCCGTACTTATAACAGACATATAGACTCGTCGATTCTTAATATATACTGGAAGCATTACGCTTCTCAGTTGTTGATCCCAACCCCAGCCTGATCAGTCTCTCATTAACTTCGGTTGATTGAGGACGTCGGGATGGGGTTATACCAGTCGATGATTCGTTCTCGACAATCAGTCCGGCAGGAACTGGGCCATTTTGGTGGTCTTTTATCTGCCGGGCTGAGGTATGTTGTCCTGGGTTTTCCTAGGAGGTGCACCCTTCCAGGCCTTGTCTTTTCTCTTTTGGGAGGAGTAAGTTTATTGCTTGCTGCCTGAGGCGCCCTGATCGGGGAATGCCGACGGGGTTGCCCAGACTATTTTTGATAGGCCAGAGTGCTCCTTCAATAGGGGCGCTGGCTTGATCCTCCCACCTTCCTGACCTTGTGTCACATATTCTTGCGGTGGGTGGGAATTAAATACTGTTAAATAAACCCCAGTCTACACTGGCAGTCAGGACTGACGGTCCACTTCTTTTGTTTTTCTATTGTATATAATTTTCTCCAATTTTACCTAAATCCCGTGTCCATGTTTTCATCATGGACTCTAAACAGGCCCACAATAATTGGCGACGAGGTATTCGAACTTACACGGTACCCCACAACAACAACTGTCGACGAGATATTCGAATTTACACTAAGTATTGGCACCAAGAGAGAGCCCTTTGATATCCGAGAACTTGCTGAACTAAAATAAAAAAAGAAACGAATGTCCTTTATATATTCCATTTATCAAAACAGAGCTTTTAAATGTTATACTAATGTATCTCTGATTAAACTATAATTATGGAACTTAAGTAGAATAATGTATTCGATTAATATAAAAATAAACAACAGTACAAGAACGACGAATTACTTTGAATTACTTTGAATAATTTTGAATTACTTTGAATAATTTTGAATTACTTTGAATAATTTTGAATTACTTTGAATAATTTTGAATTACTTTGAATAATTTTGAATTACTTTGAATTACTTTGAATTACTTTGAATAATTTTGAATTACTTTGAATAATTTTGAATTACTTTGAATAATTTTGAATAATTTTGAATTACTTTGAATAATTTTGAATTACTTTGAATAATTTTGAATTACTTTGAATTACTTTGAATTACTTTGAATAATTTTGAATTACTTTGAATAATTTTGAATTACTTTGAATAATTTTGAATTACTTTGAATTACTTTGAATAATTTTGAATTACTTTGAATAATTTTGAATTACTTTGAATTACTTTGAATTACTTTGAATAATTTTGAATTATTTTGAATTACTTTGAATTACTTTGAATAATTTATTTCGTTTTTGTATGCAGAAGAAATAATTGATACATACTTTGCAATTTCATTTCTTGATTAGTATTTATTTAAACAAATATTTTTTATCATATATATTATGTTAAAAATGGCATTTGCAATATACGCATTTATGTACTAAGGAGTCACCACTTATCAAGGCCAAAAGGCTACTCGAGGATAAAGGTTAATGGTTTTCCAGGTAGACAGTGAGAAAACACCGTGATGATTGGTAACGGTGGTTGAAATTGGTCAGAATTTGATTATTTAAGAGGATGGCTCAACTAGAATTTGTTTACATTGGATTTGAAAACAACTATGTTGTAGTCAGCTTGGAGTTCCACAGACGGATAGTTCAATGAAAGAAACTTTGCTCATGGAAGTTTCGTTTAGTTTTAGGCACAGAGAGGGAGAAAGGGAAATTATTGGCAGTGGTTGGCAAGTTTTTGTTATATACATATTTTACAGGTGGGGGCATAGATTGAAGCTCGGTCGAGCACCTGTTATGAAAATAATGATAGAGTAGAGAAAGACTAGCCACGTCTTTTCTGTGAGAAAGAGATAACAGGGAGGAGAAAAGGATATCGCCCACCAGATTTCGAAGTCGATTTTTTACTCTGTCAAGGCAGGAAAGGGTGATCTGAGCGGCACCTCCCCAGATGTAGCAACAGTACTCACTCTTTAAACGTATTTGACTCTTTTACAGGTAGAGGATTGCGTCAGGAGTGATATCAATTCTGGGGCGGTAAAATGATCCAACTATTTATCCAGCGAATTTTGCAACGGATTTGATGGAAGTCTTCTATTTCAGGTCAGGAGTAAAGATCAGTCCTAGAAGCTTGTCCAAGCAGGTTGCTTCCTCAAGACGAGGGTCATTCATTTTAATTGGGGCCAAGTTGGGATCAGAACTTTGGTGGTGAAAAGAGAGAAGCTTAGTTTTCGACGCATTAAAAGCAACCAGCCACCTTTTCCCCATTGTACCACGTGCTTTAAGCTCGGAAGAGAGGGAATCACAAAGATCTTGATCATTAATGCTCTTCGAAGTGTTGTCATAGATAGTTGTGTCATCTGCATAAATGTCGACGAATGATATTAGCATGTTATCTGGGAGATCGTTGATGAAGATCAGGAAGAGAGTCGGCCCCAGACAACTGGATCCTTGATAGAATAAGTCGATTAAAAATAATTAGATTCGCAGATGGATGCCAATCAAAATCATTCAAAGCAAGGGAAAATAATGAATAATAATAATTTATTATTCCTTTCTTTCGTTCCTTAAGCCGGCTTTTTCAAAGAATTAAAATTCTTATCATCAGAGGAAGTTATTGATTGATAAGTTGACATATAATGATAGTCAATATTTGAAATTTTTGAAAAAGTTTTGAAAAAGTTTTTAAAATATTTTTAAAAAAATTTCGTCATGCAAATGTTCCAGTGTGAAAAAAGTCACTAAAAACTGAAATCTAGACGGTATGAGGTTAAAAAATGTTGGCAAGTCAAGAAGATTCCGTGCAAGGAGCCCACGACGACGCTTCCACCCAAGTTTGTGGTTTATATATATATATATATATATATATATATATATATATATATATATATATATATATATATATATATATATATATATATATATATAGCGAGTAGAAAGATGCTCATTTTATATTCGGTTCTTTTATTTAAAAAAATATTTAACTGGCTTTGCAAACTCACCTTTTCCTGATTCAAACAACTTAACCCGAGCTCAATAGATGACCCAACGGATCACATCTTTTCCAATATAACTCCATTAGCAAAAAAAAGTATAACTCCATTAGCAAAAAAAACAATCGATTAGCGAATATATTTAGTTTTTGAAATTTACTTTTCAGGAGGAATATTAATTCGCGATTCCTAAAGTCGGTTCACCTGACTTTTCTAAAGACGGTAAGGAATTCCTGTAGACGGTTTGTGTTTTGCTTCATTCGAAAATTGTAGAATAATTGAGAGGAGAAACAGAGCGGAAATTATAGATTCACCGAATGTCGCCTTGAATGATTGTTTTGCGGGCAATTTCATAACACGTCCAAACCTCCAATTTCGACGTAGTTCCTTTCACACAGAAAATAAAATAATACGCAACGTAAGGTAATTAAAATGCAACCCCACCTGAATACAACTAATATCAGGTAATTAGTTCTGCAAGAATAGTACAAAAAAGAAAAAAAACATCACAACCAGATAAGGATAAAATATGTTTTTCTTGTATGCAAACGAACCCAAGCCGCCATGGCGAGGGGATGGTGGAGTTGGTAGAATTGTCGTTTAGAAATTAGACACGAATGTCATATTATGTATAACTAGTCGTAGCTTTCCGGCGTTGCCCGGAAGTCTGCATTTTTTTTTTGATTTGCTGATTAAATGACGGGGAAAAAAGTATGTTCGACCGTATTATTCTACCTAGAAAACCATATAAAATACTCCAAATAATCTGAAATTTGAGGAATATTTATTAATTGATCTCTAATACCTATTGTTAAAATTCCACAAACATGTTCACCCGTTTTGTATCAAACTAAATTAAACCAATTATAACGCACATTTGGACCCCTTACGCCTAGTAGCTGTGATCCAAAATTCATTATGATCAGTTAATTAGTTTATGGGTTAATCTAATGCATATAAATATATAAAGATATAATAATTATAGAATTACTGATGTAATTCTAGGATTTTATATATAAATTATCATTTCTGTTGGCCTAAAGAAAACAATACGTCTATCGTTAACTTTTTATTTAGAGCGGATATTTTTTTTTAAAGACTTTATTTTAGACAGCGGGCGTTGACTGACTTGCTATTTGCTTTCTCGTCTCTTTCACACCACTTGAAACAGTTTCATCCGACGGCTAGAAAAAGGCACGTTGTTATGGTAATTTACCCACGCAGGCATGAACTCCCCCAGCTATAAATATCAGCAGGTATTGCTCTTAAGGAAAGTCAATATTCCAGCAGACAGCCCTGACAGTCGGAACGAACAGTCTCGCTGGTAACTCTCTCATGTTATGTTTTGTACTACTGTTTTTTTGTTAATATATTTGTTTACTCAATTTCTCTCTTGCGTCATTATTTCTGTTCCTTAACAAAGCTACAACACATGTTTTTTTTTCTCCTGTTAGCTTTTGTGCGACGGGGCGAATATATTATATTTATTCATATAAAATTAGATAAAAAATACACATTAGTCTTTATTATAAAGTTAAGGATTTACATTTTTGGGAAAATGATTGAATAAGATGAATCGGTTTCCAAGGAAAACATTTATTACATGTTAGTTTATAATTCTTTTTAGTAATGCTTGCATACGCGAAGCGCTGGGCATGACGAAACCATCGAAGATGTGCTGTCGGCTAGGAAGCTTCAATGATTTGGTCATGTTGCTAGAAGTAGTGGAATGATAAATGCCAGCTACAGAAAAGACTTCCCAAACGCAAGGCCAAGAGGACGCCCACCAAAAAGATGGTCCGACAGCATTAGGGAACAGTGCAGCATTCCTTTTCAAACAGCCGAGAAATATGCAATCCAGAGACAGGATTTTGTGTTCAATACAGCGAGGGGACGTTAAGTCCTGTGCGATTAAAGTAAGTGAAGTAAGTTTATAATTAATTACTGCAAAGCAGTGGTTCAATCAACATAGTGTGAGAGTGAATGAGAGAAATACATAGATAGCTAAGGGAGAGATTGATTAATTGATCAGTTAATTATAAAGTACAACTAATTAAAACAATTAAAACAGAATTTTCATCAAACTTTAACTTAATCTCAGAACTAAGGTATATTTTAACATGTATTTTCTGTTATTAAACTACATATAAAAACATCCTGAGGGAAACAAACGTTGATTAACTTGCTAAATATTGGGCGAGTAAACGCGCGAGTATATAAATTGGTTAGTTGAAAATATCAGGAAATTAATTATTTATTCGGGCTCACCTGGTTAAACTCAAGGCTAGGATGACTCGACGGTGGGAATTGATTGAAACAGATGTGGCGTCACATGACTCAAAGAGAGAGACAGTTCATTGGAAGCATTACACGGTGGAACATGTTCATTTAAAATGAACTGATAAGATATCATTAAACAGTGATTTTTCTAATCGAAATCAATCCAGACAAGGCATGAAGCCACTTGATGTAAGGAGCTAAAAATAACACTTTACGGTAAAAAAAAAACTAGCCAACAATAAGTGTTATATGGATACATTCCGACCAAGAAAGCAGCAATTATTCCCCCTTTGTTAGAAACATCGCTCATAGAATGTGAGGACTAAAGGACAAAATAAGGAAAGCGAGAGTTACGAGGCCATCGATTTATGTCTATCTCTCCCACCCTATTAGTCATTGGTTTAGAACGATGATTCAGGCGAATAAACCTCCCCTGTCCTTCAATAGTTTGTGTTGACTCGGTACTTTCTGCAAGCTTTGATTCCAGGCAGTAAGACCTCTGTGAAGAAAATTACCGCAGAAGCGCGTACAGGAGGAACGGCTGGCACCCAAGATATGAATACAATTTGTGAACCTGCATGTTTCTGTAACGATTGCGACAACTTGATTTTTCTGCACATATGGCACACAGTTGAGATACAAAAAAAAATCTCACATATAATATAATAGATAGATGTAAACTTTACCAAAATGTAAACCAATTTCACTTATTTTTAGATCACGTAATGGAGGCTTGATTCAACAGCGCTGAAACATTTCTAAGACCGTAACTTCAATTGTGTAATCTAAATTGTTGCACTGTTCATAATAGTGTCTTTGTTTACCTTTAAAGAGTAACACAGTCACTGTCGTGTTTCTGGATGAAAATGTATACTGAGAGACAAGATATATTAAGTGAACATTTTCTGGGTTCATTACATTTTGTTATTATCGTACCGGAAACGGAATGTCATTTCATCAAAAGTTAATTATAAACATATTTTTGCTTACAAACCCTTAGCCATCAATCAAGGAGAAGGATTGCCAACTGATTGGATACATTGTTTTCACTTGGTTTGGATTTGATAATTTAGTTTGGAATGTTGAGGATAGTTTAGAAAAAAAAAACTGGTTGCCATTTTCAGAGAAATGTATTACCCGAAGAAATAGTAAGACGCGTGATAACCAAAAGGTTAACAAGCGAATATATCCCCCAAGAGCATGGCCGTGAGCACTACATCATTTGGCAAGTGCCTGATTTCCAATGGGGGAATGATCTCTTCTGTAATCTACAACCTCCTTCTCAAAGAAGAGATGTCGCTAGTCTCTCTCTACTCTATCGTTATTTCTATAGAAGGTGCTCGGCGAAACTTCAATTTCTGGTTTCTCCTTGTAGGACATTCACAGCAAGAACTCTTGAAGCTACTACAACTGAAAAAAACCCGTCCCTTTCTTCCCTCGTGCGCCTAACATCAAACGAAACTTCCATGAACAGAGTTTCTTTCGAAGAACTTCCCATCTGCGGAACAAATTACCGCAGACCGCAACATGGTCGTGTTCAAATCAAATGTCCACAAATACTTGCCATAAACCATCCGCATAAGTAATACAATTTTGTTCATGCCATTCATCGTTTTCAATCCTCTCATAGTATTCATCATCATTCAACTGACAATCAATCCATCTTCTTAACCTTCATCCTCGAGTGGCTTTTAGCCTTGATAGATGATGACTCATTAGTACAAAAAAACCCGAACATATGCCGTATATACTATTTCTGTTTCTATCCTTCTCCAACTTATCGAATGTGGTGTGAAAAAAAACAAACAAACGCATTTATTCTTTAAAGTAATTTCCTCATAGTCATTGTTAAAACTATAACGGGGCCCAAATCATCGGAAGAGAGAAGATTCACGCACGTGGAGTTGTGTGAGAGAAGGCTGTGATAATAGAGATAGGCACTTACCGAACTTAAAGTGCTCGCGATGTTTTGCTTGTCGAGCGACCGCATTCAAGCGGAAAACGCACAATCAGATTTTGTAGGTGTTACTAATTTTGACACCAATCCATTTTCAAATACGAGATACGACGATAGTGAGAGGACAGAAAAAACAATATGGAGGTCAGCAGACGAGAAAGAGAGTTGTGCAGTTGGGACAACGTTTTTTGGTGGTAGTTTTGTTAGTGTTGTTCCGGTGTTGTCTGAAAAAAAGTTCCTACCAAATTTTAGATCGTCGTTAAGACCTTATTGTGCTACAAAACATGTTTCAGTTTCTTACAAAGGCCTACACGAACAAATCAAGATGACTGAATGAAAAAGGCTTTATATAGAAGTATTAACGTATCCAATAACCTTTCATTTAATAAAGGGTCAAAAAGTGTCTAAATATTATGAACTCGTTATGGGATGGGTACGTCAACTATTAATAATCAAAGGACTAATACTCTGTTTAATAAAAGTCTATAACAAAGTGTATTTTTTAGATTATAGCTATAATATACAACCCAACATAGTGTATTTAGCTAGTAGTTCAATAATGTTACGTACTTTTTATTAAAGAAAAACAATATAAAACTGAAATGTTAAATGTCAAAAGTTGTTTCGTGTATATGTATATGTATGCGTCTGTATATGCGTGTATCACATGTGCCTTGACTGGCGAGGAAGGTTTCTAGTTACACAGTAGAATGAAAAGCTCCGATAAAACGTGGATGCACTAACTCGTATGATCAACACCCATCTAACATTCAAAATATCAACGTGATTGGCGGTGCGTGACAGGTGGATCTACGATTAATAAAAGTTTCGGTAGCTTTCTCCAGTTTTGGAGGAATATAAGTTTTCCTGGCTTCCCCTTGCCACTGAATCTAACTCAGTAAAGAAGTGCTGCTGGGATATTGCTGTTTTCCTACGACTTTTAATAGTCTTATTTGTATATATATATATATATATATATTGCAATGATTGCCATCAATTTTACGTGGGAGAAACACAACGTGAATTAAAGAAACGATTAAATGAACACAAAAGGGACATAAAAAACAACAACCCTCTAAGTGCACTTTTCTCCCATGCACTAGAACATGGTCATGCGTTCAAATTTGAACAAGCCAAAATCACTAAATACATCCACAACAAATCTCGGCGAAGATTATTGGAACCTGCCCTCATCACCGCCTCCACCACCATCAAGCAACGAAATGGTTTCTTTAACCTATCACCCTTCATAAGCAAGATCATCCTCACAGAACAAAGACTCTTGCCTGATCATAGTTAACTTTTATTTTCATCTCCAACCTTTATGACACTCTTCCATTTACTCACTCCCTTCCTTTTTCTCCTTGAATCTTCATTTTCTCCTTACTTTTTCCGTTTTTTCCCTCACATTTTTAACACTGCAGTCCAAATAAACTTTCTCATGTTCCAAATATTTCAAATATTCCATACCCACCCTTTCAATCACCGCCCTTCTCCACCCATCCAATCCCTCACTCATTGCTATCATTTTCCAAATATTTCAAATATTTCACACCCTATCACAACAAATCCTCCCTCTCCCCCTCTCAACTATTTTCTCCCATACCCCTTCTTAAATTCCCTCATTTTCTCAAAACGCTCTCTAAGACCATAACTTTCGCCCATCCACCAAAATCACA
Source organism: Sepiola atlantica (assembly GCA_963556195.1). Lineage (NCBI taxonomy): Eukaryota > Metazoa > Mollusca > Cephalopoda > Sepiida > Sepiolidae > Sepiola > Sepiola atlantica. The sequence goes on along the minus strand of OY744522.1, from coordinate 169,953,891 downwards.
GCCCCCTCCCTCTCTACCCATCCTCCTTTCCCTGCATACACCCCCCATACACAAACATTCCAACTTACTTTTCCCCTTCAATCTTGACCGCAGCCATCTGGTCAAACACCTCCCTCCCCCCTCTTCCTCCACTCCCTCTCTGCCATCCACTTTACCCCTGCTCATCCCCCACCTCTTTCTCTTACCACCAGCCACAGTAGTCCTTGCTCACCCCATCCTTCTATTTTTTCCCCACTCATTTTCTTCAACATTAATTTCTATTTCTCCAACAAGTACGGACGTCCACCCAGTAGTGGCCATTATTTCATTTTATTTTTCCTCCCAATATGTCTACCCTACATGTATCTGTACTTGCATGACATTTTTTCTCTATTTTATCATCCTGATGAAGTCTTATAAATAAAGACGAAACGTTGATGTACACATAAAAAACATCCATTTTTTGGTTTTCCTTTTTCATTTTCCCATATATATATATATATATATAGGGTGGGCCAAAATAAGGGTCTTATCTTTAAATTTGAATAACTTGAATTTGAATAACTTCCACAAAATAAAAGTTAAACTCACCAAACTTTATGTGTGTGTAGACTGACCCTTCCGAGATTTTTTGAAATAAACAAAACAAATTTTAGCCGAAAAACACTTCTTAAAACTTACAAAAACTAAAGTATTGTTTTTTACACTGTTTTGAGTTTTTTAAGCAAAAATAATGTTTTCTAAATGAGGGTACGTTCCTTAGGGCTAATACGGCTCATGCTTGCTTCGGAAGGGGTCCTTTACTTATTCTAAAAAAAAAAAAAAAAATCAATAAATAAAAAAGTTATGAATTTTTAAAAATAGGACCCTTATTTTTGCCCACCCTATATATATATATATATATATATATATATATATATAATTAACTTGAATAATTAAATTTTATTATTAGTATACTATAATTACAATTAACAAATATTATCACAACGGGAATAACTACCATTACTGGTATAAATATCATTGTAGGAGCCATAACTAGTAAAATTATTGGATAACGACAACTAATTAATATAGAAATGGAATGCCAGTACGGCATCTAATACCCTAAATAAAATTATCAAACAATTTTTTTTATACGATAACCACCAAAGATTTGCGACAATATTTATATTTTTATTTTAATTATATTGAATAAATTCAAACCCATCCTACCCTCCGCTCCAGTTAAAATTAAGGTCACAATAACCCAGACACTAAATAACACCCCACCCAATTTCCTAAAATATTACCTGTTAGAATCTCCCCCTTTCTTCTTTTCTTTTCTCTGCTATCCGCTAACCCTGTCTTCACTCCACTCCCTCTCATCCATCCCAAACTTCCTGTTGTTGTTGAGTTATTGACATTTAGCAGATTGATTCTACAAATGCCTGACGAGTTTGACGCTTATTTCAAGCGTTAACGAAACACAATATATTATGTAGCAAATTGGAATAAAAACATCAACTAAATATATATATATATATTTATATATATATATATATATATATATATATATATATATATATATATATATATATATATATATGTATAAAATTCTATGTGCTGCGAACCATCAGTGGAGAACTTACGTACCGCCCGAGACCCTATTCATAAGATACGTCCCTTTTATTTGGAGGACAAAAAGAAATTAACGATTTACAATGATGTTGAATGAAGAACAAAAATGAGAAACAATACAGATTAAATTTTTTTTTAATTATCTGATTAACAGATTCATTACATTTTGACTTTGCGAGCTTTTGTAGAAGCAAATTTAAGTCCATCAGCTCCACAGTTTAATGTTCAATTGATAAGAGCAACACATTCAAAAGGCGACATGCTTTATTTTAAGTACGTTTTGATAAGCTTTAGTTTTGAGAAGCTTTAGTTTTGAGAAGCTTTAGTTTTGATAAGCTTTAGTTTTGAGAAGCTTTAGTTTTGAGAAGCTTTAGTTTTGATAAGCTTTAGTTTTGAGAAGCTTCTCCATGCGGTGGCAACAGAAACTGTAAAAGTCAAACACAGCCGCAGAGCAATAACAATATTTGCAACTGTTTCTGACACTTTCCACCGATGGATCTATCTCAGCCATTAAAATAGCCGATTGGTCATCACTGTTATGCCCATACAACTTTTCTCCTCGCAGCTGCCATTTAAAAGTTTCGAAGATGAAGAACTTCCGAAGGCAAAATAGAAACATCCTAGTCCCCAGCGTATTCTTTGCGAGACTATTAAATTTTTGCTGCGACTCATCGTCTTCTAGGATTGCTAGCAATAATAATCCAGCGAAAACAGTTTATAGATAAGATGTGGAGTCAAATCTTGCTTCGAGTTCAGTGACAAATCCGATCATCACATCTTTAAACTTCTCGCTCAAGCGTTAGATCAATATCATCCTCAGTTTATCCAGGTAGCTTTCTCTTTTCAACCGGAATTTTCATTTTTCACATTTGGTTTTACTTTTATTAATCGATTCAGACACCAAGTAAATTGTGAGTACATTCATGTGAGTTACGCAGACATTCAAACCAATGCTCGGTTCTTGGACTTGTCTTTGGATCAGATTTATTTCTCGCAATATTTATTCCCAGAAATGCAAATGCGACACAAATTAAATATTTTCAATTGATTACAGAATGATTAATTTTTCCGCTCTCGTTTGTATCACGCCTTCAAAATTCTATTTTCACTACACAAATAGCTTCATAACGCGCGCCCAGCGGGTAGTTATTAAACGCCTCGTCATCATATTCACATGCGCAGATAAGACTTCTCATGAAAAATGTGACTGCACTTGTATTCACAGTTGATGCATGAACACCACATGAATTTAAACTATAGTTAGAACATTGGACGAAATTAGCTTTTCCATTTATGTCTCTTAGGAGACAATGAGCACCACCATGAACTCCAGGCATAGTAGCCGCATTGTGAAATACTATCCCCTAACAATGTTTAAAATCAAGGATATCTTCCTCCACTCGATCCGAAATTAACTTCTTGATATCACAAATATCCTTTCCTTGCGCAGAGAGACACCAAAAAATGATTTTCGCACATCCACTTCTTTATCTTCATCATTAACATATCGGCATATGAAACTATATTTGGCCTTTTTTTTTCTCAATAAATGTTAAATCTTCACCTTTTCTGAAGATGTTCGTTGATCCGAACGAAACCGGTCAATCTCTCTTTTTTTATTTCCCATGTGTTTAATTAATTTTCCATTCTGTCTTTACTACATTCTGTCTCTTCGACATTTCATTTTACGACATATAGTGTATTTAATCCTCATACTATAATGTACATCTCTACTCTGGAAATATTTACATTTGATTCATGCGCAGGGAGAAAACTATGAAATTATTTCCGCATCTTCACATCTTTGTCTTCAACAATAACATATCAGCATATGGAACTTATCCGGTCAGCATGAGAAATATCTGGTGTGCTGTCTTGTATGATCGTAAAATATTTGGCTTTTCGTATGGGATCGAACACGCTTTCGTTCACGTGTTTTCCTAAGATATTAATGAATTAATGTATATTATATATATATATATATATATATATATATATATATATATATATATATATATATATATATATATATATATATATATATATATACTTCTTTGTATACATAAACACAGTTTGTGTTTCATTTTTCACGCTACTCTTTTTCTCTATTACCTACTATACATTTTCGGTCAAGATAATTAGTTTCCTTCTTCCTTCCACATTCTAGAATACTAACATACTCACTTCATTATTAATACTTACACATATTGTCTTCTTTCTATTACGTTCATATCGCAATTTCTATCAAAAGAGAAACTGAAGAGAGCCGGATGGCTAAGTCCTTCTGTTCTTGAAACTGACGGTACGAATGTTGTACTAATTTTTCTGTACCAATATATATATATATATATATATATATATATATATATACATATATATATATATATATATATATATATATATATATATATAATATGGAACAGGTAGAATAAATACCCTTTGAAGCATTAAAGATGCGATATCAATTTTTATTTTTTATTATTTTATAAAAAGAAAAATAATAAATCGAAACCGATTTTTTTTTCTCTTTTTATTATAAACTAGCATTTTTTTTAGTTAGTTTATTGTTAGTGATACAGATATTTCGCCCAAAACTTGGCATCCTCGGTGTGTAATATATCCTGATGTCATCGGATTTGTATTTTTTTCTCTACCGGCTTTTTGTTGTTCTAGCCGGGCCAAAGGGGTTAGCTGTTGTTTCCCCACTTTCAAATATGAGAGCGTGAATGCGCACGTGATTTGTATAAAGTGTTTAAGGTTCATATTTTTTTTTAAGAAGCATCTATTGTTAAATTTAATATGGAACAGGTACAATAAATACCTTTTGAAGCATTAAATATGCGATATCAATTTATTTTCTTTTATAAAAAGAAAAATAATAAATCGAAACCGATTTTTTTCTCTTTTTATTATAAACTAGCATTTTGTTTTTGTTAGTTTAAAGTGATACATATATTTCGCCAAAAACTTGGCATCCTCGGTGTGTAATATATCCTGATGTCATCGGATTTTTAATATTAAATTTAACAATAGATGCTTCTTAAAAAAAAAAATATGAACCTTAAACACTTATATATATATATATATATATATATATATATATATATATATATATATATATATATATATATATATATATATATATATATATATATAATTAATAATCTACGACAAGTATCGCCGGTTATCATTTGATTATTTTCAAGAAATACTCTCGAAGAACTGAACCATACTTACTGATGAGTATTATTTACTCCTCTCCAGGAGTTAGGCACAAGGCCAGTTTTATCCTACTCCCACAAGTAAGATGTGACCCAAGGTCGGGTCGGAAAGTGGGGGTTGAAAAGCCAGCGCCCGAGAGGTGAGCACTCTGACCATCAAAAATTGCCTGGGCAGCCCCGTCGGCATTCCCCGGTAGGGGCGCCTCAAGCAGTAAGCAATTAACTACTCCTCCCCAAAGAGGGGAGGCAAAGCCTGGGAGGGTGGACCTCCTAGAACTGCACAGGACAGGCGTGCAGTATCCATCGGAACAGATACTACACTTTGATGAGTTTGACCAGTTCTATAAAGTTTCTTTTATTGGGAGAATCACCATCTTCTCTATGTCCTTTAAAAGCTAGGTTTTGCTTCGCCAGAAACTTTACATCTTTAACCATATTAAGATCGGTCTTTTGTTTCTTTTCTTTCAATTTTTTTCTCTCAATTTTTTCCTCTCAAATTTTGTCGAGAATTATACCTTTATTGTGGGTAATTTCTAACAACTTCTAATCATCGAATGCTGTTTGGTGGTCAGACGAATTTTCGTGATTAGATATTTTTAGATTAAGCTTCCAGAACTTGTTGAATCCAAGATTTCTTGATAGGCTTGGTTTTCGTTGCGCTGTCTTCAGGAAGAGCCGGCAACATAAACAGTATAGCGATTTCTCCGCCTTTGACTACAGCAACCATGATTTCAAAACATTTTCTCCATTCTTCATAGTTTTGTAAAACCAGTGTAGTGGCATTGCTCTTGAAGTACATTTTTGTCCCCGTCTTACAGTCGACACAAACGATTCATTGTTGTTTTAAAACGTTTTAGGTCCTAACGTCACAAGATCAACAAACAACTGTTTTTGCGATGTTTTTAGGCTAATAAAAATGATTGCTCAAAGTTTTAAACCCACTCCCCAATAAAAAATAAAGTACGTATAAATAGTATCTCCGCGTGCCAACACTACTACTACTACTACTACTACTACTACTACTACTACTACTACTAATAATAATAATAATAATAATAATAAGAAGAAGAAGAAGAAGAAGAAGAAGAAGAAGAAGAAGAGAAGAAGAAGAACAACAACATCAGCACTAACAATAGAAAAACAATACTACAAATTATAAATAACCAGTTAAAAAGGAACTAACAAAAAAACGGTACTTATATAGTTTACGAACCGGGCTGAAATTATAACGTTATAATTTAGAAACCCATTCTTAACATTAGGAGGTGGAGGTGATTAACTATTCTGTACATTCAGCTAACAATTTAATAAACAAACGAAACAGTAAAAATTTAATTTAACTTGAAAAATCCTATCTAAAAAATAGCCCGGTTCGTAAACTGCATTAGCACAACAAAAAAAAACTAATGAAAAAAAATCACTAAAACCGACGTTTAAAGTCTTAGCGGACATTTGTTGTCTTTGCAGGAAAGCGTATGTGAACTGTTCGGAAATATAATCTGAAATGTAATCTGCTATTCTCGAATAAGGTTCTAAATACTTAATTTGAATTAGCTTAATTTCTCTGAAGTGCCCCGATGATGTTAATATTTTGTTATAGAAATTGTATGATGTAAAAATGCGATATGAACGCAATAGAAAGAAGACAATATGTGTAAGTATTAATAATGAAGTGAGTATGTTAGTATTCTAGAATGTGGAAGGAAGAAGGAAGCAGTTATTATCTTTATCGAAAATGCATAGTAGGTAACAGAGAAAAAAGAGTAGCGTGAAAAATGAAACACAAACTGTGTTTATGTTATTATTATGCCACGAACAATTGGCCCCCGGTGATACTGGGGAAGTAGGAGTAGGTATTATGATGCAAATTAAAATGTCCACCACTTCTTTGGGAAATACGTAGTTGGGAGAAACAGCTAACCCGGAGAAAATGTAACACATTTGGAAAGGAAAAGAGATACTTTCTAGAAACATGCATGAGAACTTGGCCTAGGTGGCTGGCGGAATAGATTAGCATATAGAGCTTTTCGTTGTAAACTTATAATAGTCAAAGCGACGGGGGTAAATCGACTTTACTTTATTATATAGATATCTGGAAATTTATGGTATAAAACTAAAAAGATAAATCAAATGCCATATTCAAATAACTACTAATAAGTGTCGGATGTGTTGTGCCATGTATAACTTCTTGATCTCTAGACCCCAAGGTCTTGAGTCTCGGGATTCAAGTTTGGAATTTTCGGTCGAGATCTCATAATTTCAATCCCTAATCAAGAGCTAAGTTTTTGTTTTGTAGAGTTTCTGTAAAACGTTGAATTCATATAAAACTATCTATCTTATTGTTGTTGCCTTAAGAGAAAGAGAGCGTTCTCGCCGTTCGTTTATTGTGATTTGAATCAAAAAGGGTTTAGCGTGGTAGGAGAGCGCGCTAAAGCCGAGTTATCTAAATTGCAAGCGTAACGTGAACGCGGCAAACAGCAAAGTATAGACAGAAGCCGTTAAATCAACAAGAAATGCACCTGTGCACAGCGTAAACACACACAAAGGAAAAAACACAATACGTACATATCCTGTAACCCAATCATTGTCGGTAATGAAAACAACCAATGGGAAAACGTGTTGGAGAACGGTAGGCACTCGGTGACATATGCCGCGAAATTAATCCTTTCTGTACATTGTAGAAAACAATACGGAAGCGCTTCTTTAGTGAATAATTTTATCTGAAACGACTGTGTAAGTCAATCGAGAACATAGGTTATGAACGAGGTGTTTTAATTCCTCTTGGCAGACAATAGAAATTTTTAATAGATAACATTTAATTAAATTTCAATTTGTGAAATTTCATATCAACGAGGGTGGCGCATAGTTAATATATTATTTTAAACTATGTGTGCGCTTTAGAGCCTTGGTCA
>OY744522.1:169748662-169938662 GCA_963556195.1 Sepiola atlantica | reverse complement strand
TAGTTTTATAATCTATGGAAGCCTATAATTATAGCCTAATTCCAATCTAATATTGTCTAGTGATAATATTATACACTTAATTTAATTCACTATCTTATTTTAAGTAAATAATCAGAATAAACGAATATCTTAAAGTACAATTATATATGCATACATCCCACATATACACACACATATCTCTACACACACATATATATACATACATATGCATGTGCGCGTATATGAGTATAGGTATGTGTGTACGTATGCGTACGACTGTGTATGTTTATATGTATGCGTGCATATGTGCATTTGTGTATGTCTATGTATACATGTATGTGTGTCTCTATTTTGCACATCTGTGTCTATGTGTACATGTGCGTATATATGTGTGTGTATGTATATGTATATGTGTGTATGTGTGTGTATGTGCATATGTATGGATATGTGTGTGTGTGTGTGTAGGTATACATTCATTTAGTAATGATATTTTTTAATGAATACTTAAAGACGAAACACATTTATCCTCGATGTCTTAAAATTTTTTAATTCAAGGTAGTAGGTATGGGTGTGCATGTGTATATATGTATGTGTGTGTATGTATGTGTGTATGCGTATGCATATGTATATATATATATGTGTGTATATATATATATGTATGTATATATATGTATGTATATATGTGTGTGTAGAGATATGTGTGTGTATATGTGGGATGTATGCATATATAATTGTACTTTAAGATATTCGTTTATTCTGATTATTTACTTAAAATAAGATAGTGAATTAAATTAAGTGTATAATATTATCACTAGACAATATTAGATTGGAATTAGGCTATAATTATAGGCTTCCATAGATTATAAAACTAATGTAAGATGAATTTGTGAAACTCAGAGTATTAAAATATTACATTTGGAATATAATCTTAAATAATTTTTAGTTTTCAAATTGATAATATCACGCGGATCTAGACAGAATGGGGACACGAGAAGTGTCAATCGGCTGATGACACGTTAACGTGTGTTAATGTCTTATCTCTCTTCCTCCTTCCGGGCCGAAAACTGAATTTCGAGCTAGCCAAAAATTGTGTGTGTGTGATGTTAAGAATAGGTATATGTGTGCGTGTGTATGGAGGCGTATGAACGTTATATGTCACCAGGTCGGAAATGTAGAAAGAATATGTGCGCTTAACTCAGACGTTATTATTTTAATAAAAACAAACAAAAAAAACATAAGATCCCTTTCGATTGCTTTAGTTAAATATAAGATGTTAATCCCTACTCGCTCTGTAATAGGTATTTAGATTGGCTGCGACCACCACTCTCTCTGGTTGTGTTTGAAGTGTCGAGGGTGAATTCAGTTTTCTGTCAGTCTCAAAAATGTAATTGTCAAATTGGATGCTTGAATAAAACCGCAAGGTTGAAATAAATTATTGCATCGACAATCATGTAATTTCACGTTATTATATTTTACGTTATTCTTGCTCTGTTTACCACATTGAGCTCTCTTACCCGGATTTCTTCCTGGAATCATTCCATTATAACACTAACTATATATATATATATATATATATATATATATATAGGCAAACATTATTAAATAACACGGAGTGGTTGTGTTTGATGCGACCTTTTTTTAATTTTTTCAATTTTCCGAATTGTCCATTTAATGTTTCGGTCAAATTGATGTAAATATGATCCATGGGTTTCTTGTTCCATTCTTTTATCTTTTTTGCAAGTACTTTCGATTTGAATCGTCAAATCATCTTCAGGCGGTATTAGTTTTAGTGTCTTTACAAATTATGACTTTACTGTTGTGCTCATTTTTGAATTATAACGGCAACTAGTTTATAACTTGAAAAAGCGTCTGTAAAGTTGAAATGTACATGAGAGCGTGATGGCGTTCTACACATATGAGAGATTTAAAAGTTTGACTGTTTAAACCGTTAAGAAATTGATGACGTTAAATAAAGTGCATACAATTCAAACGCATAACTACCTAATGGCTAAGAATTTGGTAATGCTAATTATTATGCCAGACACTTTAAAATGTTGAGACTACTTTCATAATTGACATTATTAATTGTGGGATGTTTAGTTTTTATGTAGAGGGCTTCGAGTATTTTTAATTTTTTGATATTGGTATCGTGGTGTATTATTTTGGTATTGTTAACAAGGATGTTTCTATATTGAGAGTGAGTACAATTATGTTTTTTTAGGTGTTGGCATATAGAGCTAGTGTCGGAGAGATGTAGGGTGAGTCTTCGGGATAGTGCTGTGGAAGTGAAACCTATGTAAGAATTAGTTTTTTTTATTGTTGTCGGGGATACATTATCCCATAGGGCATTGGAACTGATATATTACATTGGTTCTTCCTAATGTATTTTGGGTTTGAGAAGTGTTATTTTTAACATCATAGTTTTATGTTTTCATTTTTTTATAATAAATGATAAATCGTATTTTATCATCAGAATTGGTGGGGGATATATAGCGATGTATTATATTTTTAAGCGCTTTTTCATCCAATTTAAAGTTTGGATGCATTTGGTTACAATAGAATATATTTATGTAGTGGGAATTATTTAGCTTATTATCAGTAGGATTATCTAAATTTCTAATCATTAATTTTATCTGTTCATCAACCATATAATTGGGAAATTGATTATTAATTAGGACTTGCTTTATGTTTTTTAATTCATTAAAAATATTTTTTGGGATGAGGAGATTAATTTTGCACGGTTTAATAGATTTTTGACCATAGCAATTTGATATCTATATGGGCATTCATTTTAAAACGTAAAATACAGGTGTTAAAAGATGATTTGACGATTCAAATCGAAAGTACTTGCAAAAAAGAAAAAAGAATGGAACAAGAAAGCCATGGATCATATTTACATCAATTTGACCGAAACATTAGATGGACAATTCGGAAAATTGAAAAAATAAAAAAAAGTCGCATCAAACAAAACCACTCCGTGTTATTTAATAATGTTTGCCTAAATGAAAATATGCTGCCTAAATACACACAATATATATATATATATATATATATATATATATATATATATATATATATATATATATATATATATATATATAACATACATACATATGGGGTAAGGTACACGATTAGTCATGAAAATGAAATGCTTTACTCTCGCCATGTTGGCAAAACAGACACGATCATATCTGAGGCAATGGCTGAATCCTTAGAAAATGACCTCCAGGCTGTAGTGGGTTGGGGCCATAAATGGTTGGTGACTTTTAATGCCGCAAAGACTAAGCTTCTTTCCTTCAACAACTAAAAGAAGCCTCTCCATCCACCGATTGTCATGGCAAATAACACCCTACCTGAGAGTTCATCATTCAGACTCCTTGGCCTAACCTTCACAGGTAACATGAATTGGAACACATACATTGAAGACATTGCCAAGGCTGCCGCAAAGAAGGTTGGCTCCCTCTACCGTGCTAGTGGACTCCTTACACCTGACATTATCCTGTATCTCTACAAAGCCACCATTCGCCCATGCATGGAGTATTGTTGCCACATCTGGGCTGGTGCATCATCTACTAGTCTCTCCCTCCTTGACAAAGTTCAAAAAAGAGTAGTCAACCTAATAGGTCCCTCACTGTCAGCTAAGCTCCAGCCCCTGTCCCATCGCCGCAATGTGGCATCCTTGTGTTTGTTTTACAAATACTTCAATGGATTATTCTCCGATGAGTTGGCTACTCTGGTGCCCCCTCGACGTAAATTCACTAGACTAATTCGACATTCTACTAAATCTCATTCATTCATTGTGGAGGTCCCCAGATGCCGGAGAGCATTCTACTCAAATAGCTTCTTTCCTCGTGCTGCTGGTCTCTGGAACTCCCTCCCTGCCCCCTGTTTCCCCGACAGTACTGACATGCAGAAATTTAAAACTAATGTAAACAGACATCTCGCTGCTCAGATCCCAATTTAAGCTGAACCACTAATCCTTCTCCCCTTTTCCTTTTTCTCAGTAGCCCCTTACGTTTACAGTGGCGTCCTGCCTTGTTTGGGGTGAATCATGTAAAAAAAAAAAAAAAAAAAAAGACAAAATGTTTGAAAAGTGAGACAAACGGAAAACAGGTTAGAATGTAGGAGAAAACAAAAACAAGAGATTTGACCGGTTTCGTTCGTATTAACGAATGTCTCTTCCGTTTGTCTCTTTTTTCAAACATACATACATATATATATATTATATATGCATATATATATATATATATATATATATATATATATATATATTATATATACCTTTATATATTATATGTATATATAATATATATATATACATATATATATATTTATATGTAATTATATATATATATGAACATTTGTGTGCCTTACACAACTCAGTCGCATTTCGGCGATATCACCTCTACTATGGGCAGATAAAAAAAACGAACCAGAAATCAGAACAAAAACAAAAGAAAATAACTGTTTTAACCAACACAACTTAAATTCGATTGAATATTTGAAAGCGTGGCTTGTAACCCGCTGGTGTTTTATTGTAGGTAATGTTTTATTTTTGTTCTGATTTCTCGTCTGTATTTTTTTGTCTACCAATTGTTCGAATTATTTTAATAATCACATTGAGCTCCGGGGACGTGCTTTCACTGAAAAGCGACTACAGTTACGTACGCCACACACATCTTTACATAATAAAGATTTATAAAGCTCTACCTAGGATTTAGCATGCTTAAAAAATTGTTTTAAGTTAATTTTATAAAAACATCTTTACTTATATATATATATATATATATATATATATATATATATATATATATATATATATATATATATATATATATATATATATATATATATATATTCAAAACCTATTATAAAAATTCATAATTATAATTTCAAGAATATGCTAAGGGATAGAATTCAAAGAGAACATGGACATTCCTAATACGATAGTGGATACTCATACACAAGGGGAAAAACAGTTGTTTTTTTTAAACTTAGTTTACCCCAAACAAGGCAATTTGCCACTGTATACATAAGGGTAGTGGTGTGGAAACATTTCCATCAACATGAGCAGTGAGGCACCTCCTTCATTCCACTAGCCTGTGGGAGACCCTTTGGGCAAGGTCGAGTACCCACTTAGCCCCCCCCCCCCCCGATCAGGGTACGTGAAGTCATGGCAGGCAGGTGATGGATTGAGGGTTGAGCAACGTAATGGATTTTAGAAACTGGTCAACCTTTCGTTTTGTGTTAGGCAGATGATACTGATTTTTTACAATGGCTAAAACTTCCTGCTCTGTAAGAGCACTGCCCCTATAGAAGGTAACTGCAACCCACTATAGGTAACTTCTTTTTTTAAGAACATCATAGTGAAACAAAATATTCAAATGAATGAAGAGCCATGATCATCGATGTCTGCAAACAGACCTGATACCTGAAGAAGAAGAAGAAGAAGTAGAAGAAGAAGACGTAATAGGCAACTGAAAATTAGGGTGAAAGTTTAGGGGGTCATTCTAAATTGAGAGCTGTGCAGCGAGATGTTTGTTCACATTAGTTTTAAATTTCTGCATGTCGGTACAGTCGGGGAAACAGGGATAGGGAGGAGGTTCCAAAGGCCGGCAGCTCGAGGAAAGAAGCTATTGGAGTAGAAGGATCTCCAGCATTTGGTTATCTCCACAGTGACTGGATGGGATTTAGCTGATTGTCGGGTTGGTGGAGTGTATTTATGTGAAGTGGGCACCAGAACAGCAATTTCATTGGAGAACATCCCATTGGAGTACTTGTAAAACAAGCACTATGATGCAACATTGCGGTGATGAGACAGGGGCAGGAGCTTGGTGGGTAGTGAGGGACCTATTAGATTAGATACTCTTTTTGAGACCTTGTCTTAGACTTGTGAATGTTGCACCAGCCCAGATGCGACAACAATACTCCTTGCATGGGCGAATGTTAGCTTTCTAGAGATATAGGACACTGTCAGGTGTGAGAAGTTTTCCAGCACGGTAGATAGAGCCTACATTTTTGTCAACAACTTTGGCAATGTCTTATATGTATTTGTTCCGATTGATGTTACCTGTGAATGTTAAGCCGAGGAGTTTGAACGTTGGATCTCATGTAGGGTGTTATTTGCCATGGCAATCTGTGGTTGAAGAATTTATCTATCATATATATTCTTTATATATTCCCCAAATTATATAGATATATCTATGGCGAATGAGCTAAACAGCAGAGGCGTCCATATTTCATTCCCACAGAACATCATCAGGCTATATATATATATATATATATATATGTGTGTGTGTGTGTGTGTGCGTGTGATATTAAAGTTATATGTATGTACACGTATATATTTATGTCTGATCATTGATTCGTATATGTTTGTGCATCCGTATATATGCTTATATATATGTGCGTAATTATGTGCGTGAATTATATTATACCGTACATACACAGGCACACACACACATATACATATATATATGTGTGTTTTATGCTTATATTTCAAATATACATTTTTTATAGCACAAAAGTTTTCCAATAGCTCGATAGTGTAAGACTAGAACTGTAATTAACATATTTTTAACATTATAGAAACCACATCACATGTAGGGAACACATTCTCACAAATTAACCTAAAATCGGAAAAATCACTATTGATGGAAAACGATGAAATAATTATGTTGGACGGTTAAGGCACCTGGTACAAAGATGCACGATTTGTAAACAACTACATCGAAGAAAAAATGAAAAACAAGATATAAAAATAAGAATATATTATCAGTAAAACTTGTGGTTTACAAGAATAAAATCAATTCTAGTTTCGTTTGAATATGCCTAAAGCTACATAAGTGAGAGATTTTTTCTCTGGGCTGAATCCGGGGTGAGACCGGTTTAGCCATTATAATAGACTTTTTGTTCTGAATTAAAATTTAAAATATACGAAAAGTGAATTATGAGTAATACCGAAGTTAATTAAGATAGCGAGACGGGAAATGGCCGCTCATTACTCCACTTGTCAATCAAAATACCATATGAAAATAGGATATAAATTTAACATGGCCAAGAAAATCCTCGTATTTAACGGATACAGTAAAATTACTATATATCTAAAGCCGAATATTTTTATTCGTTATCAAACCATTTAAAAAGGTAAAGAACACGACTTCAACGCACTGTATATAAATACACCAACTTGAAAACAAGGTCTAGCCAGTTTTTTTGATAAAAGTCTTATCTTGTATTTTCGGATTTCTAAACCCGGGTAAGACGTTCAATACCTGTACTCAGATTTAAGTTACACAGTTAAATAAATCTCTTCCTGGGATATTATATAAAAAGAGGAAGAGTCGAGATTACAGTTGTGGCACAATCACGTTGACACACCGGTCCCCGTTAGATCACCGAAGTTAAGCGACGTCGAGCCTGACCAGTACTAAATGGGTTACCATTTGGGAATACCAGGTGCTGTATGTGCTCTCTGCGTATCTCGGCTTTGTTTCCAGTTGTCTTGAATTGCTTGCCATTGGAATCCAGCAGTGCTGACTCAGGAGAGGTGTTGTTAGATACGTTGCGCAACCCATGCTTCACAATTACACGCGCAGCCAGCCCCTTACAGGGGCGTCCATAGTCACCTTAGACTTAACGGAGGGCTTTGACTTTTGACTATAGGGCTAATACATGCCCCGATTCTACTGACATGGTAATCTTCTTTTCTGAATCCTTTCCTCTTGGCTCAGAAGCAGCCTGAGTCGAGTGGAGGACAGTAATCAGCCTGAGAACGAGAATGGGGCGATCAAAAGTTGATATGGCCAGATAGGACTACAAAACCGACCTAAACATCTGCGAATGTGGAGGACCATACGATGCAGAACTATCGCGTCTGTCATCGATTGCCGAATCAGTGCAGCTTGGAAGATCTTACAAAGTAAAATGATGATGCAAACGACTGCGTAAAAAATGTGTGAAACTCTTGCATGGTCACGTGCTTCAAAAATACGCTAAGACGACGACGACGGTGAAGAAGAAGAAGAAGAATAAAAAGAAGAAGAAGAAGAAGAAGAAGAAAAAGAAGAAGAAAAAAAAGAAATGTCACCATTAAAATAATATGAAAAGTTGTTTGACAAAATAACTCAACGTGACATCTATCTTAAAATATGTTCATATCTTTCGTGGAAATGCGAATAAAAGAATAAAAATACATATTAAATATTTGTAAAGAAGTAAAAGAAAAGTAAACGAAGTAAATAAAAAGGACGTAAAGGCCAGACAGGTGACTGGTGAAGAAAACACACACACACACACACACACACACACACACACACACCAGTGACCCGTTGGGTCACAAGCATTGCCATTATTTATTCTACTTTGATTTAATTCAAAAATTCATAAACTGTGACGTATCTCTTAAGATATATTTCGTGCATAACGAAAAAGATATTAAGTCTCTTTACTTCTATATTATTTCTCTTTTTCTTTTTCTTTTTTCTTCTTCTTTTTCTTGTTGTTGTTATTATTATTATTATTATTATTATTATTATTATTATTATTATTATTATTATCAAATACAATTATTATTATTATTATTATTATTAAATACAATTATTATTATTGTTAAATATTATTTTACTATAGAAATAAAAATACTTATAACATGGTAAAAAACCCCAATAAAACATGAACATTCGCTAATCAGAATCAAAGTTTGATATGTCAACTTAAATGCTATTTAGGTCCAACTTTTTCACGTTGATGAGATAACTTTATATATTAGATGATACGTATTTACATTCCGACAAATTGTTTTAGTGATTCTAATTACTTTTGTCACTACGGCATAGTCACGTTGACACGTTGGGGTTTGTTAGATCGCCGAAGTTAAGCGACATTGAGCTTGGTCAGTAGCAGATGGGTGACTATTTAGGAACACCAGGGGCCGCTGTATGTGCCCCCAAAATACAGCCCTGAAGATGCCTTTAGCAAGAAACATACACGTGTTGACACAACCGAACAACCACCACTTGAACGAAACTTCTGTTCCCAAGTATGTGGCAAAGTTCTCCATTTTTCATCCTTAGTTTACTACATCATATTAAAAACTATTGTATTTTGAATGGAGGATTTTTTGCAGACAAGTATTTGTATAATATATGTCGACCTAAAAAATCTCAAGTCTCTGCTAAATTTGAAGCGAAAACTAGAAATCGCCGACGGGGTTCGAACCCGTGAGACTTAACCGCTTACATCCGTCCTTGACATGTGTGCTGCACTGTATCGTCATGTCCATGTTCTTTTTTTTATTTCGTTTTAAAATTAGCAGAGACGTTTCATTTTCCAGACGAATAGATGCCATGTGAATAGATTTCTATTCAAAGGCAGTTTTACTTCCCGATATTGAATAATAGTGTGTCTACATAGACAGATTTTTCTATGACATCTATCAGCCTGGAAAATTGAAAGTCTGTGCTAACTTTAAACATATAATAACATTTACTGAAACACTTTAAGTTTGTGGTGTTAGTATTGTGGAAATTATGGATGACTATATATATATATATATATATATATATATAAAGTTATGTATGTGTATATGTTTAAACATTTCTATGTATAGAATTATTGTATTAATGCTTCCTAGATGTTAATCCAATGAAACTCCGGTGTTTATACAATAGTGCTCAATAACAAGTAGAGCTGTATTATAGTATACATTCTTTTATTTATACAGACATTATTGGCTACATATGTGCATACATGTTTCAGTTGCCATTTCTTTCGAAATAGAGATTCCTCATGCCACGTAAAAATCTGTCTGTCTGTCTCTATCTATCTATCTATCTATCTATCTATCTATCTATCTATCTATCTATCTATATATATATATATATATATATATATATATATATATATATATATATATATATATATATATATACTGACACTCGAATCCCCATGTGCTCTTTATTTTTCGTTGATATTATTGCTCCATTTAAACTATCGGTTTCTTCTAACGAGATGATAGTCAAAAGAGCTATAGAGAGCTTTCCAAACAATTCATTTTCAAACGTATATATATATATATATATATATATATATATATATATATATATATATATATATATATATATATATATATATATATTACATTTTGAGAAAGCCAAAAACGATATAAGCTGTTTTTCCTTAAAATAAACATTTATCTACCTTAAAGTATTCATGCTAGCTTTCGGTTTTAAAAAACATTTTACAGGAATATTGTTTTAATTGTTTTTTTCCTTTGGAGACGTTAACATCTAATGTGAATGTCCGTTGACGTGTTCACTGGACGGTGTAGACATTTCTGATGCCTCACATGAAATATCTGGTGCCTCGCGTGAAAATATTATGAGAAATATTGCCACTTATTTATAAGTATCGTTTCGTATTTGAATACTAAATTTTGAGAACGCCACAAACGATATATGCTTTTTTTTAAATAAACATTTATTTACCTTAAAATATTCATGCAAGCTTTCGGTTTTAAAGACCATGTTACAGCAACATTTTTTATAAGTCATTGTTTTTTTCTTGACGTGTTGACTTGACGATCTGGAAGTCTCTCGTGCCGCGCGTGGCTCGCGTAATATTGTTATAAGAAATGTTGACATATTTTTATTAGTAAGTTAAAAAAAGTAAGTTAAAAAAAAAATAATATTCATTTATAAACCAGCAGTCCCAAGGAATAAACTTTTTCTTCGAGATAGCAAAATTGGTAAAATCATCAACAAGCATGAAGTTAAATTATAATTTTCAACTTCTAAACACTTAGTGGCTTCCATTATATGTTCCAATAATACCCAAATTCAGCAAATAGTTAAAAATAATAATACTCAGAATCCCACTCCTACAGGCCCCAGATCCGTAGACCTATGCAACTGTAGAAACCCCAATAACTGTCCATTAGATGGTAAATGCATGATTTCAGATATAGTGCATAAATGTTATGTAGTAATTCTCGATTTTATATCTGGTCCACCAGTGCAATTTTAAAGACAGATATAGAAATGACATATGCTCATTCTAAGGATAGGCATCCGAGACTAAAAGTACCCCAACTTCTTTAACCAAGTATATCAGGGAACTGGTAAAAATCGAATAGCCATTTCAAATTAAAATTGTCCATATTAAGTAGGGCAAATAAATACACTCCCAATTAACGAAAACATGCAATCTATGTTCTCCAGAATCGTATTACATAGTAACATCTAAGGATAACCTAATTAACATAAATCAGGATATTCTACAGAATTGTATGCATCGGAATAGATATTTACTCTCTACTAAAGGTCACTAAAAAGAAAACTTAATAGATTTAGTTAAATAATTACTACCAGTTATGATAGGAAAAATATATCGAACACAAAATTTGTATATAATCAACCAGTCCTGTCTTTAAATTGTCCATAAATATTATCATGATAACCATTCCTACTAGCTAGATAATATAGTTAAATCTCTTTCGAAAATTGCGCATGGCAAGACTTTTAAGCATTTTAATTGAAGGGGTTCGATGGATCAACATTCACTTCTAAATATTCGATAACCTAATGGGGGATGGGATGTAATCTCTTTAGCCAATGGGATGCTATGGAACTAACACTAGCTCTGTATTAGAAATATGACTGGTCGAGTGCCATCTGGTTAGTTAAGGAATATAATAAATATACTTATCAACTTTCATGGAAGAGGGAGTAAAACACCTGCATACCTTCTGCCGGATTTAGGATGGATCCCTATCTTCCACACAAATGGTAAACTAAAATTAAGCTAAACTATACATTTCCAAGAATTACAATCAAAGCGTGAGATAAAATCCGAAAATACGTTTTATAGTAGTGAATTCAAATAAGCCCTTTCGTATGTTAGTAATTATTTGGATTCACTACTATAAACCGTATTTTCGGATTTTATCTCAGGCTTTTATTTTAATTTTAACAATAATAATTATCCACATTAATATCAAACTTTAATTAACCTACGGCTATTTCAACTAAGTTTTCTTCCTTGATAAGTAAGTGTTATTTATAACTATTTAATAACGTAGTTTTGTGTGATCATTTCAAAATGGCGGTCTGATTAGAATTCTGTTAATTGTGAGTGTCATCTCCTTTTTTTTCTACACGAACTCTGCACTTGATGTGACACTTTATATATTCCTTTCAGTTAGATCTCTGAAGAACAGCGAGTGAATGGGATTAATGGCTGCAGTTTACCCTTTAAGAAATAATTGTAAGGCCATAAGCAGTTCTGCAATGGAAAAGTTAAAATAAAAATAAAAATGAATTATTTGATTAAAAACAGTGTTTTATATCATTGGAATATATGCAATCACTATATATATATATATATATATATATATATATATATATATATATATATATATATATATATATATATGTATATATATATATATATATATAGTCTAAAGAAGTTTTGAGTAGATTTAAACAAAAAAAAGTAAAAAAAGGAAAATGCAGTTTAAATTCCCAGAGAAACTAACTAAATCCCAGATATCGCAGACTTAGCATTAGTTGGAACATTCATAAATAAAAAGGGGATTCAAGTATCTAACAGTAAAACAAAAACAGGGTACCTTAACTGAAGCGTGAAATATTAAAACGGGGATCATCAGCTGTTTACCATGTAACTGTTTCGGTGATTTAAAAACAGGACAGTTATTCATGGCTCTCTAATGGTACTGATCAAACGACCATTTCCCCAATAATCAAGTGTAGAAATAATTCAGCTTAAATTTCACCAATATATACATGAATAAATAATAATAATAATAATGATAATAATTATATATTACCCTTACGACTACTGTGTGATATGGTAATTTGCATGTCAAATAACATTAATAATAATAATAATATAAATAATAATAATAATAATAATAATAATAATAATAATAATAATAATAATAATAATAATAATAATAATAATAATAATAATAATAATAATAATAATAATAATATCCAAACGCTACACCCAAGAACCATTCTGCGATATGGTAGCTAGCAATAAAATTATATAGGAATACCAGTTGCATTGAAAAAAAAGGTTAAGTACCTTACGTAACTTTATATATATTAATAATATATATGTATATGTGCGTGTGTGTGATTAGTGTAAGTTTATTACTAGGTAATAAATTCCAAAAGTCCTTGATAGTAGAGCTGCTTTATATGTATATGTTTTTCTACATACACCCAGAATTCAGGTTTCAGTCTGTATAACCTCGATACTTTATTCAACAGAGAAACACATTTGGAGAGCTGCGTATGCGGGAGGTGTTAATAGTATCGTATTTAAAAATAAAATTAGCATTTCGTCGGCAAGTCCATCTGAAGGTGTTGCTAAATACCTCCTGATCGGCTCTGCGTAAGGATTTCATTACTATGAACTCTTTTGACACGGGGAATTTCCGATACAGGGGTACAAACAATGACAAGGGGCTGATACACACACACTGGTAAATGAAGATTTATCTTCATATATACGCTTGTACACAAGCTTATACTGATTTATACACATGTAACATTCTGAACACGATGTGACTCCATCTATACACACCCATGTGGTGTTACTTATACCCACCTCTCCATATAACAATGCATACTAACACACATAAACACCCTAATATACACACATATATGTTCATATACATACCCTCACGCGTTCATATATATATATATATATATATATATATATATATATATATATATATATATATATATAGTGTGCAGATTTCAATTTTGTGTAGAGAATCTGAATAACAGAGCTCAATGTAATTTAAACAGAGCAAAACAGAATTATAAAAAGAAAAACTATACACACATTAAGGTTGTACCCATAATAACTTATTTCGACCCCTTTAATTAGGTCTCCTCAGATGTATAGACAACCACGTCAAAAAAACGTTTTTTTGACGTGGTTGTCTATACATCTTAGGAGACCTAATTAAAGGGGTCGAAATAAGTTATTATGGGTACAACCTTAATGTGTGTATAGTTTTTCTTTTTATAATTCTATATATATATATATATATATATATATATATATATATATATATATATATATATATATATATATATATAAAGTTAAGTATATATAAACATATAAATAAACAATATAATGCTAAATACCAGTAACCAAGTCTTTATAAATTTTTCCCCCCCATAAAATCAATGCACTTGACGGTCCGTTGCGTGCATACATAAACAACCAGGAATAGATATGTATATTTAGGAACCTTTTTCTACGCAACTCTTCAGAAGTCCAAATAGTTTTCTGAAAAAACAACAACTTCAAGCATGAATAGAGAAAAACAATAAACAAGCAACTTACATTGAACCAGTTTATTTGAGGAAACGTAAAGAGCTGTATAGATGAAATATCCTAAATATACTTATATATTTCTGGTTGTTTAAGTCTGCACGAAACGGACCGTCAAGTGCACCAAATGTTTTGGGAAAAAGTAATGAAGACTTGGTTACTAGAATTTAGCGTACTTTTGTTTAGTTATATATGCTTGCTGTTAAATGTTAACAC
Source organism: Sepiola atlantica (assembly GCA_963556195.1). Taxonomy (NCBI): domain Eukaryota; kingdom Metazoa; phylum Mollusca; class Cephalopoda; order Sepiida; family Sepiolidae; genus Sepiola; species Sepiola atlantica. Next base: position 169,924,094 of record OY744522.1, on the reverse strand, counting down.
TGATCGAGTTTTTACCTTGAATTGTTTGGCCTATTTATTAAAAAATATATGAACAAATATATATTTTTATACACTTTTATACAACATAAATATATACAAACTATATATATATATATATATATATATATATATATATATATATATATATATAGTAATCTATGAAAATATATTCATGGCAATTAAGCTACACAGAGGCTCCCGCGTTTCATCCCCGGGGGAATCTTCAGGCTAAAATGCCTTAGCTCTACTTACGTATCGAGCACTGTTGAAGTAAATACTGAAAATTGATACATAAAAATTATATCTCTTTATAAAATTGTATGTGAATACATGAAATAGTAATGCATATATATATATATATATATATATATATATATATGTTAGGTAATCTTCTAAATTAATAAACCGATCATTATGAATTTTGGAATATATATTCTCGGCAACAAGGTGAGTAAGGTGATCACATTATTTTTCCTAAACTTTACTAGAAAAATACGAGAGAATCATCATAAAATGTCCCGAAGGAACTACTTTAGAAAACATTCGCACGCACACACACATATATATTTTAAAGTATATATATATATATATATATATATATATATATATATATATATATATATATATATATATATATATTAAAGTTATGTTAGTCAACGTTTATTTCCCTAAGGCCTCTTTCCTATATGCTTATTGGATTGAGATTTTAAAAAAATGTTTTAATCATTATGATTTATAATTTACTCAACAAGTCACCTATCTCTTTTTACAGATCTCTCTCCTAGCTATCCATGTATTCATCTCGCCACTTATCCATGTTGATTCAACCACTCTCTAATATTTTTAATGTCTCTGTAGGAATTTAAAGAAATAGTAACCCTCTTTTCCAGCGTCGTATTCTAATTTACATACTTGTATCTGTACACACTACAAACACGCCAAAAGAATGGACTGACAATGCCCAGATGGGAAGTCAGACTAAAAACCCAGATCACCAAACTTCGAAAAGAAGCAAAGACCATAAACAGGATGAAAGAGAAATGAACAGCAGAAATCTGGTTCACAAGAAAAGACTGAATAAGAAACATGAAGAATTAAAACAAAAGATCGAAGCAAAATAAGGAAGACTGAGACGATATCGATACAAATTTGAACAGCAAAAACAAAACAGGACCTTTAAAAACAATGAAAGCCAGTTTTACAAAAACGTAAACGGAGAACGAACAACAATTGAACAACCGGACCCGACAGAGACGATACACTTTTGGAGCAAGATATAGAGAAAACCTAAAAATCATCACAAAAATGGCAAGTGGCTGAAAAACATGAAAGATGAAATTGAAGAAAGAAACAGAAACAGAAATAAATGAAGAAACAACTAAGGCAACACTAAGGAAAATTGCAAACTGGAAAGCACCAGGCCACGATGAAATACATGCATACTGGTTTAAGAAATTCACGACCTTACATGAAAGGCTAGCGCAGAAACTGAGAGGATGTATCTACAAAACAGACGTACCAGAATGGCTGACCAAAGGATGAACAACGCTAATACAAAAAGATGCCCAAAAAGAAACGGTCCCAAGCAGCTACAGACCAATAACCTGTTTACTAACAATGTGGAAAATCCTGACGGCACAAATTTATTAATCCCTAAACAATCGTGAATTACTCACCGAAGAACAAAAAGGATGCCAAAAAGGGTGAAGAGGGACACACGATCTGCTATTTATCGATCAAAAGAACCTGAAGGAGGTAAGTAGCAGAAAAAACATATCCATGGCATGATTGACTACAAAATAGCTTACAATAGAATCCCTCAAGCATGGATAATTGAATGTTTAAAAATATACAAGATACCCGACAAGATTATTAATCTTGTCTAGAAAGCAATGAAAACATGAAAACTAGAACTGACAGCTGGACGACAACACCTGACTGAGATAAAAATACAGAGAGGCATTTTCCAAAGAGACTCCCTATCACCACTACTGTTTATAATAGCCATGATGCCGCTCAACTACATATTCAGAAAATGTGATGCTGGATACAAGTTTACAGACATTGAACTAAGAGTAAACCACCTGATGTATATGGACGACCTGAAGCTATTTGCAAAAAGCAAAAAGGAACTGGAAAAGCTGATAAATACGACCAGAATCTTCAGTCAGGACATTCACATGAAATTTGGAAAGGAAAACTGTGCACTACTAAAAAAGGAAAACTGGTAACGACAAAAGATATGGAACTCTCCAACCAAGAGGAGATGAGGGTGAGCAGGATAGCTATAAATATTTAGGAGTTTTTGAAGCAGACACCATCAAATCTACAGAAATGAAATTGAAAATTGGAAAAGAATATTTACGAAAAACAAGAAAACTCCTAGAAACGAAATTATATAGCAAGAATCTAGTAAAAGGTGTAAACACCTGAACAGTATCGCTAATAAAATACTCTCGACCTTTTATAGGCTGGACAAAAGAAGAACTGAGGCACCTTGACCAGAGAACTAAACAATGACCATGCACAATGCTCTACATCTAAAAGACGATACGGACAGACTCTACATGAAAAGAAATGAAGGGGGAAGAGGATTGGTAAGTATAGAAGAGTGTGTGGAAGACTCAAAAAAAGAGCTGGAGAAATACATAACTCAGAACACAGAAAGGCTAATCACCGCAACAAGAGACACCGTTCTAACGAGCAATTCAAGAAGCACCGAAACCAGAAACAAAACGACAAGAAAAGAAAAGTTGGAAGAAAAACAACTACATGGACGCTTCTTAAGACTGACAAAAGAAGAAACGAACAAAAATAGCTGGACATGGCTAAGAAAAAGAAAATTGAAAAGAGAAACGGAATCTTCACTGATGGCTGCACAGAACAATGCGATTAGGACAAACTACATTAAACCTAAAATAGATAAAATGCAGGAAAGCAGTAAATGCAGACTGTGTGGACAAAGAGACAAAACAAAAAATCATATAATAAGTGAATGTAGCAAACTAGCCCCAAAAGAATAAAATAACAGACATGACTGTGTGGAGAAAGCAGTACACTGGGAACTGTGCAAACAATTACATTTCAAATACGCAGACAAATAGTATAAGCATAAACCAGAATCAGTACTGGAAAACGAAAAACATAAAACCCTCTGGGACATGGATATACAAACAGATAAACTCATACAAGCAAGGAGACCTGATGTTATCATAATCAACAAGAAGGAAAAATCTGGCAAAATCGTTGACTTCGCCATTTCAGCAGTCTAGAGAGTGAAGATCAAAGACACAGAAAAACGAAGTAAATACACGGAACTAGCCAGAGAACTAAAAGGAATATGGAGCATTAAAAAAGTCAGTATAATACCAATAATCGTAGGAGCACTAGGAACAATCCCCAAAAAACTGGAGAAAAGACTGGGATAAATTGGAATCGAGGGACAATCGAAACCATACAAAAGACGGCAATGATCAAAACAGCTAGAATCTTAAGAAAAATCCTTGAATGCGGAAACCAACCCATCACTTTATAATCTCCCCCCTAATAAATTACATTGGTCTCAGCAAACACCACACAAAAATGAACCAATGAACAGAAATTATAAGAAATACCATAAGCTCTCCCTCTTCCCTCCCCCCATCCCCCAAAATAATATAATATGTTATAGCATAATATAATATAATATAGTATAATATAATATAATATAATATAATATAATATAATATAATATAGTATAATACAATTTAAAAAAAAAATGGTGCCGGTCTAGGCTGACACCAAACAAAATATTTGTAGAGGGTCAAAGAGGGTGAGAAAACCGAGGAGGGACAGCACAAACCAGACCTCCACTGGAAGAGTGCGGAGAATGCTGGGATCTTTGGGAAGGCTTATTGCCACCCAAATTCTAGAGAAGATCAATGGTCCTTACTAGCGAGAAATCAATGGTAAAAGGCTGTTGCGATACTGCAAGGTCATTTGCGGTAGTTATCGAAAAGAGGTGAGAATTCTTGAAATCTGGGGAGACTTGATGTCACTCAGACTCCAGGGAATACCATCGATTGTCGGTGAGCAATCACTGATAACCTGTGTGAGAACTCCTAGTTAGTACATAATAATAATAATAATAATAATAATAATAATAATAATAATAATAATGATAATGATAATGATAATAATAATAATAATAATAATAATAATAATAATAATAATAATAATAATAATAATAATAATAATAATACTTACCGACTCTGCGTGAAAAAAATGTATAGAAAACTGTGTGGGAGATAGACCGTCAACAGGAACTAGGAGTAATACAACCAGAAACAAAACAACACAGGAAAAGAAAAGTGGGAAGAGAAACAGCAACATGGACGACTCATAAAAATGACACGAGAAGATAATCATGAAAACACCTACACATGGCTACGAAAAGGACACTTAAACAGAGAAACAGAATCGCTATTGACACATGCACAAAACAATGCGATTAAAACTTACTGCATGAAAGCTCAAATAGATAAACCCGAAAGAAAACAGTAAATACAGACACTTTGGACAAAGAGACGAAACAGTAAATCACATACGTGAATGCAGAAATCTAGCCCAAAAGGAATACAAAAACAGACATAACTGCGTGGGAAAAGCAGTACACTGGGAACTATGAAAACAACTGCAGTTTGAGAACACAGACATAAAACGGAGACAATACTAGAAAACGTAAATCAAAAAATCCTCTGAGACATGAAGGTACAAACAAATAAACTCATCCAAGCAAGAAGACCGGATATCATAAAAGTCAACAAGAAGGAGAAAAACTGCCAAATTGTAAATTTTTATTTGTCCCAGCAGACACAGGGTACAGATCAAGGAGATGGAAAAACGAAGCAAATATACGAAAATTGGTAGAGAATTAAAATAAATATAATACATGAAGAAAGTGACATATACCAATAATCGTAGGAGCATAAAGAAGAGTTCCGGACTGCAATGATTAAAATTGATGAAATCTTTAGGAAAATCCTTGAATACGGAAACCAACCCCATAAAATACGAATGCTAACCAGGCGCGTGGAAGCTGCAACAGAAATAAAACAAAAACATTGAAGGAAACACTTGAACAAAGGAAGAACTAAAACTGCCCCAAATCTCATAAACTGCCACATAAACACAATGTGATTGCAACAGCTTCGGCTGATTCTAGACAAAATAGTCGTGAATGGTCAAGGATGATGGAAAGGCCGAGGAAGGAGAGCACTAACCAGATATCCACATCCACTGAAAGGGTACGGAGAGTACCGGGACCTTGGAGAAGCTTATTGCCAACCAAATCTCAGAATAAAAAATAATGATCGTTGCCAGTGAAAAATCAATGGTAAGCGGCTGGTGCGATAACTCAAAATTGTTTGCAATGGTTATCGAAAGAGGTAGGGATACTGGAAATCTGGTGAGACTTTTTTTCACTCATACTCCCGGGTACACCACCAGTTATTATCAGTGAGCAATCAATGATGAGTACCTTAAGCTTAATTTTAGCTTACCATTTGGGTGGAAGATAGGGATCCATCCTAAATCCGGCAGAAGGTATGCAGGTGTTTTACTCCCTCCCACATGAAATTTGATAAGTATATTTATTATATTCCTTAACTAACCAGATGGCACTCGACCAGTCATATTTCTAATACAGAGCTAGTGTTAGTTCCATAGCATCCCATTGGCTAAAGAGATTACATCTAAGCCCCCATTAGTTTATCGAATATTTAGAAGTGAATGTTGATCCATCGAACACCTTCAATTAAAATGCTTAAAAGTCGTGCCATGCGCAATTTTCGAAAGAGATTTAACTATATTGCCTAGCTAGTAGGAATGGTTATCATGATAATACTTATATACAATTTAAAGACATGACTGGTTGATTGGATACAAATTTGTGTTATATATCTTTTTCCTATTATAACTGGTAGTAATTATTTAACTGAATCTATTAAGTTTTTTTTTAGCGACCTTTAGTAGAGAGTAAATATCTATTCCGATGCATACAATTCTGTAGAATATCCTGATTTATGTTAATTAGGTTATCCTCAGATGTTACTATGTGATACGATTCTGGAGAACATAGATTGCATGTTTTCGTTAATTGGGAGTGTATTTATTTGCCCTACTTAATATGGACAATTTTAATTTGAAATGGCTATTCGATTTTACCCGTTCCCTGATATACTTGGTTAAAGAAGTTGGGGTAATTTTAGTCTCGGATGCCTATCCGTAGAATGAGCATATGTGATTTCTATATCTGTCTTTAAAATTGCACTGGTGGACCCGATATAAAATCGAGAATTATTACCTATTACTACATAACATTTATGCACTATATCTGAAATCATGCATTTACCATCTAATGGACAGTTATTGGGGTTTCTACAGTTGCATAGGTCTACAGATCTGGGGCCTGTATGAGTGGGATTCTGAGTATTATCATTTTTAACTATTTGTTGAATTTGGGTATTATTAGAACCTATAATGGAAGCCACTAAGTGTTTAGAAGTTGAAAATTATAATTAAACTTTATTCTTGTTGATGACTTTACCGATTTTGCTATCTCGAGGAAAATGTTTATTCCTTGGGACTGCTGGTTAATAAATAAATATTAATTTTGTTTTAACTTACTTTTTTAACTTACTCAGAAAAATATGTCAATATTTCTTATAACAATATTACGCGAGCCACGCGCGGCACGAGAGACTTCCAGATCGTCAAGTCAACACGTCAAGAAAAAAACAATGACTTATAAAAAATATTGCTGTAACATGGTGTTTAAAACCGAAAGCTTGCATGAATATTTTAAGATAAATAAATGTTTATTTAAAAAAAAAAGCATATATCGTTTGTGGCTTTCTCAAAATTTAGTATTCAAATACGAAACGATATATGGCAATATTTCTCATATTTTCACGCGAGGCACCATATATTTCACGTGAGGCATCAGGGATTTCTCCACTGTCCAGTGAACACGTCAACGGACATAATAATTCTTATTATTGTTATTTTATTTTATTATAATTAACATCAATATCATTATTCTTATTCTTATTCTTATTCTTATTCTTATTCAATTTTATTATAATTAACATCAATATCATTATTCTTATTCTTATTCTTATTCTTATGCTTATTCTTATTCTTATTCTTATTCTTATTCTTATTCTTATTCTTATTCTTATTCTTATTCTTATCTTTTTTCTTATTCTTACTCATAGTAGATATAAGAATAAGAATAAGAATAAGAATAAGAATAAGAATAAGAATAAGAATAAGAATAACAATAACAATAACAATATACAACTAAAGAGACTTATTATTGTTAGTTCTATTTATCTTCTCCCACATGGAAAGAAGTGACACAAGGTCGGGAAAGTGAGAAAAAAACAGCGCTCGAGAATTTGAGCACTCTGGTCATTTAAAAATTGTCTGGGCAGCCCCGTCGGCATTCCCCGGTAGGGGCGCCTAAGGCGGTTAGCAATAAACTAACCCCCTCTCAAAGAGTGAGAAGGCAAAGCCTGGGAGGGTGCACCTCCTAGAACTTAGTTATTCACGAAAAAATGTCTTAACAGATATGTCGCAGTTTATGAATTTTCGAATGAAATCAAAGTAGAATAAATAATGGTAGTGGTTGTGACCCAACGGGTCACAGGTACTTCCATGTGTGTGTTAGTGTGTGTGTGTGTGTGTGTGTGTGTTCGTGTATCTTGCTTCTTCAACAGGTTAGTATGAATATTTTCTACAAACCTCACCTGTCTGGCCTTTACATCTTCTTTTGTTATCTCCTTATTTACTTAGCTTTTCTTTTCGTTACTTCTGTACAAATATTTTATATGCATTTCTATTCTTTTATTCGCATTTCCACGAAACGGAATTAACATATTTCAGGGTAGATACGATTTATGCGCTGCCGTTTCACCGGTTAAGCCACCATTCGATTTCAGATTCTAAGGTACAATCGCCTATTTCGCGCTTATATTGATCGTTAGATAAATGCACACAACATCAATTCTTCTTACATAATTCAACTGATATCACATTGAATTTTATTTGTAAAACAACTTTTTTTATTATTTTAATGATGAGATTTTTTCGTCTTCTTTTCTTTCTTTTTTTCTTTTTCTTCTTTGTGTGATGTAAATGTAATGGATTTTGATGAATTTTTGAATAAGGATTCTGGACATAAGTTTAAGTAGAATTGATTATAATCTTCATAAGGGGATATCAATTGGTACAAAAATAATTTTATCCGTCCTGGGACGGGTGTCCTTCTCGTTTTTTTAATAATTTTTAATCCTATTTCTTAACACTATTTTCACATTATGCGTACCATTTGATCTAATCATGGCATTTAAACATCGACTCAAGGCCAATGGCAGCCCACAAGGTTGGCAACGTTACTGAAATGATAAAGATATCTGATCGGAGCAATTTTCTACACGACGCAGTAAAGGTGATTCCATTATAATCTGGGGGTGATTTCTCATACCAAGGAGTTTCAGTTAATACAGTTGCATTTCTATTTGTATATATGCCTAGAATCTATACATTTGCTCGAATTCATGTATTCATCAAAGTAGAAAAATCGTTTGAATTAAGTACATTCATTAATGAACTCAAATCCAAGAAAAGGAGGTTACATTTTTGGGGTATTCTAAACGGATAATCATGAGAGATTTTTTTCTCGAATGTCAAAGAATCGTTATAGTGTCATATTGCGAATATGTTTAAATGCAAATGGGAAATAGATTTAGTTTAAAAAAATAATGATTACAAAAGTGGCAGCGTAAAATTAGGTTCATCATGAAAATGCATCTACGCATATTTCAAGAGTTATAAGAGCTTTTAGACGAGAATTCTTTTGAGAAATATTGCGTAACTAGCAGATGATTTCTACATAAACCTGTATAATTTACTGTTAATAATAATCTTCCGTTTGAAATCATAAATGTTCTCAAGATTTTTATAAAAATGGAAATCGCTCCAGACAAGGCATGAAGCCACTTGATGTAAGGAGCTAACAAGAACGAAATATGATTATCGCAAAGACAGAAGATACCTATTGGCCTTAGTCTTGAAAAGACCAAGGCTATAGGTAGAAGGAATACAGCTATCAGGAAAAGAGTTCTACAAGCCTGCGGTTTTTGGAAAGAAGATACTGGAATAGGAAGTTGCATTACAATGAGGTATCAAAATAGCAAATTGATGGAGACCACTAGACCAACGAGTAAAACGAGCTTAAATAAAGGAAGCAGGGAATAGATTAAACAATTCTGAAGAACACATGCTATAATAGTATTTATAAAAAAATACTGAGACTAGCAACATCGCGTCTGTGAGAAAGAGGGGGTGCAGAGAAGAAGAAAGGGTTTGGCCAATCAAATTGCAGATACGTTTCTACACCTTATCAAGACCCCTCAAATGGGACAGCGATTCACAAGCCCAAATATGACAGTACCCCATACATGATCTGATAGTAGATTTGTAGAGATAAAAAATAGCTTCAGGTGTGAGAAAGTGGTTGGAACGATAGAGAGAAGTGACTTTACGAGAAGCAGAAAGAGCAATGGATCTAATGTATGAACTCCAAGAAATATTTGCTGAGAAAAATACCAAGAAGTTTCAGAGTCGATTTTTTCTCAAGAGCAGAGCCATCCATGAGAATAGTTAATACTATTAAAAAAGATGACTCTTTTTTCCTAAAAATAATTGTCATCATAAAATTGTCATTTTTAAATAAATGAAACAAATGTGTCTCTTCGTTATTTACATAAAATTCTTTTTAAAAACAATAAATATTCTTTGTCGTCTTACCGTAAACATAATTGTCTGCTGAATATCCTTAAAATCAATGAAACAAATATAGCTTTAAAAAAAAGTGTACTAGTTGATGGGAAGATATACTTTGATTTTGTAACAATTTATTTTAAAATGGGTAAAGACGGTATTTCGTTTACCTTAGGGATAACAGATTAATTCCTAATCACGTTACGCTTTTAGAGAACGACCCGCATTTTCGTGACTTCGCGTCGTCAACGTTCGGGCATGACAACCATCAACATTTGAATATTTTCCAGTATGGATGCAGTGAGCCCATTAACGAATGACAGCAATCTCACAAACTTTTCCACTAAAAGGAATAAAAAAGGAAATATTTTCACAAATGAACGACATTCAAAGTAGGGGTATGACAGGATTTCTTTTTCTTTCTTTTTTATTGGGGGGGGGAGGTAGATAATAAACCGGAAATATGTCGCTACAAACATCCGTCATCAAACAACCAACGGAAAAGCGAAACGAGGTCACAGTACGCAAAGAGCTACAACACATACACATACACTTACACAAATTGACACATATACAGACAGATGCAGACAATATACACTCACGAATAGTAGCATCTTCCAGCGCCACCAACTTATAAAATCGAACAGCTACAGACAACTTTTATAAATCATATTTCATCGTTGGCATTGACATCGCAAAAAACATTTGAACAAACAAATCAATCGATTTTACCTATTTTTTAAATTTTTATTATCTTTCTTTCTCTCGTCATTCTCACTTCTTGCGATGTTGGCAACCTTCTCGTGGTCCTTCCTGTAAGTACCCGATGTCTTTCCAGAAAGATTTCTAACTAGAAAAACATCGGGGAAACTAATGCCAACACCAGAATAATCTGATTCACACGAAAGAAAAAGAAGTACATTAGTATTTCGATATTATTATTATTATTATTATTATTATTATTATTATTATTATTATTATTATTATTATTATTATTATTATTATTATTATTATTCTACCAGGTATTTTTCGGATATTAAGAATGTACGAAATTTGTGTACGAAGAGTCAGTCGAGCAACTTACATCGTAAATAGAATAAAGTAAATTGCATATGATGAGTTGATCAATGCTTCAAAATAATAATTAAATTAATTAGGCAGTTCTATTAAAAATACCAACTTATCTCAATGCGAATTAATGGGAAGAAAACGCCAAGAATAGGTGAAAATGGGGGAAGGCATTGTATAGGAGCGGGAGATGTCAGAACAATTCTCATTGGCCTATGCCGACAGACGTGCATCTATAAAGAACGGTCGAAAATTGTCACTACAAAAAGTATTTGCAATGTCGAGGTGCGTAACTGAACGCTTTTACAGAGGCGGCCTGACACGTCCGGAGTCAGGTCAGGGTTGTTGTCTTAGCCGATATGATGCGGAACCTGAAATCGTCCGTGAAGAGAGTGCATTACTGAAGACCACCCTTGATGTATCTAGACAATGTATTTTACGACCAATATAGTAAGCGGCAAAATCTCTATTTAATACATAATACGTGGATTGTTTAGAAATCAACCGAAAACTAAATTATGTTTCTATTATCTCATTTTGGGGTGTGTATTCCATCCGAGATCCGTAATATTTTCCCATGACACGAAAAAACGTGGCATTTTAATTCATAGATATAACTAAAAGGCTAACTCTGCTTTGTCCGATAATAAATTTGGACACAATTGTGCTTCTAGCTGTAGCAAGATTAGATGCTGCATATATACTCTCTTATATATACTCCCTTATATATACTCTCTTATATATACTCTCTTATATATATTCCCTTATATATACTCCTTTATAAGCAAAACTAAGTTTAAGATGAGTCAGAGTCTGTTTCCACACATGTCAGTTTCTCCTGGCATTTTTCTTTAAATATTTGCCAATTAGCTTTGTCTAGTTTCCAACGGTTTGCTTTATTTTCACCACCAGGTTCTATATTTTCGAGGAGGATTGGAAAGTAATCACTGCCACAAGTGTCATCATACACTCTCCAAGTAAAGTCCATATAGACTGTGGGGTCGCATATGGTTAAATCAATAGCAGAATCACTTCCATTGAATGGGTTCATATATGTCTGTGTTCCTTCGTTTAGCATGCACAGATCATTTTCATTAATAAATCTTTGTATTATTTTACCCTTTTTTGTCGTATTTTTTCACCCCTACAGGGTATTGTGATTATTAAAGTCCCCCAATAGGATGAATGGTGTGGGTGATTGGTCAATTAGCTTCTTTAGCTCACTTTCATTTATGTTCTCATTTGGTGGAACATACATTGAACATATATGCATTGTTTTATGTAATGTCGCCTTGATGGCAACCGCTTAGATATTGATTTGGATATTCAGTTTGCTATGGAGTATATCATTTCTCACTAGAATTGATACCCCTACAGAGGCTCTGTGTCCAGTATCATGGATGTGGCTGAATATCTGATAAATCTTAATATTGATATTGTCCTCTTATTTGAGGAAGGTTTCTTGGAGACAAATAATTGTGGGATATTTCTGAGTCAGTAATAAGAGGAATTCATTAAGATTTGCTTTAAACCGCGACAATTCCATTGGATTATTTTTTTGTCCCATAGTTTATATTTTGATTGGGGGTGCTTTTTGTTTTGGTTGTTTCTTTTTTGCAGAGTTTTAATTTTCTGTTTCCATCATGTCCGGTGCCTCAAATCGGTTTTGCGTCAAGTTCACTCTGAATTTTGGTTTTGGGTTTTTAGGTGATTTCTTTTTCTTTTCAGGTTAAGTATTTTTACCTGAAGGCTCTTTGCATGGAGATTTTTTAGTTGGAGATTTATTACTTGGATCTTTTCGGATCACTATCTGTTTTCTTAGTAGACTCAGTTGCATTATTCATTTCACTTGTATTTGACTGTGTTGGTTCATCTTGGGTGGAGAAAACCGGTTGAGTAGTAGACACAATGATCATCCTTTCCTCTTTTGGTTCCACCTGTTGCTTTCTAACTTCTACCTTCGGTTCCTCGTATTCTGTTCTGATTGTTTTTTTTTTTTGAAATTCTGACCAGTCTTCCGGTCCAAGCGACAGCAAACCTTTGTACTATTTTTTTATTTGTATTTTATATCCTCCTCATTGTTCGTCACCGGGACACAGCCTATGAATATGTCTTTTCTCTACTAGTGGTTTCAACAACCCTTCTTGCTTCTTGGAAAGAAATATTTACAGTGTAGTTCACTGTTATTATCTATTTTTCCAATTTCCATCTCTCACAAATATTAGCATGAACTGGGTGGTCACCACCACAGTTTGCGCATTTATGGTTCCCTTCACATTCATCCATCGAGTGGTCAAAGTCTTTCCCCCCACATTTTCCGCATGCGTTTCTTCCGTTACATTTGCTTTCGTGATATCCACATTTCTGGCATTTGTAACATCGAAGAGGATTAGGGATACATTGTTCCACCTTTTCGATTGTATATCCTGTCTTGATTTTTTGTGGAATTGTCGCCATATCAAATGTCATCACATTTGTGTTTGTTTGGATTATTCTGTCTTCTCTTTTTATAGAGATTCGCTTCACCTCGATTACTCCCTGGGATTTTAATTCTTCTTTTATTTCTTAGTACACAAGAAGAGCTCCTGGCTCCTTATCACTTCTTTTGAAATGTTTAATTATTGATGCGGGTATGATGTTAATTGTTTTATTGTGAAAAATTTCATTTTCAGCAGAAAATCTGTATGCTTTTTTACTTCAACTTCTGCCAGTATGTTTCCGTTGGCCATTTTTTGACAAGCTTAAGCGTCATGTAAACCGAAATTATTTTATCAATGACGAAAGGAGATAATGTAGCAAGATTTTGTTCTTCTAATGCTTTCAGTACAATAAATCTTTGGGAATCTACTTTGGTCGTTTTCTTCTTCTTCTTCTTCTTCTTCTTCTTCTTCTTCTTCTTCTTCTTCTTCTTCTTCTTTTTCTTCTTGTTCGAAGCTTGTATCCCTATGCATTCATTTTGTGGTTCTGTTACGACCCATTAATAGTTTCCTGCTCCCTACCCACCACGGAGTCTATTTCGACTCAAAGTCTATGGGAATTGCCAAGGGGGAAGTCCAATCGTCTTGACAAGACAAGGCTACAGGAATGGTATCCTCAACCCAATCGTGATCACAAGCACCCATGTTCCATCGATTTCTCTACCCGCTTATAGCAAAACGTCCGGGACACACAGCCATGTTGCGATCATCTATCTTTCAAGTTGATTGACCCTTACCACCGCCTTCTAGCACTTATTATGAACTAGAGTGGTTATTGATACCTACGAAGTTAATCAATTTCAATAGTGTTATCGATCGGGGAAACTGATAGAATAAGTTCTAGAGAAAGACGTAACTGGCCAATTGATCGGATCAGGCCTCGCTAAAGGGAATGCCCACAGTCTACTTGCAACACATTATAAGCTATATAAAAAAAATCTTGTTTTTCGATTTCTTCATTTCCCTTGCAACACCTTTTGGATTTAGGGATCAAGTAAACAACAGAAGATGAAGGACAATCTCCGAGGATCAAAGAAATATCCACACTATGCTTAATCTGTCAGCCCTCAACCTGATATATTAACATTGTTATAATGTATTAAAATTTTAAAAAAATATCGGAGTTAAAGTTAGGGTTAGGGTTCTAGTTATCGGCACCCTCTTGGTAAATTAATTTTAAAAAATCAGACGTGGGTTTGCAGACCCTTTAGATAACTGGGGATCAATTAAACAACAAGTGACTGTGTTACACAAGATATTGTGTGCAATGAATACCGTCTTATTTTAAGGAGAAAACTTGGACATAAAATTCCGTTCATTCCATGAGTATATACGATATACATTGTGAAATATCAAAGTAATCAACAAGTGTGGACTCAAATTTCTGACTACCCCGCTTAAGACAATCTATATGGATACGGGATCATTCATACTAAATCTCATGTTCCTAAGTTTAATAATAGCCTACAAGTAGTTAATAGCAATGGGAGGGGGGAAGTGAAGTGCATACCGGCGAGGACTGATAATTCGTCATTTCATAACACAACACTGACTAGAATGTTGACAACTTTTACGTAGTTTCTCCGATGATAATCTGATTAGAACGGGGAACCCAGTGATGCAACAGAATCCAGTGAAGCAAAACTGGTATGATGCTGATTCATATAAATTAGGTTTTGCTAAAAATATATATAATTTATTTATAATAGAGTTCAGTTTTCAAAATAATTGCATTTAATTTATTCAAAAATAAATAAATAAGTAAATACATAAGGATTAGTCAGGCTGAGATCAAACCCACACGCTTTACACAGAAAACAACTTGAATAGACTCTATGTGGTCGACCTTCTAAATCATCGAAGGGTGAAAATAATTTGCCCACACAATGGCTGCAGACGTCAAAGACGAGTTGCTTGTTAGTCCTGATTTGTGCTGCTGCTTCGAATGAAAAAGCGGGCACTTAGATAACGGGGGGTTATTTTGAGGCTATAAATAACCCTTAAGGTAGGGTCATTTATAATTGGTATGGGTTTTAAGGTGTAAAGTGATGAAGCCATCGCTCGCAATAGCAACATTGCCAATAATAAATATGATTCGAATTGTAATTGTAGAACCGGTAGCACTTGTCCCCTGTAAGCGTGGTTTACAAATGTGTCGTACTGACTTTGAATAATACCTGTACTTATGTCGATTCCACGGGGATAGATTTAAAGGAAAGATAAGGTAACCATATATGCTCTTTTAATACTAAGAGTAATACAAATTCTATGAAACCTACAACATCACTAGATACATATGTTAGAGATTTGATTAATAAGAAAATTCCTTTTAAGTTGAAATGATCAATACAAGGTAGGGCAAATAAATATATGCCTAACAAAAGGGGAAAATTGCATTTGTGCGCACTGGAATCATACCATATAACAACATCTAGGAATACACTTCTAAATGTAAGGTAAGAGATATTACATAACTGTCTACATCGAAATAGATATTTACTATCTTGTTTAAGGCCTACATCATTATGTGGGCCTTTAACAAGATAATAGCAAGGGGGAAACAGTGAAGATGGCAGGGTCAATAGGATAATTTAATTAGCCTACCTATATTCGGAATATAATATGTTAGTGTTCTTAGCTAAAATTTGTCTTAAATCAGAGGGTGGTAGTTATATATATATATATATATATATATATATATATATATATATATATATATATATATATATATATATCTAAAGTAATATTTAAAATGTTCTACCCTCTACCTGCGACCTTATTCAGGGTAATGATAAATATTATGTGGGCAGCAGGTTGTAACATCTGCGAAATAGAGTAAATACAATGAAATAGAGAAACGTGTAACATGACTATTGTATAGTCACCAACACATGACTAACAGCTGCCTATCCTCTTGCTTAAATTCTAACACCTATGTGCAAAGTAGGCATTAGAGACATTTTCAAAGCAAAGGTTTATTGGATAGAGAACCATAAATTGTTGTACGTCATCTTAGGAGGGAAGGAAAGTGGAGAGAGGAGGAGATGGAGGGGGAAAAGGAGTAAAAGGAATTTGATTTTTAATGTAGAACTTTTAAAGCTATTACATCTTTGCCAGTAGAATCGGAGATTGTATTTTATTTATGACTAATTGAAAAAAAATATATACTGCAGTGGAAACATTTTGGCAGAGAAAACTATTTAAAATTTGTATAAAAGGATTAATAAAATAAAATTAACCAGAATGCAATACAGCACAACAAAATGGATGATGAATGACGATGAGATGAACTGCACAAAAACAATAGCAGTTTAATGTCAATATTTATAATTATATATATTTAATCTGAAATACCCGTCTATATCGGGCTTCCTAACTTTTCTTCAATTTTATAGCCAAAGTTAGAAGTTAAGAACATCTATTAAATATTTTTCATCTATTTTTTATTAAAAAAAATGATTCAGATCTATGATGATGATCGATATCAGCTGGAAAATAATTGGAACGTTATACTTTATTCTGTTAATTGCTGTGTTTTGGGTTTTGATCTAGTTCCGTATTAATAGTATAATTTCCGCCAAAACTACCTATTAATATCAACACTATTGTCTTTACCTAATTCCCACTGAAAAGGACCCGGATGGGCTCGAACGTACTTAGGACACCAACGATTATGAAAGATTCATCGGCCAATTCTCGACCAAAGCAAATACCCTGATTCGACTAATGGAAAGGATCCTCACAACGATGCCCAGACATAAGTTGTCTGTCATATTCAGCGATATTTGTCTTACAGAGAAAATGCTTCCGATATATATATATATATATATATATATATATATATATATATATATATATATATATATATATATATATATATATATATATATATACAGGGTGGGCAAAAATAAGGGTCCTATTTTTAAAAATTCATAACTTTTTTATTTATTGATTTAAAAAATTTTTTTTTTTTAGAATAAGTAAAGGACCCCTTCCGAAGCAAGCATGAGCCGTATTAGCCCTAAGGAACGTACCCTCATTTAGAAACCATTATTTTTGCTTAAAAAACTCAAAACAGTGTAAAAAAACAATACTTTAGTTTTTGTAAGTTTTAAGAAGTGTTTTTCGGCTAAAATTTGTTTTGTTTATTTCAAAAAATCTCGGAAGGGTCAGTCTACACACACATAAAGTTTGGTGAGTTTAACTTTTATTTTGTGGAAGTTATTCAAATTCAAGTTATTCAAATTTAAAGATAGGACCCTTATTTTGGCCCACCCTATATATATATATATATATATATATATACATACACACACACATATATATATATATATATATATATATATACATACATATATATATATATATATATATATATATATATATATACATACATATATATATATATATATATATATATCAGTATATAGTATTTATATTGACTTGAAAAAATCAGTTATCATCTGCTTCTTGTTTACATATACAAAGGAATATGTATTAATGCTACTATCTCGTCGAGTTTAGATGAATTACTTCCCTTTGAATAAGCGCATGTGTATAGGCTTAGTTACGCCATGCTTATGAAGGAACAGGTGAAACTATTATATATATACGCTCTGGAGAATTTTTTATACTAAGAGTCCCCACTTACGAAAGCGAAGGCCACTCGAAGTGATGGTTTATTGGATAACGAAGAGTTTAAGAAATTATGGGTGGAAAGGGTAGAATTCAATTATTTAAGAGGACGTCTCGACAAGTATTTTATGACACTGACTTGAAGATGACCATGTTGTAGTAAGCGAGGAAGCAATCCCGTTGCATTGTGTTCCACAGATGGGAAGTTCTATTTAGTTTTAGGTAGACAGAAGAAGAAAGAAAAGTTATTTTCAGTGGTCGTAGCTAGATAAGTTCTTGCTGTGAATGTTTTACAGAGAGGAGGTTGAGATTGGAGCTCAGTCGAACACCTACCATGAAAATAACGATAGAATTACGAAAGACTAGCAACCTCTATTCCCTAGAAAATATACTGTGGGGAACAGAAGTCATCATCCATTGTGATTGTGAAGTCGATTGTGTACTGTGTCAAGGCAAGAAAAGGCGCACTAAACCACACCTCTCCAGATGAGGCAGCAAGGTATGTATGTTCCTATCTTCTATAACTAGAAAAAGTGATTTATTTTAATTATTTTCAATTGTTATTCAATGTGTTCATTCTGATATACAATCGTTAAATATGTTTACGACAGAAGTCATGTTATTTAATTCTCAAAAATATGTTAAATATTATATTTTATATATATTTATGCTCTGTTAACTCTTTTGATTTTAATATTTCTTTATTTTTTAAATATTTATATCTGAGAAATTTTTCCGTGGGAAAATATTTTTAAAAACTAATTCTCCATTCTCAAAAATAAAGTCGTATTCATAATTTAACGACACCAAAAAATATTAGTTAAAGAAAATAATAAGTAAGCAATGAACACATTGGCTGTCTGCCTGGCACCAGCTCTCAAGATATCGCAAAACTGAGTGCTATGATGGTAATTCGGGGATCGATAAGACACAGGAAGCCGAAGTGTTGACACATTATTATTTATCTCCTTGCCATGAGGTTAGACACAAGGTCAGGTGTGGTTTTGAGAAGCCAGCGCACTAGGATAAGCGCACTCTGACCTAACAAAAAATGCCCGAGCAACTGTATCCGCATTTCCCGGTAGGGGCGCCTCGGGCGATCAGCAATAAACTAACCCCTTTCTAGAGAGAAGGTAAAGCCTGGGAGTGTGGACCTCATAGGACTAAGCAGAACCATACCTGAGCTGCTGTCGGATGGATTTGTACATGGTTATACGTACATTAAAGAAGATCTTTCTTCATGCAATTGGTTCAAATACAACGAATGGAGTTACAGAAAAGGTTTGGACAAACGTAGACCCACGACGATTAATGTGGTCCTTGCTAAATGAGTTGTAAGAGATATTCCGCGCGCCTTATCACAAAGTAAGGAGTGTGCCAATATATCCGTGGCCGTAATAAAATCAGGGTTGATGCTTACTTCAGAAACAAAGCATAATACTCTAAAACATGTTAG
Source organism: Sepiola atlantica (assembly GCA_963556195.1). Lineage (NCBI taxonomy): Eukaryota > Metazoa > Mollusca > Cephalopoda > Sepiida > Sepiolidae > Sepiola > Sepiola atlantica. The sequence continues at coordinate 169,904,633 of OY744522.1, read as the reverse complement.
GATCATCTGATGAATCGCCGAGAGCGTGAAATCTATGGTAATATTTGTGAAAACATGTACTATATTGAATTAGTATAACACCCTGCATGCGAAGGATATCAAGCACTGTATAATCCTATGTGTGGGCCGGTTTTAAAAGCCGATACCCATAACCTATCAGTATATATATATATATATATATATATATATATATATATATATATATATATATATATATAGAGAGAGAGAGAGATATATATATTAATACGCTAAGATGTACGTACGTGTGTCACGCTTCCGGCAAACGCTCTGCGCATGCGTGCCGCACCTAGATTATTAACAACATTTAATTAGCCTAATTTCTGCGTCATATTTTAATTATTTCCCCTTTAGCGCAACGGTAAGCCACGTAGTATTTTTCTCTTTGGCCAGACTGGTTTAAAGTTCGATCCCAACCAACCGCTAAGATTTTTTTTTCTACATTTCGAGGGGAACGATAAGAAATAATACATTTTTTTAATCACCTGGTCAAAAAGTACTTTTTTTGTGTTGCTTAAAGCTTAAAACTATTTTTTGTTTTTATCTTGGCGTTTTTAGGGCATGTCTATTATTTTTTTTGTTGTTGTTGTTTTTTGAACGGACGTTAAGCAATGTTTTTTTTTCAATAATAGTTTGAACTAAGTATTTATTTTTTATTTGCACCACTTCTTAAAGTGTTAAAACATTTATTTATTATTTTTGGATGGTAAGGGACCAGTATTTATTTTTTTAAATGTTTTGAACGGACAATAAGCAATGTTTGTTTTGTTTTGTTTTTTTTCTCAGTGAAACACCGAGAGCGCGGTCGAAAGAAAGAGAGAGTGTGTGTTCGTAAGAGAGGGAGGGGGAGAAAATAGAGAAAGAGTGAAAACGCAATAAAAACAAATAAATAAATCGCAAAAAGTAAACTTACTAACAAATAGAAGGTGCTTTGTTACATTGGGACCCGCGCTAACTTTGACCCCGTCGTTAGGGTTAGGGTCAGTGAGGGGTTAGGGTTAGCTATAAAGTTCAGGGTCATTGGGGGTTAGGGTTAAAATTAGGGTCAGGGTCAAAGTTAGCCCAGGTCCTAATGTAACAAACTACCAAATAGAGACGTAAAAAATAAGACAATGACAATGATATTGTATAGTTAACATCTGAGAAGTTAAGTTTCTTATTTTGTGTCACGATCTGACACTCCCATTTAATAAGATTTAGTATTTACTTTTCCCCCTGACAACGGTGGAGGGGAGTCGCGACCGATAGTGATTGCTGAAGAGACAGCTTTTACCCCGACAACCGAGTAATATAATAAATATATATACTTCCATCCCGTCACGCAAAATTTTGGTGAGTAAGATATGTGCATATTTCTAGCCACCGGATAATATTATTAACAGTAAATTATACAGATTGATGTAGAAAACACTGTGGAATTTCTTTTTTTTTCAGTGAAACACAGAGAGCGCATACGAAAGAAAGAGAAAGTTTGTGTTCGTAAGAGAGAGATAGAGGGAGAAGATAGAGAATAAGAGAGAGAGAGAGAGAGAGAGAGAGAATAAACGTAATTGAAAAGTGAAAACGCAATAAAATAAATAAATAAATCGCAAAAAGTAAAAAAAATATTTAACAAAAACGAAAGTGAGGAAAGTCGTGATTCAAAGCAAAATAAAAAAGAAAATCTAATCGAAAAAAAAAGTAACAAGTATAATTTCGTTTTCTTTCGGAAGCCTGCCAGTTTTTACAGTATATCAACCCTTTTTAGTAGAGTGTCCATCGTACACGCGTTATTTGAATGCAAATTATTAATTTTTTTAAAATATTTCACTCTTATCCGGGGGGTGCTCATAATAAAACAAGCGTAACTTACTAACAAATAGATGGTGCTTTGTTAGATTGGGACCCGCGCTAACTTTGACCCCGTCGTTAGGGTTAGGGTCAGGGGGGGGGTAGGGTTACCTATAAAGTTCAGGGTCATTGGGGGTTAGGGTTAAAGTTAGGGTCAGGGGCAAAGTTAGCCCGGGTCCCAATGTAACAAAGTACCAAATAGAGACGTAAAAATAAGACAAGGGCAATGATATTGTATAGTTAACATCTGAGAAATTAATTTTTTTATTTCAAATATTTATTTAGTTATATTGTCAAATTCGTCAAACAAAAATGGTGTTCGCTTATTTTAGGTGAGGTGGTCGCTAATTTCAGACTTTATAAAAGGCTAAATTGTCCGATTACAGTAGAGGATCTCTTTACATTAGCGGCTAACCCGAGATGTAGGGGAGGGCGCCACTCTTTTCCCAGGACTGCTTCATTGTCCTTGATCCTGACCTTATAATACTGAGAGGTTTAGCAATGTTTGTTTTAGTCTTTGCTATGACTCAACCGAGGATAGAACTCTGGTATCCCGTTTCATTAGCGGAAACGCTTACCAAATGGGCCGGTTTCAAGCTTACGGTATTTATTTATTTATTCATTTTATTTTTTAATATTTAAAATTTCTTCTTCTTCTTCTTCTTCTTCTTCTTCTTATTATTATTATTATTATTATTATTATTATTATTATTATTATTATTATTATTATTATTATTATTTATATACTAATACGATAGAGTGTGTGTAATTTATTTTGTGTGTCACGATCTGACACTCCTATTTAAGAAGATTTAGTGAAGAGACAGCTTTTTGCCCCGGCAACCGAGTAATATAAATAAATATATATACTTCCATTCCGTCACGCAAAATTTTTGTGAGTAAAATATGTGCATATTTCTAGCCACCGGATAATATTATTAACAGTAAATTATACAGATTGATGTAGAAAATACTGTGGAATGTCCACAGGGTCCCGCTAGTTATTATTATTATTATTATTATTATTATTATTATTATTATAACGTCGTTTCGAGCTGATGGCTCTCATCAACACAGAGAAATAACAATCTCAGACGGTCATAGGGCGTGAACCCGGTTCACAGATATACTTTGAATCCGTAACTGTTAACTTAGTCCCATTAGGCCACGAGAGATTGCCACGTAATAACGCAGAAATTAAGTGATATTTATACTGAAAGCGGGGAGTATAGACAGCTAAACATTCGATAGCACTCAACGACAGAGTCGGAGCATCGCACTGAAGCTTTTTTAATTTTAATCTTTCCGGCAGGGTTCAACTTTCAATTTTACATGGAAGTAGCTTATAATAATATTAAATTATCTTTAATATTTTATATATATATATATATATATATATATATATATATATATATATATATATATATATATATATATATATATATATATATATTAGAGAGAGAGAGAGAGAGAGAGAGAGAGAGAGAGAGAGTAAAGAATAGAGGGTAGTACAATATTAGTGCAGTTCCAACGAGAGGGAAGTATATATGTAAAGGAGCAAGGCTACAAACATTTGTAGAATGTTTTTTTCAACATTTATTTATTATTTTGTTATTTTATCATTTTATAATTTTATATAACGCGTTTCAAGCGGTGGTCCGCTATCATCAGATATGTAAATCCATTTGAAGAAATGTCGTTCGATTTGAAAGAGTGCTGTTTCATTTGAAAAAAAACAACTTTTTACAAATGTTGGTAGCCTTACTCATTTACATATATATATATATATATATATATATATATATATATATATATATATATATATACGAGATAGAGCAATAATATAAATAAGTAAGTGATGAGAACAAAAAATTGTGACACCATACAATATCTATTCAGACTTGATTGACATGCTTGATTCTTATACTTGCAATCAAATTACATTTCTACTTTTGACTGGAGTAAATTTAAAACTGCCTTCATGCTAATGGCTTCCGAAACCAAAGTTTAAAAAAACATTTTCCAATTCGTCGCAAATTCCACCAGGACGGATTTTTTCGTGCCATGTCTCTGGAGCTGTCTCTTTACCACTACATACGGATATCTTTCCCCATTAGGATCTATTTCACACTTGCTTCCAATAATCGGATTTCTCTTCAATTCTAGCTATCTAAAAACTTTTCACATGCAGCACTGGATTTTACCGTACACCGGATTTTTCGACTCGAACCTTACAAACTATCCTTACATTTTCAGCGGGTGAATTTTTTGCCTACACCCTTTGCTTTCTCTAACATTTTTTATATTTTTGTCTTTTTTATATTTAAAAAAATATTTTTAGACCTTTTCAAATGTTGACATCATGGTAAATTTTATTTTAATAACTTATTTGTCGAATCTTCTCTGACGATAAGATTACATCTTTGAAAAGCCATGGTTTAAGGAAGGAATAAAAAAAATAATTTTTTTATTTAAATCCCTCGTTTTGAACAATTGATGATTGAATAGATATTGTATTCTGTAAACATGTGTATTCTCATCAAACGAGAAATGAAATGAGAGGATTCAAAGTTAAACTCCACGAACGAACCCTCTATTGGACTTTTTACCCTCTGGATTCTATCTATTTTCGCCGCACCTGAAGATGTGGTTTTGGAGTTCAACTTTGAATCCTCTAATTTCATTTCTCGTGCCTTTTAACGACCTACCTACCTACAAATCACTTTCTCCGCTGGACTTTTTGACACCGGACTTTTTTGCAATCGGACATTTGTTTGCATTCGGGCAGCGAATTTGAAAAAGTAAAATAAAGATTGTGGGGAAAAACAACACAAGGCAAAAGCCTTTGTTTTTTTTCCCACAATCTTTATTTTGCTTTTTCAAATTTTAAATATTTGTCTTTGCCAACTTATCTATCCCAGCGATTTCCTCTGATGATAAGATTTTGAGCTTTGAAAAGCCTGGCTTAATGAAAATATTAATTGAATAAATTGCCTTTTTGCGGAATATACCTTGCTCTGAGCTACTGAATTGAAAAAAGATCTGCCTTTTTCTTTTCTAATTCCTTTTCATCCTTCTACCTATCTATCAACTCTATCCTGTATATTGAGCTGTACACTTTTCACAGTAGGTAATACTTTTCCTAAAAGTTCGCTTTTAGTTCTCCACTTTATATATATATATATATATATATATATATATATATATATATATATATATATATATATATATATATATATATATATATATATATAAGCAAGTTCCGCTCCAGCGTATTTCTACTTTCGAGCGTCTTTAAAATTTAGGATTTCAAATTTGAAATCCTAAATTTTAAAGACGCTCGAAATCTATTAAACTGTAGAAGTGAGATAGCAAACAGCTGCCTACACAGAAATAAATTTACCTTAGGCTAACGATAAATAAATAAATAAATAAACAAAATCTAAGCAAAAACTTAACAATTTAAAAAATAAAAACCTAAAGTAGAAATACAAGGAACCACGTGTTAAAATAAAATAAAATAAAATAAAATAACTTCACCCATTATATTGACACAACAAAGGAAACAGGATATAGAAAAAAGAACATTAGAACAGGATATAGGAAGAAAGTAACAATAACCACACCTTTGTTCGTGGGAAGCCCAACGATTGGCTGAGAGAACAACAAAGAATCTGATTGGTTAACTAGCCAGCCGTGTATATAAAAACACCCGGCAAAAATAACTCCATGCATTTTAGCCTGAAAATCCCCTCCCGGGGATGAAACGCGGGAGCCTCTGTGTAGCTTAATTGCCGTAAATATATTTTGATAGCTTACCACCTAGCTCTACTTACGTATCGAGCACTGTTGAAGTAAATACTGAAAATTGATACATAAAAAAATTATATCTCCTCATAAAATTTTATGCGGATACATGAAACACTAAAAACTTATATATATATATATATATATATATATATATATATATATATATATATATATATATATATATATATATATATATAATATTATTTTCAAAGTTTATATTCACGTTCTGTTCTTTAAGTGCGATTTACATTTTCTCTTTTAAACGTAGTTCACGTCAAACAAGGCAGGCCGCCACTGTAGACGTAAAGTGTTACTGAGAATTTGGGTGTGGGTTTTGGGTGTCACCCCAGGTTAGGAGCAGTGTAGCGAGATGTCTGTTTACATTAGTTATAAACTTGTGCATGTCGGTACTGTCGGTTAAACAGGGAGCAGGGAGAGAGTTCCAGATGCCAGCAGCACGAGGAAAGAAGCTATGGAAGTAGAAGGCTATCCGGCATCTGGGAACCTCTACAGTGTATGGATGAGATTTAGCTGATTGTCGAGTTGGTCTAGTGTATTTGCGTCGAGAGGACACCAGAGTAGTCAGTTCATCGGCGAATAATCCATTGAAGTATTTGTAAAACAAGCACAAGGATGCTACATTGCGGCGATGGGACGGGGGCTAGAGCTTGGTTGACAGTGAGGGACCTATGAAGTTGGCGACTCTTTTTTTAACCTTGTCAAGGAGGGAGAGACTAGTGGATGATGCACCAGCCCAGATGTGGCAACAATACTCCATGCATGGGCGGATGGTGGCTTTGTAGAGATACAGGATAATGTCAGGTGTTAGGAGTTTATTAGCACGGTAGAGGGAGCCCATTATCTTTGCTGCAGACTTTGCAATGTATTCAATGTATTTGTTCAAATTCATGTTACCTGTGAAAGTTAGGCAGAGGGGTTTGAATGTTGAACTCTCATGTAGGGTGTTATATGCCATGACAATCGGTGGTTGGAGGGCTCTGTTGTCGTTATTGAAGGAAAGGAGCTTTGTATTTGCGAAAAATAACATGAAAAAAACAAATGCCGCCATCTTTATTAAAACTGTATATGATACAATTGCTTAGAAACGAGAAAGAAAAAATCATCACGTACAAAATCAGAAATCATGTTGTTCCTCAGTTAATCTCAGATAATTGTAGCCTCAAACCAGATGGATTGTCCTGCTCGTAAGCCGACGCAACAGTGACAGCTTTAGCGAGATGCGAATACGATAAAAGCGCAGTGGCGTTCATATCTTTGAATCTTGTATAAACGTTTCGCTGACAGGTTTGAACACCCCCTTCTCCCCCCCTCTCTCTCTCTGCCATATTACTTTTTAAACACACCTCTACCTTCAAATGTCTCTCTTTCTAATTCATTGTGCAAACTTTTGAAACAGTTTAACCCTTTCACGCATACTGTTGTTCGATAACAACAAATAGAAAAGTTGTTATAAATTAGTAAAAAATTTTATTTAATAAATTATATTTATTTTTCTAAGAGTCAGAGACATCGAGGAATACATTTTGATTCCATTATTATTAAACGTTACGGACCTTTCTGGAAGTCAGTTCAATTTGAAGACGCGTGGTAAAAAAAAAAAAAGAAGTTTGATCAGGTATGTAGGATTCTTGTTAAAAAATCATGCAAGGAAGGGCTAAATATAATAGAAATAAAGAAAAGGGAAAAGTAATTAGCAGTTGACTATTTGACCTATTTTCAGTTCTATTTTTCGAACATTTACCAATAAGAATGAAAGTATTTTTTTAATTCCCTCCCACATGCACTATATTGGGTCATAGCTATTCCAAGCGAATAGCTATTATTGGAGTATTTTCTTTACTATAACGAGAATTTAACGAGGAAATTAAATAAACATTGTTCATCACAATATTAAATAAATTATTTAGTCAAATATTTTCCTAATTACAGAAAGAATTAAATAAAAAGTTTACAGTCTGCTTAATATTCTAATTCTATATTTTTGGCCATTTAGAGAACTGGTTACTCTATCTTTTCAGTTACTCTATTTTTGGTTACTCTATCTCTTACCCCAATAAGCATGACGCACGCTCACCTCCTCCATAACTGTTTTAATATCTCCGACAGCCACCAAATACCACTCACTATCCATAATTAACTTAATCACTACTACTGCCGCCATCTGTTCGATATCATAATTTATATTTTCATAAGCGGCCTTTGGAGATTAATTCATCCTACTGCCAACTCACACTGCCACCATATATTCGAGCTCATAATTTATATTTACGCAAGCGGCCGTTCAGATTAATTCTCCCTACTTCTACTTTCATTGTGAATTTGAAATCTAGCATTAATTGACACATTCATTAATAGTTTCGACATCCACACTTCTATTTCCTCTGAATCAGTTGAAATCACATGTAGGAAGCCGATTATGTTTTTGACGCATGGAATTATACATAATTTTATTGCTCTCTCAGTAATTTTCAAGTATCATTCGGGCCTAAATGTCCAGGATTATCTGTGACCATAAAATACAATTTCCTGGAGCACTCAAGGTTTCGAAATAACAAAGAACATTGTTCAGTTTCTTTGTTTGGACTGTTTAAACAGTTAGGATCATTTAAATTTCATAAAATATTGTGCCGATAGCTCGAATCGTGTTTGATCTTTTTCAGGATTTATATTGAGACATCTTTTTCCCTTTAATGTTTTTCAAATAATTTTTTCACTTTTGCATTTTTAGAATATTCACCTCCAATAATTAATTAATATTCAATTGTTATTGGTCCGGCCATTCTGACGATAAGAGCGTTATCTTTGAAAACCATGGTATAAGGGTTATTTTGTATTTGTATTCCTTGTTTCAACACTTGATGAGTTAATAAAGTTGTAAACTATGCTAATTTTATCAATTTCATCACTTCATTGTCTGTATATAAATGCTCTATCTACTATATTAAGCTTCACCGTATCTCAATAGGATCTAATATAATTTTTGAATTTTTATATTACCCATCTCCCTCTCTCTCTCTCTCTCTCTCTCTCTCTCTATATATATATATATATATATATATGTATGTGTGTGTGTGAGTGTGTATATATATATATGTGTGTGTATATATATATATGTATATATGTGTGTATATATATATGTATATGCGTGTATATATATATATATGTATATGTGTGTATATATATGTATATGGGTGTGTGTGGGTATATATATATATGTATATGTGTGTGTATGTATATATATGTATATGTATATATATATATATATATATATATATATATATATGTATATGTGTGTGTGTATATATATGTATATGTGTATATATATGTATATATGTGTGTATATATATATATATATATATATATATATATATATATATATATATATATATATATATATATATATATATATATATATATATATATATATATGGTGGTCTCCCCTATTTGTTACTAAATGTACTATTCCAGAAACTCTGTATAAAAGAAAATTACGACGAGTCAAGAAACGGTCTCTTCGCAACGTTGAAGATACAGTCGAGGTATCGATCTCGACAATCAGTCTACCAGAAACTGTGATTTTATCTGTCGGGCTGAGGTATTCGTCCTGGGTAGTCCGAGGAGGTCCACCATTCCAAGCCCTGCCTCCTCTCTTTGGGTTGAAGTTAGTTTATTGCTTACTGCCGGAGGCGTCCCGAGCGGCGAATGCCGACGGGGCCGCTCAGGCAATTTTTAGATGGTCGGAGTGCTCCTTCTTCAGGTGCGCGTGTTTGACTCTCCCCACCTTCTGACCTGGTGCCACATCTTTCTGCGGTGGGAAGGAAGTAAATACCGTCTCTCTGAAAGATTGTTGAGGAGAGACGTCGGACTGGTAGATATCAGTCGAGGTTCTGATCTCTACAATCAGTCCTCCAGAAACTGAGCCATTTTGGTGGCCTTTTATCTGTCTGGCTTAGGTATTGGTCCCGGGCAGTACTAGGAGGTTCCGAAAAAAACGTTTACCTGTTAATAAAAACGTTCACTGTCAATAAAAACATTTATCTTTAAAAAAAAAAGAAATATTCTGAAATTACTTTCAATTATTAAGAAAAAAGATGTAATTTTACTTGTAAATAATTATATTTTACCGTTAAACCATTTTTACTTCGTAATAAAACAGTTTTTCTAAAATAAGTATTACGCGTTAATCGGCAATTTATTTCGACACTTTTGCGATTTCATCTTTTAATACTCATTTTGCTGCTAATAAAATTACGTGTTCATAAAAGTCTTCATTCTAAAATGATTTTATATGTTAATAAAATAAATTGAATGTTTGAATTAGATCATGTCATTGCGAATTCTCAATTCGGGTTGATAACGGAGTAAATAATTTTTAGGTTTTGATAAACAACGAATGTTTTGGCTTTTTACAGTTTTGCCAATCTAATCACTTGATAACATCTTTACTGTTAATAAAAATGATATTCTAAAATAGCTAGAATGATATCTGTTTTGCCTGTTAATAATACTATGTTACCCTTAATAAAAACGTTTACTTGTTAATAAAAATCGTTATTCTTAAATAATGAATGAACATTTTATTTAGACTCTTTTGAAATTTTATGTTTTAATAGATATTTTACTGTTCATAAACTTCTTTATGTGTTAATAAAAATTGTTATTCTAAAAATTTACTCGTTAATAAAATAAGCTGTGCTATTATCAGTTTTAGCTACATCGTGTCGTTGCACATTTTCAATCCGAGTTGATAATGGAGTTAAGAATTTTAAATACTTCTTCGTTAGCGTGTGACTGCAATAAAATAGTCCATTTTTGTTTATTTTCTCGCTTCAATAATTTCGTATAGCAGTCATTTCCATCACCGCTTTCTTTCCTTTTTCTGATGAAAAAATGCAGGTGTATGTGCAAATTTGTTTCGCCTCGAAATTGCGTTGGATTCAATCTACTTGAAACGATAGTTGGTTTAAAGTTGTATAAAACTTTAAACCAACTATCGTTTCAAGTAGATTGAATCCAACGCAATTTCGCAAACACTCCCTCATCAAAATGTCTACCTGGGGTTTGTAAATGTTCACTTACAGCGGTCCTTCTAGACTGAGGACTCTTCGTTCTGGAATCAAAGTCGGGATCAAGCAAAATAAGGCAATCAACTTGGTTTGGTTTGGTTTGTTTTACGGCATATCAACCAACTATGGCTTATGTAATGCCGAATAAAGTTCTCAATGCTATTTCACATTGTCTTCAGAGGCAATGAAAGTTGAAAAGATGAACTTGCAATACAAATTCTTTGGTATAGTCCAACTTCCTTGATGTAGTCTAAAATTTTAGTCACATTTATATTTTCAAACAAGTGTTTTAAATTTAGGGAGTCGTAATACTTGTTACGGGTTTGCTGCAGATCTTGACAGTCTATTAATATGTGTTTGACTGTGTAGGCTTGTTGACACGCTATGCACATTGGAGACTCCTTCCAATAAGTGCTTATGAGTGATCTGCGTGTGTCCTATTCGAAGTCTGGTTATTATAATCTCTTCTCTCCTTACTTTTCTATATTCCAGGGGCCACTCATCTATAGTTGGCCAAATATGATACAACTTGGGAAAAAAAAAGATTTTTATTCAGGCTGTTTGTGTTTGTCTTACGTCATAACCAGCAGCAGATAGAAGAAGGGGAGGGCAAGTGAAAGAAATGAGGTCCTATTCCATTTCTTTAGGCCATTATTGGTTCTTAACTCATCTTAGTTAAGTCCGCTCGCGTTGCTTTCCAATGTTTGACTGACTAGCTTTACGCGCTTGTGTTGGGATTAAAATAATCCTGAAAATAAAGTTCAATTCTGGCACGTGAGAATGGGGTAACAATGTGCAGATAAATCATCAAAAGCGAGATATAGGACGAAAGCCTGAGAGAAGGAACACAAAACACCAGAATATAGTTTCACAGCAATTTTACTAAGAAAGATGAAGCTGCAGTTATAGAATATTTACAACAGAGTTTTCAAAGTTCAGTTAGGCATTGGTGAATTTGAGAGGGGGTATGCGAAAACGTGGTTCGCGAGAACTTATCTGTATAGAGTTCGGGTAACTGCGGAAGGTCATTCTCTGTGACTGCCGTCGTGGGCTGTTGTCACTGAGGATACCAGCCGATGTGTTGCTGACTTGAGCGGAGTCGTCGAAAAAGAGGCGGGATGCCGTGTGCAAGGGTTTTTTAAGGGCTGGCTCACGTGATACTTAAGGGAATAGGGGATGCAATGCCTGACAGCCAATCCGTGAGGCCCTTAAGGGACATGGCAACAGCCAATCAGTGAGGGGGGCTTTAATAAATTTCAACACTTGTTCTTATCTCGTCTGACGTCATTTCATCTAGCTATTGTTCTCATGAAAGAACGATGTCCTCAAGGTTAACTGCCTGGCCACTTGCCGACCCCAACATCCGACCTAACTTGGAAACAATTTGTCTGCAAACCTAAATCCTCAAATAGAGTAATAGTTGTCGTACACGTAATATTTGGCAAAAGGATGGGGTGTATTAAACGTAAATGTCTCATAATCTAAGGGAAGTGGAAAGGGAAGAGGAATATTTGGAGGACATGAATCAATCACAAAAACTATCACAATCTTTAGTTTGTGAGTTCAATCCTTGTATAAGGCAATACATTTTTATTCTCTCTTCAATCACAAAATACTTGATTGTTTGAATTAAATACATTTTATTGTGATTCAAAACTGTTGACTATTTTGCCAAACACGAATTGAAGAAGTATATGTATTGTTAATATTATTAATGTATTTCTGTCTACAAATGAAACAGCTTTTCCCATTTTTATTTCTCCTTCTTCTCCTCTTCTTCTCGTTTTTTCCTCTCTTTCTCATTCTCTTTCTTCTTCTCATTCTCCTCTTTCTCTTTCTCAATATCTTTCTCCTTCTCCTGCTCCTCTCATTCTCCTTCTCTTTATCCTTCTCTTTCGCCTTTTTCTCTGTCTCTTTCCTTTTCTCATTCTCTTTCTTCTTCTTCCTCTTCTTCTTCTTCTTCTTCTTCTTCTTCTTCTTCTTCTTCTTCGTCTCTTTCGCCTTCTCTTTCTCTGTCTACTTCTTTCTATCCATCTCTTCTCTTTCTCTTTCCTTTTCTCCTCCTCTTCTCGTTCTCCTTTCCATCTTTCTTCTCCCCCTTCTCTTTCTCTTCGTTTTTTATCTTCTCTTTCTTGAGTATCTCTGACGGCACTTACATGTTCTGATGTCTTAGAATGCACCTTATTGACGTCACAGTCTGTACAAGGCAGACATTTAAAGGGATTAGAGAGAGGGGGGAAGAAGGAATATGTACAAGCTTTATTTTCTACTGAGCCTTCTTGAAAATAAAGGTTCATGCTGGGAAAGCAGACCTCTTGAAATTCTACAGAAATGTAACATTTCTCTCAATCATTGAATTGAATTCTTATCATGAGAGGAATCCAAATGGATGTTGGTAATCTCTTCTTTTAATAGTTATCCCTTAGTATTTGCCCACTACTCTTTGATACACCTTTTCTCTCGCTTTTTTCAAATCTATCTGTCACTGTCAAATCTTACACTTTTTTATGGATCTACTTTTAAGTCTTATATCGGCTTGTATCTAAGCAACCCAACTTTATTTCTCTTCACTTTAATAACTTAACCTTTCACACTTCTCTTTCCATATCTAACATCTCCATTATTTAGCCTAATTTTTTGTTTTTTTTTGTTTTTGAGAACTACTTCTTTTTGTTTTTGTTTTTGTTTTACATGTGGATCCGTAAAACTGTACTTTGATTGCCCATGGAAGATTTAAAATGACCTCGAATTTACAAATAACTTTCTGAGATGCAACTTCCAAACAACCAGATGTTTGGTTTTGTTTATTCGATTTCATCAATTCCATCGATTTTACAATTACCTTTGGATTTACTACCATTGAAACCTTTGCTGTTTTTCCATTGTTGCCTTTTACGGTGAACCTTTTTACATATGCATCCAATTTATTTATTTTGCATTGGACACTCTCAACTTATTTCCACTTTCAACATTTTTTTCACAAATAATATTTTATCTTTTTAATCTTTTCAAACTTTGATTCTGGTAATTCTCTAACCAACTTTTTCATCTGGATTCCACTGATAATAAGAATTCAATTATTTGAAAAGCCATGTTTTTAGGAAAAAATAAAACCCTTGTTTTAAACAACTGAAGATGTAATAGATTGTGTATTTTTACAACTTCTATACTCATTTATTAACTTGACTCTCTCTCTCTCTCTCTCTCTCTCTCTCTCTCTCTATATATATATATATATATATATATATATATATATATATATATATATATATATATAATCTTGTTCATAAATGGAAAAGGGAAGTATATCCTGGCCTTTTCTTTCATTTTGTTTTATATATTCTCTTGAATTTTAACCATGTCCTCTCAAAGCTCTACAACAAATGCCTTGCTGTATCTGTCTTTCCTGATAGCTACAAAAATCCATCTGTGGTACCAGTCTTCAAGAATTCTGGAGATAGAACTGACCCTCAGAATTATAGCTCCATCATCCTACTCCCGCTCTTCGTTAAAATCTTTGAATCCTTAATCACTCTCGCGATAGTCCGTCATCTCGTTAATGTTAAACTCATTTCTGGCCATCAGTATGGATTTAGGCAAGCACAATCGACTGCGGATATCGTAACGGTCATCTCCGAACGCATATACCATACACTTGACAAAGCAGGTGAAGCTAGGGCGGTAGCGCTTGATATATTCAAAGCCTTTGACAACGTCTGGCATAAAAGTCTTCTCATAAAAATTAATTCATATGGTATTACTGGACGAATATCTAATATAATTAGACCATCCCTATCCAAAATAAAGTTCCAGGTTATCTTCGATGGCTGTTCATCCGAACATGACATAAATGTAGGTGTACTTCAGGGATTGAGCATTTGACCTTTATTCTTCTTGATTTTCCTAAACGACCTCCCTGATGACATTGGTTGAATCCTAAGAAAGTGACTTCCAGGCTGTAGGGTAATAGGGTCAAAATGGATGGTAACATTTAATGCTGCTAAGACAAAGCTCCTTTCCTTCAACAACTACAAGAAACCTCTTCAACCACCGATTGCCATGGCAAATAACACCCTACTCGGGAGTCTAACGTTCAAACCCCTCGGCCTAACATGCACAGGTAACATGAATCGGAACAAATACATAGAAGACATTGCAAAGGCTGCTGCAAAGAAAGTGGGCTCTATCTACTGTGCTAGAAAACTTCTCACACCTGACATGATCCTATACATCTACAAAACCACCATCTGTTGATGCATGGAGTATTGTTGTCACATCTGGGGTGGTGCACCATCCACTAGTCTCTACCTCTTAGATATTCACAGTGGAGGTCCCCAGATGTTAGAGAGTCTTCTACTACAATAGCTTCTTTCCACGAGCTGTCGATCTTTGGAACTCCCTCCTTGCTATCTGTTTTCCCGACTGTACCGACATGTAGACATTTAAAACTAATGTTAACAAGCATCTCGATGCACAGCTCCCAACTTACACCCCCCCCCCTAAAAAAAACTTTCACCCTGATTCTCAGACGCCTCTTACGTCTACAGTGGCGACTGGCCTTGTTTGGAGTGAACTAAGTTTAAAACAAATATCGCTTTTCGTTGTAACTACTGAAACAGAAATTATTTCTCCACCTGCCGACTAACTTTTGACTATGCCTTCATCTTTGCATGAGGGCAATTTGTAATGGTATTTGACTAAGGTAAGCGTTACGCACGCGTAGACGTCGTGAGACAACTTCCTGAAATGGTTCACACGATACTTCAAGGCTGACTTCATTGGGGGTTCCCATGAGTTAAAAGGTGACGTGTTTTTTGTTTCTTAACCAAATAATACGAGAAAGTGTCACAATGTCCAATGTAAGTTTGCACGGTGCAAAATCAGACAAACCCTTCATGCAAGAGATGCACAAATATGTATAGCCGAACTGCTTTTTCAGTGTTTCTCCAATAATTAAAACTGATAGTATTAAAGTATATTAATTTTTTTCAATTAATTTTTTTCAATTAATTTTTTTTCAATTAATTTTTTTCAATTAATTTTTAAGATAAGTTTTAAAATTTATATATATATTTTATTGTTTCTGTCTGTTTGTTCATTTGTTAAGCAAGCTGGAATTCTGCATAAAGCTCGCAAAGACCGTGCATTTTCTGGTCTGCACGAAGTCCTCCTTGCTAGTCGCAGCAATTTGTTAATCTGAAAGATTGCAGGTGTCTATATCTGATATAAAGACCAGCAATTTCGGTTGCATGCGAATTCGGGGAGGGTTACATCCAAAAACATACAAAGGAATGGGGCAGAGGAAATGTTGTTACTTTAACTCCATGTTTGCGGTTGGTGCCAAACATGTCTACCAGGAACCGGAATTCGAGAAGCCCTGACAAAACCACGTGGCCACCGTCCCTGCAACGGTTTGTTAAGTGTTGGACCTTAGAGGAAGGGGTGTTTGCTAATAAAATTAAAAACATACTGGAAAACATATTTTAGAAAATATTGTTTTAGATCGATTTTTTGTCCCCAAAACACATGTATTTATTCCAAGATCGACGCCGCGCGCGCGTGTGTGCGTGCGGGTTTGTGTGTGTGTCTGTGTGGACACATGAAATATTTTAGTTTGATTTGTAAATTTATAGCAGTATTACAGTTCAAACAATATTCAAATAAAAAATCAAAAGGAAGAAAATGTCAGCAAAACAGATTAAAATGACGGCAATTACTTGAAGACTAACCGGGAGTGCAATTAATCAAATACAAGCAAGAAGATGTAAATTATGATATCAATATGTTTAATTGGTTTGTTTTCATGCTTATACACTTATTCTATATGCAATATCTCATTATAAAGTCGTATACTAGCAGCCGTTAAAAAACTCAACAGTAAAGACAGTTAAAAAACACCAAGACTTACCCCACCTGATGATGATTTAATGAATATATATATACATATATTCGTTTTTAAAATTTGTTTTACATTTGGATCCGTAAAACTGTATTTTGAGTGCCCATGGAAGATTTAAAATGGCCTTAAAATTCACAAATAACTCTATAAACTTTCTGGCGCGCAACTTCTAAACAACTGGATTTTTGGTTTTGTTTATTTGATTTTTTTCAATTCTATGGATTTTCCAATTGCTTTTGGATTTACTACCATTGAACCCGCTGCTGCTTTTTCAAGTGACGCCATTTACGGTGAACAGTTTTTCATATGCATTCAATTCATTTATTCAAAAGCTATGGTTTTAGCATGAATAAACACCTTGTTTCGAACAACTGAACGGGCAATAGACTTTGAATTTTACAAATTTTACTTCCTTCTTCTAACTTGCCTATATATATATATATATATATATATATATATATATATATATATATATATATATATATATATATACTAGAAAATAAATGCTCACAACCGTCTCATTATTTTTGCTAGACTGGGAGGATTTCATGATAAACGCTACATACACTGCCTCTCAAAGGTGAAAGTAATGCTGGTAAAATGCTATCATTATAACAGAACATATATATATATAAATAAATATATATAGAAATATATATATATATATAAATATATATATAAATATATATATATATATATATAGAAATATATATATATAAATATATATATATATAAATATATATATATATAAATATATATATATAAATATATATATATAAAGATATATATATAAATATATAAATATATAAATATATATACACATAAATATATAAATATATATATAAATATATATATAAATATGTATATATATAAACATATATATAAAAATAAATATATATATATATATATATATATATATCCCAATACATAAATATATATATAATTATATATTTATATAATATAAATATATATATGAATATATATATAAATAAATATATATATATAAATATATATATATATAATTATATATATATAAAAATATATGAATATATACATATATATAAATATATATATAAATATATATATAAATATATATATATATAAATATATATATATAATAGAAAGGAGTAGACACATCATTATAAACCATTGTTTCGTAAAGGTATAAACATTTTTTTGAAAAACGATAACAATGTATTTGTTGAAATAAATAAATAACATTTATTTATTTTAAACTGAGCTTTCGAATATAAAATATTCCTCGTCAGAGAGTTGTTTTTTTTCCTCTTTTTTTTCTCTTTTTTTTCATCGTCTGGTGGCATTGACTTGGTGAGAAAGAAAGTCCGTGTCTTAGAGGGCGGTTAAGACATTTTGAATAGAAAGGAGTAGACACATTATTATAAACCATTGTTTCGTAAAGGTATAAACATTTTTTTGAAAAACGATAACAATGTATTTGTTGAAATAAATAAATAACATTTATTTATTTTAAACTGAGCTTTCGAATATAAAATATTCCTCGTCAGAGAGTTTTTTTCTTCTTTTTTTCTCTTTTTTTCATCGTCTGGTGGTATTGACTTGGCGAGAAAGAATGTCCGTGTCTTAGAGCGCGGTTAAGCCATTTTGAATAGAAAGGAGTAAGACACGGACATTCTTTCTCACCAAGTCAATACCGCCAGACGATAGAAAAAAAAGAGAAAATAAAAAAGGAGAAAAAAAACAACTCTCTGACGAGGAATATTTTATATTCGAAAGCTCAGTTTAAAATAAATAAATGTTATTTATTTATTTCAACAAATTACATTGTTTTGGTTTTTCAAAAAAATGTTTAAATATATATATAAATATTATATATAAATGTATATATATAGATATATATATAAATAAATATATAAATATACATATATATATAAATATATATATATATAAATATATATATATAAATAAATAAATATATATATATAAATATATATATATATATATATATATATATATATATATATATATATATATATATATATATATATATATATATATATATATATATATATATAAACATTTATGAATTGATGAAAAGATAAAATAATCCGACAGTATGAAATTAAAATGGAATGAGCTGAAAGAAAAATGCAAAAAATGACTTCTGTCATTTTTTTCATTTTTTCGTTCGCTCTTGACAAAGCCCATATAACATTTGAGCGAAACGTTGAGCTTTTTAGGTCTTCCGCTTATTCCATTTTAATTTCATAAATACATATATTTATATATAATTATATAAATATATATAAATATATATATATAAATATATATATATATAAATATATATATATATAAATATATAATATTAATTTGCACAACTAAAGCCCCTTTCCATGACCATAAGGGCAACATATATACCCAAATTGACGGAGTTTCTATGGGTTCTGTCCTTGGACCGACCGTTAGTAATTTTTACATGGCCGATCTCGAAAATAAAATATTTAATACAATCACTAAACCTTCCATTTATGCCCGCTACGTTGATGATATTCTTATTTTAGTAAATAATATAGATGAAATTAAAAAAACTACAAGATATTTTTCAAAATAATTCAGTTCTTTAATACACTCATGAGCTTAATGTTAACAATAACTTCCGTTTTTAGATGTTCTCATTGACTCCAACAGTGATGCATTCATCACGTCTCCCTATAAAAAACCTACATCTATTAACACCTGTATTTTAAGTTTTAAAAATGAATGCCCATATAGATATAAAATTGCTACGGTCAAAAATCTATTAAACCGTGCAAAATTAATCTCCTCATCCAAAAAAATATTTTTTAATGAATTAAAAAACATAAAGTAAGTCCTAATTAACAATCAATATCCCAATTATATGGTTGATGAACAAATAAAATGAATGATTAGAAATTTAGATAATCTTACTAATAATAAGCTAAATAATTCCCACTACATAAATCTATTCTATTGTAACCAAATGCATCCAAACTTTAAATTGGATGAAAAAGCTCTTAAAAATATAATACATCGCTATATATCCCCCACTAATTCTGATGATAAAATACGATTTATCATTTATTATAAAAAAATGAAAACATCAAACTATGTTGTTAAAAATAACACTTCTCAAACCCAAAATACATTAGGAAGAACCAATGTAATATATCAGTTCCAATGCCCTATGGGAGAATGTATCTCCGACCACAATAAAAAAAAACTAATTCTTACATAGGTTTCACTTCCACAACACTATCCCGAAGACTCACCCTACATCTCTCCCACACTAGCTCTATATGCCAACACCTAAATATATATATATATATATATATATATATATATATATATTATAATTTATTTCATTTTGACTACAAAATTGATTTTGTTTCACGAGAGCTCTATATTTTTATTGAGCACTCTTATAAACTCGGTTACACTCCCCTGGATTTATACCGTGTGGATCTATACCATACTCGGATTATAAATATATATATATATATATAATATATATATATATATATATATATAAATATATATATATGTATTTATATATAAATATATATATATATAAATATATATATAAATAAATGTATATATATATAAATATATATATATGTAAATATATATATATATAAATGTATATATATAAATATATATATATAAATAAATATATATATATAAATATGTATATATATATATAAATATGTATATATATAAATATGTATATATATAAATATATATATATAAATATGTATATATATATAAATATATATATATAAATATGTATATATATTAATATGTATATATATAAATATGTATATATATAAATATGTATATATATATAAATATATATATATATATAAATATGTATATATATAAATATATATATATAAATATGTATATATATATAAATATATATATATATAAATATGTATCTATATTAATATGTATATATATAAATATGTATATATATAAATATGTATATATATATAAATATATATATATATATAAATATGTATATATATAAATATATATATATAAATATGTATATATATATAAATATGTATATATATATATATGTATATATAAATATGTATATATATGTATATATATAAATATGTATATATATAAATATGTATATATATAAATAAATATATATAAATATGTATGTATATATATGTATGTATATATATAAATATGTATATATATATAAATATGTATATATATATATAAAAATATGTATATATATATAAATATGTATATATATATACATATGTATATATATGTATATATATAAATATGTATATATATATAAATATGTATATATATAAATATGTATCTATATATACATATGTATATATATTTATATATACATATAAATATGTATATATATATAAATATGTATATATATTCATGTATATATAAACATATGTATATATATATATATATATGTATATATATATATATATATATATATATATATATATATATGTATATCTAAGCAGCATCTTCTATTGCTGGCAAGTATTGTTGAATATGACAGACAACTTATGTCTGGATATCGTTTGGTAGATCCTTTTAATAGTCCGAATCAGAATCTTAGTTTCGGGGTAATTGGCCGGTGAATCTGCCATATATATATATATATATATATATATATATATATATATATATATATATATACTAACGGGCCCCATATCTTTAACATTAAAAGAAAGTGTGTTGCCTAATAGAGTGGATTCCAGCTTCTACGGCAGTTGCCTCACACCATCACCACTAGACGACACAACATTACGAACCGGCGAGAAGGACGATACACCAGTATACAACAAAGGAAGATATAACGGAAAGGCAAAATAGGGGCCAAAAGAATGCGATTGTAAAGAAAAGGAAAGAAAAATGAAATGAAGAAAGGGAGATATAAAATAAAGGAATGGGAAGGTTACAATGTTGCTACACGCCACGGATATCATTGATTGATTCTAGAAAAAAGACAGAGAAAATGCAAGGCTGCACACCATATATCATGTTATAATGCACTTTTATGACAACATACTCAAAATAATATAAATAAGTAAAAGATTATGCTACACATTATTATATTATGTGCTTCGATTGAAATAAATAAATAAGCGATAATTCAACACAGCATAGAAGATTTCAATTGTAAAAAGAGGCAACAATGCCACGCATTAAAGATGCCATCACCTGCCTCGGCGGGAACGAACAATGAAAGTAATGCTACACGCCATGGCCGCTGTAACATATTTATGAAAGACAAAGAGAAAGCTATAACACCTCACGCAATACACGATAGCAGTCGCTTCTATAAATGATGATGATGATGATGATGATGATGATGATGATGATGATGATGATGATGATGATGATGATGATGATGATGATGATGATGATCGAGGATGACGAGGAGGAGGAGTAAAGAAGAAGTAGAAGAAATAGAAGAATGACATACGAATAAGAATATGAAACACGAAGACCACATTGATACCAATAATAGTAGGAGCACTAGGAACAGTTAAAAAAACTGGAAAAAGCATTAGGAGAAATTGGAATCAAATGGACAATTGAGGCCTTGCAAAGCGCACTACTGATGAAAACAGCTTAAATATTAAGAAAACCCTCGGGTTCCGAAACCAACTCATATAATTAGATAAATCTGAAACATCACAGATAAGATGTTCATGAAGTAACACTGAAATCACAAAATCTTATCCTCCTTTTCTCTAAAAACTGTCTGGACCAGAAAATCCATTCAGATCTCCACTTGATGGACATGGGGAGTACTGTTACGTATAAATCTTTGGGAGCTATAGAAGCGAGCACACTAATATATACAGAAATGAGAGAGAATACTTGAGAAGAACGAGAAAACTCCTTCAATCTTCAAATTGCACGTGTCAAAAGTTAAGCCAAATCTGATTATCAATTTACAGATTACAGTTATTTAAGTGAAGCTACTCTTGAAAAATTTCAAAACAATGGAAAAATCTGAATTTCATATGTTGATAAAGCATTGCTTTCCGATAAAGAAAGATACTGTTCAAGCAAAGCAATGGCTTCATAGATCCTATTTGGTTTCTGCTCCGTCGGAAACGTCGGTTAAGAGATGATATGCTGACGTTAAAATCGATAGTACAGACAAAAATGATGCTTAACGCTCAAGTTGCCCAAATTCGGCAGTTGTCCCACGTAAGATTAAAAAAGTCTACAAACTCGTTTTAGCCGATCGTAAATTTAAATTTGCGTGAGATAGAAAAGGAGTTGAATATATAAGAGGGCAGTGTATTTGCAATTATGCATGAATATTTTATCAATAAGAACAAAGTGGGTTCCGCGTTTGCTCACAGTCGATCAAAAAACAAGCATCGACTTTGTTTGCAACTCATTGAAGGCCACAAAATAGAGTTTTGCATCATAATGGATGAAATATGGATGCACCACTTAACCCAAAAGTAAAATAGGAGGTCAGCTGAATAGACAGCGAGAGGTCAAAACTGTCCAAAGCGATCAGAGACGCAAACATCAGCAGACATCCGTATTTTTATGTTCAATGTACTTTGATCATCGTTTACATCGAGAAAGGAAGAACAAGCGAATGTTTTAGCATTATTGTTGCGTTTGAATGGATAAATCGCCGAAAACAGACACAAATGAAGAAGAAAAATGTGCCTTTTCACCAAGACAATGCACCCTGTAACGAGTCGATCGCAACGATGGCAAAACTACATGAATTGCGCTTTAAATTTCTTTCGTACTATCCCTAGTCTTCAGATCTGACCCCCAGTGACTACTGTGTGTTTTCAGACCTCAAAATAATGCTCCATGAAAAGAGATTCAGCTCCACTGATGAAGTAAGATCAGAAACTGAAGCGTATTTTGAGGCCAAAGACAAATAGTTCTACAAAAAGGCACCGAATTGTTAGAAACGCTGGATTCAGTGTATTACCCAAGAAGGAGACTATGTTGATGAATGAAGTTGAATTTTGCCTAAAACTTGTTTTATTATTAAGGTTCAGAACTTATTCGGTGGTGTGTTAATAGAAAATATAAAGACATGGACATTACTTGTATTAAGATAATCATGATCCTTAATAAACTGACAAAAATAACTCAATAATTCAGTTCAAAGGATCAGGTCCAGAAAACTTACGAAAAAAAAGTACGAATCGGGTTACTTCCCTTACACCTAATTGATTTTATTATTCGGACAATTTAAAGCCTTATTTCATAGTGCAACAACTCAACGAGTCGTTTACAAATGGCACCGTGCTTACACAGGGTTGATATGCTATAAGACATACATCTAAAATGCAAATACAAACGTCACTATTATTAATGCAGATAAGTCCTTTTTAATGTTATTTGAGGATTCACAAAACGATGACGAAATTTTAGACCTTTAACACGAGGGTAAGTAAATGTATATGACTTTAGTTTCCTTTGATGACTCAAAATAAATGAAACAGAAGACATTTTACAACTTACCGTATTATCAAGTATCCAGGGTGTAACCCATTTCACCTATCAATAGAGACATCATATCTTTATTTACGTGACCCTCTCTCATCTTTCTGCCTATCAAAATAAAATATGGCTCCTTATCTTTCACGCACACACAACGCTGCATTGTGTTTACACGTATGCATTTAATTATATACACATATAAATATGTCAAAAATAAATAAAGTTATTATATATATATATATATATATATATATATATATATATATTAACATAGTTCACCCCCAAACAAGGCAAGGCAAGTTGCTACTGTAGACGTAAGGGGCTACTGAGAATTAGAGTGAAAGTTTAGGGGGGGGTCATTCTAAATTGGAAGCTGTGCAGCGAAATGCTGGTTCCCATTAGTTTTAAATATATTCATGTCGTTACAGTCGGGGAAACAGGGAGCAGGGGGGAGTTCCAAATGCCGGCAGCTCGAGGAACTAAACTATTAGAGTAGAACGCTCTTCGACATCTGGGGACCTTAGCAGTGAATGGATGGGATTTAACCGATTGTCGGGTTAGTCGAGTATATTTACGTCGAGCGGGCACCAGAGCAGCAAGTTCATCAGAGCACATCCCATTGAAGTACTTGTAAAACAGGCCCAAGGATGCAACATTGCGGCAATAAGATAGGGGTTGGAGCTTGGTGCATAGTGAGGGACCTATCAGATTAGCTACTATTTTTGGATCTTCTCTCTCTCTCTCTCTCTCTCTCTCTCTCTCTCGCTGTATATATATATATATATATATATATATATATATATATATATATATATATATATATATATATATATATATATATTGGTACAGAACAATTAGTACAACATTACTACCGTCAGTTTCAAGCTCAGAGGGACTTAACCATCCGGCTCTCTTCAGCTTATGTTGTCACCTGTTTCAGACACGTGACTTCATATTTCTGAAACAGTTGACCACATAAGCTGAAGAATGCCGGATAGTTAAGTCCTTCTGAGCTTGAAACCGACGGTACTAATGTTGTACTAATTTGTCTGTACCAAAAAATAAATAAATATTACGCTCTTAATTTTAATTCTCAATTAATCGAGCACTCTGCTGGGATTTATCCTACTATATTACAAAAGAAGTTATATGTATGTATATATATATATATATATATATATATATATATATATATATATATATATATATAATTAACTTGTTACAAATATCCAGGGGGTATGAATCCGAAGGAAGTTGAAACCGGGTTTATGAGAGTGCTCAATGAAAATTATATATATATATATATATATATATATATGGCGGCTTGAAAATCGGCCCACTTTATGCCCGATGAATGAGGGGTGTTTTCTCTGATTATCTCTGTTTCATTATTCTTCTTCATTCATATTTCTTCGTTTTTGCTTTGGACCAGTGTGCTTATTTTTTATTATTAAATAAATACAATGGACGATATCTGAATTGTGATTAATAAAGTATATACGCTTATGAGGAAAAATCATATCAATTTTAAAGCTTATCTCTGATGCAATAGTGTTAATAAATGGTTTTCTGAAATGCGTGTACATATAGATAAATATTGTAAAGTTTTTAACATCTTTATACATCTAAATCTAAATTCAAACATAACATATAAACGAATTCCAAACAATATAACGGTTAATTTTACAAATGTATGTGACGTTACGTTACCGCGTGTTATCGCTTTTTGTATGCATGATGTGACAATGTTCACGAATATGTGATTTCTTTTCATATCTTTTATATTTCAACTGATTGATTAAAAAAGTTGCAATTATTTTTGTTACATCATAATTTATTTTTATTAATTTATTTTTATTAATTTATTTATTTTGCATGCAGGATGATACCATGTTCATGAATATGTGATTTGTTTTATATTTCATCTGGTTTATTTAAAAAATGAGAAGATACAATAAAAAGGCTATATATAGAGAAAAGTTTTAAAAGAAAGGTATTACGCACACTTTTTAACTCTTCTATCTTGTTGCATGTTCCCCGGCAACGCCGAGTAGCCATGCTAGTTTAATATAGTTCTTTATTTGTTTTGCTTTTTTATAATATTTATTTACTGACTTTTTCTATATTAATTTTCTCAGGGTTCAATAATCTGTCACGAGTTTTGTATATGGAATTATTTTCGCGATCTTTAATAGTAATGGAGGTCTCATTTTGTCTATCCATTGCATTCCTTTGTCTACTTTAAGCTTAAGTGATATCATTTTAAACTTAGATGATATCATTTTAAGCTTAGATGATATCATTTTAGACTTACATGATATCATTTTAAGCTCAGATGATATCATTTTCAGCTCAGATGATATCATTTTAAGCTTAGACGATATCATTTTAAGCTTAGATGATATCATTTTAAGCTCAGATGATATCATTTTAAGCTTCCATGATATCATTTCAAGCTTAGATGATATCATTTTAAGCTAAGATGATATCATTTTAAGCTAAGATGATATCATTTTAGACTTAGATGACATCATTTTAGACTTAGATGATATTATTTTTACTTTTTATAAATTTATAGTCGCTTCTTTCTAATCGTTTCCCGCGTAAAAAATTGTAACATTATCATTCAATAATTTGTCATGAATTTTCTTATTGATTATACGTTTTTCAGGATTTATCGCAATTATTGGCCCATTTAGCACAACAGTAAGAGTGTTCGATAATGGGACGCAGACTAGGATTCAATCCTCGATGTAGTGGATCAAGGGTAAGTGGAGTAATTCTTGGAAAGGTGTGACGCCTCCTACACCTCGGTTTGGTAGCCAATCGAAAGGGAACCTTCGGGTCGCCGTCGACTATGATCGACCACTTATATCACGATGATAGATTGCTCAAGTTCCGTCAGTCACACTTTTCCCCAGTGAAAAGTAGTAACTTGTAATTCGTAATTGTATTCTTAGTATCGCCCGTACTGAGGATTGAACCTTCAACCATCAGAAGACTGTCACTTAGAACTGATTAATACTTAGCATTTTTATCCGTTGTGTCACGTAAAATTACGAGTTGAAGAGTTAGATAGCAAAACGCGATAAATCCAATTCGTTTAAATCGAGATTGTAAACAATAAAACCACGAATATATTAAATCTAGACTTCGAATTGAAACTGATTATAATTGAAATGAAAAATAAATTATTTCGGTGTCATATTATGTAACACATAGTTTTGGGGTGTCGTTGAGTGCTGAAATGCAATACTTTTTGTAGGGACAGTTTCGTGATTTTCTCAATGGCGTTTATCGCGTTTTGCATTCGAACTCTTCAGTTATTAAAACTTGTACCTGATTATGACTGACGGAATAAGAGCGAGTTACCTTCATGGATAAATAAAAGTTTCCGAAGGTTCGACAAGACCAACCTGAAGAAGGGTTCAATTCAAAATTCTGTATAGATTAATGAGTTCGACTAGAAACATCTGAGGAAGGCCAGAGATTACATTGGCCGAAGTATTGCGAGAATAACGCCCAAGATGAGAACAGCAGTTCGAATTATCCAAATAATACACATTTTCTAGACATATGTTGATCTTAAAAGAATCACAAGCTTCATTTTTTTCGTTTTCGCCGTAATCCATTTTCTCTAATAGATCACCTACTCTTGAAAAAGTATCACTTCTCTTTCCGTCGCTATTATCGATTGTATTTTAATATTTAATGTGTCCCACATATTATTCTCGTTTAGTTGCGGAGATGTATAAGACTAATCAATATTATCTCCCTTGAATTAGCTCTTTAGTAAAGCAAGACAATGTTATCAGCTTTCTGTTTATACAATCAATATCCTGTTTCAATTTGGCTTCTATTATTATACACGCATGATCGAATTTACCGAGCTAAGCTAATTGATTGACATATGTTTTTATTATTGGGTGTGTGTGAGTTATTCTCCAATAATTTACACGTACTTTAATTTTCATTTTTATAACAATGTAAACCCAAGTTATGAAAACATTCTTAATAAGTATGATGCATTACGAAAGACTGATCAATTTTATATCTTTGAAAAGTTGTCAGGCAAAAATAGTTATTAAGGAATAATGGAAATTTTCAAATGTGTTAATTAAAAATGGCAATCTTGTAATCAATTATATAAAATTATGTCAGTCAGATGTCCTACATCAGACCTAAATAGCATTGCATATGTGTTATAGTACCTACCTTTACGAACTACACGAACTCTTCTGCCTCACTATAAATACCGGAAATACATGCCTCTCGGTGTTGGGTCACCATTATAATAGCTAAGGCTAGTAGTCGTAGCCTCACTATAAGTATAAGCACGGTAGACGGTAGTCATACGAGGAAAAACTCAACGCGTCTTTTAACATTAAATAAATATTTATTGGGTATCCTATACAGTTGGGGTATAGCATAGAAAAAGGTAGGACTGGTGTCCGATGGAAGGAAACAAAGTTCTTTTACTGCCCGGGGAGCGGTGCTCGGAAATCCAGTGGATGAGGGGGCAGGAGAGAGGTGAAGAAGAGTTTCTTCTAGGTTGACGGCCAGGGTCTCTCTGACGATCGGTTCCACCGTTCAACAGGGGTGCAAATAGTCCGCAAGGGACTAGCTGAAATCAATACGCCATGTGAGCCGATTTGTTAGTTTAACACCAACTTGCTCACAGTGGACGCAAAAGAAATAGGTCCTATTTCAGACTGCTACAGCACCAACCCCAGCCCGATCAGTCTCTCATTAACTTCGGTTGATTGAGGACGTCGGGATGGGGTAAGGTATTACCAGTCGAGGATTCGTTCTCGACCATCAGTCCGGCAGGAACTGGGCCATTTCAGTGGCCTTTTATCTGCCGGGCTGAGGTATACTATCCTGTGTTGTCCTAGGAGGTGCACCCTCCCAGGCCTTGCCTCCCATCTTTGGGCTGGAGTAAGTTTATCGCTTATTGCCTGAGGCGCCTTGACCGGGGAATGCCGACGGGGCTGCCCAGGATATTTTTACTAGGCCAGAGTGCTCCTTCTTTAGGGGCGCTGGCTTGAATCTTCCCCCCACTTTCCGACCTTGTGCCACATATTCCTGCGGTGGCAGGGAATTAAATACCCGGAACTACCCCAGTCTTATACTGGCAGTAAAGCAGACATTCAACCACTCTCTTTATATGGTGTATTTATACTTTCTTCAATCTACTTTGTTTCACTTAATCCCGAGTTTGTGTCTTATTACCTGACTTCTTACAGGTCCACAACACTGGCGACGAGGAACATTAAGGGACTTTTATTTGATAACCTAAAAACGGACGAATGTGAAGAAACCAACGGCAAGATTATCCGACAACCACGAAAGTTCTAAAAACAGGCTTTATAGGTGGACTAAGGGAGAAAAATATCCTGTAAGTTGAATTTTTTTAGTTAAAGTGATTTCCTTATTCTTTTGTCTTACAAAGAACCAACCTATTTCTCTCAACGAAAAAAAAAGTCAGTGATTTCATGATTTCTATTCCGACACTATGTTACTTTTTAACAAGGAAGGAATACCTTTTTTTTTTCTCTCAAAAGACAAAAAAAGTTCACAGCTGAAATTATAAACCTTATTTTTTACTGTTGATTAATAAAAACGACTGTTACGTGAAAAACGTACTAAAAAAGAAACAACGTGATTTTTTTTGTTGACAAGAAGGTTTTATATTTTTTACTTTCTCTCTTTTACAACTAATATATATAAGCTGAGTTAATCAGTGTTTATTTCCGTAAAGCATTTTTCAGGGTGGGCCAAAATAAGGGTCCTATCTTTAAATTTGAATAACTTGAATTTGAATAACTTCCACAAAATAAAAGTTAAACTCACCAAACTTTATGTGTGTGTAGACTGATCCTTCCGAGATTTTTTGAAATAAACAAAACAAATTTTAGCCGAAAAACACTTCTTAAAACTTACAAAAACTAAAGTATTGTTTTTTACACTGTTTTGAGTTTTTTAAGCAAAAATAATGTTTTCTAAATGAGGGTACGTTCCTTAGGGCTAATACGGCTCATGCTTGCTTCGGAAGGGGTCCTTTACTTATTCTAAAAAAAAAAATTTTTTTAAATCAATAAATAAAAAAGTTATGAATTTTTAAAAATAGGACCCTTATTTTTGCCCACCCTGTATTTTAAGAACACAAAATACATGCTAAAATATCTCGTAGGTTGAAGATTGAGTTATGTCTGAGACAAATTTTATTTTAAGTCGTCTAATTTGCTATAATTTGCAATTAACTGTTAAATTGAACCATCTGTTAATACGTTTGTATCAATCACTTTAACACCCTTTCGTAGTTTAAGTTGTTTTACCTCACGCCCTTATTTCATACGCTGTCTATTCCGCCTCCTTCTCTCTGTCTTTCTGTCTCTCTGTTTATTTACACTCGAAGGTAATAACGTAGGGAAAGAATACACATTTGGAGCAGTCCAATATAAACAAAAGGGAGTATAGCCAACTACTATTTAACCCGTAGTTGTAGAGTAAAAGAAAGACGAAGATAAATAGCGAGTTTTGATTTACTCCTCTCCAGGAGTTAGGCACAAGGCTAGTTTTTATCTTACTCCCACAAGTAAGATGTGACCCAAGGTCGGGTCGGGAAAGTGGGGTTTGAAAAACCAGCGCCCGAGAGGTGAGCACTCTGACCATTAAAAATTGCCTGGGCAGCCCCGTCGGCATTCCCCGGTAGGGGTGCCTCAGGCAGTAAGCAATAAACTTACTCCTCCCCAAAGAGGGGAGGCGAAGCCTGGGAGGGTGGACCTCCTAGAACTGCACAGGACAGCCCCATAGACAGGCGTAAATCAAGCCCCGAAGGCCAAGACAATACCAGTCTATGGGGTGCAGTATCCATCGGAACAGATACTACACTTTGATCTTAGCCAAAAAATAGCGAGTATTGATTTACTCCTCTTCAGGAGTTAGGCACAAGGCCAGTTTTTATCTTACTCCCACAAGTAAAATGTGACCCAAGGTCGGGTCGGGAAAGTGGGGTTTAAAAATTGCCTGGGCAGCCCCGTCGGCATTCCCCGGTAGGGGTGCCTCAGGCAGTAAGCAATAAACTTACTCCTCCCCAAAGAGGGGAGGCGAAGCCTGGGAGGGTGGACCTCCTAGAACTGCACAGGACAGACCCATAGACAGGCGTAAATCAAGCCCCGAAGGCCAAGACAATACCAGTCTATGGGGTGCAGTATCCATCGGAACACTTTGATCTTAGCCAAAAAATAGCGAGTTGATACAGACTCATTTTGGATTTGGTCTTTTATTTTGTCTATATTTAACATTAACAATAAGAGCCCGCCTAGCTACTACCACTGTCAATGATTTCCCTTTCTCCCTCTGCGTGCCCAAAACGAAACGAAACTTCCATGGGCAGAGCTTCTTTCCTAGAACTACCCGTCCGTGGAACACAGTACCGCGAGCCTGCTTCCCTGTCGGCTACAATATGGTTGTCTTCAAGTCAAATGTAAACAAGTTCTTGTTGAACTGTCCCTGTAAATAATCAATTTCTGCCCTGTTACAACCATCATCCACCAATCAAACTCTTTAACCCTTATCTTCGAGTGGCCTTTGGGCCTTGATAAAAAAAACTTGCTTTGCAATCTCACTTTTTTCTGATTCAACCAATCTAATCCGAGCTCAATGGGTGACTCAGCGGGTCGCACATTTTTATAATACCTTAATATATTGGGCGTATATAACTAATATTAGCTTTCTATAACTAATGTTTTTTTCACACGCAGCATTTGTATGAATGCATATAAAAATGATTTTAAAAGTTTCCTTCTTTTACAGAAAATATTTTTCTCATAAAATATATACACAAATGCGTTTTTCATGCGTATAAAGCATTCATAATATTGGAAAAATATTTATTAGAACGGCTTTTGAAAATCATTATGTTAATTAGATTTACTCTGATAAGCATTAATTCTATTTATGCAAGTTTTCTCTGAAAAATAACGGAACTGGATGTGCTGTGTGAGCTATAGACGAAAGATGAAATTAGTGGAGTGTAATATTATTGTTACAATAAAGAGGAACACTCACCGACAGAAAAAAGAATGAAGTGCTTCACATGTCGTCTCTGCAGTGTAAAGAAGAGCTTCTCTTCATAAGTGCAGGTTTTTATAGTGGTCTCTGATTTGCATATCTGGAGATCAGCTGATATAGAAGAAGATGACAGCTGGAAAGCGGCAGAAGCGATTTGGATTGCAGAGAGAAAGTCAAAGAGAACGTGGTTGTATCGAAAATCGGTTGGAAGTTGAATTACAGTCAAAAGTTTTATTTATTTATTTATTTTTCTGGTACAGTTAGGTAACAAGCTATTTCGGCGTAAAATGGACGACCGTTTCGACCTAAAGATAATTCCAAAGTTTGAGTGGACTGGAGCAGTCGTTGAATGGATTGAGAAGGTGGCATTAGTGTGTAACTTATCGAAAGTGAAGCGACTTGAAAATGTCATCCCACTTCGGCTAACTGGAGGAGCATTCGCAGATTACCAGCAACTAACTGAAGATGAAAAATCTGATGCACCACGAATTAAGGGAGCTCTATTCACTGCCTTTGCCGATGACCGATTTACAGCGTATGAGAAGTTTGAGGCACGTGTATTGCGTCCGGGTGAGACTGTAGACGTTTATTTGGCAGATCTGCGGAAGCTGTCAGTGCTATTTGGTGAAATACCAGATAATGTGCTGGTGTGTGTGTTTACACAGGAGCTTCCCAACCCTGTGAAAAAGCTGTTGCGGTTCTCCTCTAGGGTGGACAATATGACTTTAGAAGAGCTGTTGACTCGATCTCGAGCATCGATGGAAGACAATGCTGAAGTAGGGGAACCAGCCTACCCGAATCACTCAACCACCTGTGGGCATGGGGCGATCTGATTATACATGTTACAAATTCAACGACCCTAATCATTTCGCGAGAGACTGCATGCAAAGGAGGCAAACAACCCGTCAACGATGTTATCGGTGCAACAAAACTGGTCATCTGGTAAGAGATTGTCCGGGAAACGAAGTTCGGGACGAGACATCTGCGACATTTATTCCCCGGCGCTACATGTCATTACCATCTATGTTGATGATGCACCATGCTTGACTCTCCTCGATACTGGGTGTTCAAGTTCTATTTTGAGTGCAAAGCTATGTCAGTCCTGGTCAAAGCAGAAGATGGTGGTAAGTAAATTGACCAGCGCCACGCAGGTCTGCTGCGAAAATGGCACTATTAGGATTCATACAGACTGTGCCGATTATGCAAGGGAAACCTCTTGATTTCGATATGTTACTTGACATTGACGCAATTAAGGCACTCGATGGCGTTCACATCACACAGTCTTGAAGTGTGGAGTTTGGGGAGGCACAACCCATCTGTGCAGCACTTCGTATTAACGAAGCTGATTTTCTTGCAAAATTTTACGAACGGAAAAGAGTTTGTTGTAGTATGGAAATGGTCAGCGGATTATGCACCAGCGAAACTGGAAACTCGGATTTCTGAATATCCAATGTCTAATGAATGAAGGGAAGATTATGAATGCGAGTTGCAGACCTGGATAAACAACGGTTGGTTGTTGCCATATAATCAAGAGGTGTTTGGCCCACCCACTGATGGCTGAGCTGCAGGTTAATAAAAATAAGGTGCGTCCTGTGATGGACTATCGTGAATTAAACATCTATGTTGATGCATTCACTAGCAATGCAGATATTTGCGCAGCAAAAATGCGAGAATAGAGACAGCAAGGAACGTATGTATCCATTCTGGACCTCAGGAAGGCATACCTACAGATTCATATTGAGAGATCCCTCTGGTCGTACCAGACAGTGATATGTACAGGACAAAGATATCGTCTAACTAGGTTAGGGTTTAGCTTAAATGTGGCGCTTCTTGTAATGCGGGCTGTGCTAGATGCTGTGTAGCCCAGGATGAGAAGATAAGAGCAACGTCGGACTATATTGATGACATATATATTAATGAGGACGTCAGAATAATTCGTAAAGAAGCATCTCGACATGTACGGAGTTACTAGTAAGGACCCAGAAAAACTTATAAATGGTGCACGGTGCTGGGATTAGAAGTTCGGGCGGAGTATGGCCGACTGCGATGGCGGCGAGGAAGCAGTACTTTGGATGCGCCGAGAACTATGACACAATGATGTATCTTCTCCATCTGTAGCAAACTGGTGGGGCACTTTCCAGTGTGTGGATGGCTTCGTGTGGCAACAGGCTTGATTAAACGTTACGCTACAACTGTCACAAAGGACTGGGATGACAAGGTTAGCGATGCTCCGCTGGAGTGTATGATAGCAGATACACTTGCCCGTGTACAGCAATCAGATCTCGTCCGAGGAAAATGGTGCGTGGGCACAAAAAGAGATGGATGTGTGGGTGGACGCAAGCTCGCTTGCTGTGGGTGTAGCTCTTGACACCAATGGAGCCATCGTCGATGATGCATGCTGGTTTCAACCAACAAAGGATACCCAACATATAAACGTGGCAAAGCTGGATGCCGTACTAAAAGTACTACACCAATGTGTTACACATAAAAACAGACTGTGTGTGCGCGCCACTGGGTGATCAATACGCTCACGTTAAAAGTATCAGTTGAGCACAAAGGCCGCAAATGAGATGCTCATAAGGCGGAGACTGGGAACGATAATCTCACTTGTGAAAGAGTACGACATATCGGTTGATATAGCACTAGTAAGAGCTGACCAGAAGTGAGCAGACTCCCTGACGAGAGTTCCACAGCAGTGGCTCAATGATGTGAAGAAAGAGATTGAACCAACACAGCCAGTGTGTGCTTTTGCCACAGGAAACCTGAACTGAACACAGCTGGACGAAATTCATCGACATAGTGGACATCCTGGAATCCGGCAAACATTATATTTTATGCGTAGAATCGACCCGTCTGTGTCTAAAGCGATAGTAAAGGCAGTTATTCGGAATTGTGAGGAATGCCATAGAATAGACCCAGCTCCAGTGCAATGGAAAAGGGGAGGGCTCAGTGTGCAGGAGGTATGAGACCGACTTGGCATGGACATCACACACTACAATGGTTGCCATTTTTTTTTTTTTTGACACTGATCGATTGTGGACCCACACTGTTTTCAATCTAGCGGTCACTACAACGGCAAGACACTGCACAGGTGATCCTGCAATTAGAATCAGTGTTTTTTTAACGTGGCCCCTCAGCCGAGATTCTGGCTGATAATGACACTGCCTTCTTAAGTCAACAATTCAGACAGTTCATGAACAAATGGGGTGTAAACTTCCGACCACGCTGTGCATACAGGCCATCAGGAAATGGTATTATAGAAAGGTGTCATAGGACAGTGAAGCGGATGCTGCACGAAAGAGCTCCCCTGTTATGGAGGCTGTATATTGGTACAACATTACCCTCAAGGATGATGTGTCCGCACCTGCAAATTTGTTATACTCCTACCAGATCAGAGTTAAGGGTTCAATGGTGTGCCCCATCCGAATCAGCATAGGATCTCTGCACTTTATAAAGTGAGGAACACTGGGTGAAAAATCCACAAGGACGTTGCCCGTCGAGATTCAGACTAGGTCGTATCACTCGTGTGATAAGTCCACAGTCAGTGGTCGTCAATAGCACCCCTCGACATGTAGCACAATGACGACAATGATGACACACTATCAGAGAGTACTGAATGTAGAGAACCAGCTTCCGATACAAATAGTAGTGGTTCTGCGTCTGAAAGTGAGGGAAATGACGGACGTTCCTTGGTTGAGCTGCCTTATTCCATTGTCAATTCAGGTCCTGGTAATCTGATGTAAGAGAGGAAGAAATAAATGTCCCACTACGGAGAAGTACTAGGATAAAGCGACCAGCCAACATCTGTCACTTGTGTGATCATACGATCAAGGAGGGGGGGTGACAATAAAGAAGAAAACTCACCGACAGGAAAAAGAATGTCGTGTCTGCAAAGTAAAGAAGAGCTTCTCAGGTTTTTATAGTGGTCTCTGATTTGCATGTGTGGAGATCAGCTGATATTAATGAAAAGGACAGCTGGGACGGGGCAGAAGCAATTTGGATTGGAGAGAGAAAGTGATTATCTCTAAAATCGATTGGAAGTTCAATTACAGTCAAAACTTTTATTTATTTTACTTATTTATTTTTCTGGCACAGTTAGGTAACAATTGTATCTGGGAAGTATATAATTGTAATCTTAGCTTTGTGCAACTAGTGATGAACACTAGACATCGACCGACAAATAAAAAGAATATCACTATACTGGCACAACCACCCTAAGAACCTGGTCTTGCTCCGTGTGATTTTCATGTTTACAATAAAACGTTTTTATGTACGTATTTAAAATTCAAACGATTATTTATGTAAGTCTATTATGAAGTTACTATGTCCTAAAAAACACTAATGTTATGTAGATTTCGGATTATCTGCAGACACACGTAATTTCCGAATGTTTACAAAAAAGAATTATATATGATGCTTGTTATGAAATTATATATGTTCTAAAAATAACACTTGTGTTATCTACATTTTACATTATCTGCGGACAAACGTAATTTCGAACTGTTTACAATAAAACGTTCGTTTTGAAAATTCAAACGATTATGTATGAGAGTTTATTGTGAACGTATGTTCTATAAATCACAGCTTATCACAGATTATCTGAAGGCAAGTATAATTTTCTAATGTTGACAATAATTTCTTTTTGTTACGTACGTTTCGAAAATTCAACTGATTATACATGAAATTCTGTTATGAACTGATGTATGTTCTAAAAAATACTACTGGTGTTATTTACATTTCAGATCATCTGCAGAATTTTAAAAAGTTAATTATTTACTTTGTACAAAAATAAAAATAATACCAATTAAGTTAATTGCCGAGGAACAAACGCAACGATCAACGATTAAACAAAACGAAAATAAATTAATCAATATTAGCTAATGAAAACGCTTGAAAGATGAATTTACCGGTGAATATCAAAATACTTATCAGTACACACCCACTGCTCACCATGATGGTTCGGAAGCGCCACATGCTAAACAACGACATAGTCGTTAACAAAAGATCTAGAGTCACACAACAAGCAAATAAAATTATAGTATGAATTATTATTTAAATTTAAGAAAGCCGAAAACGATGTTTCATTTTCTTTCAAAATAAATAATTTATCTACATTAAAAATATGACAATTAAGCTTTCGCCCTAATAGGTCCTTGTCAAGTGACTATTTTTATTATTAATCATTTTTTATTGTCGGAGATTTAAAAATTACTGGTGAATAGTAGTCCATTGAGATGTTTATCCGGGTAGTCTGAAAGTCTCTTCAAGTGTCACACGTAGCTTTCGTGATAAGGTTAATAAAGTAATCCACGTGGGGCACTAAAAGCTTATATCACAGACTTAGTTATTTATATTTCTTATACTGTTCGCCTTCGACCCAGGACTGTACCCTGCTGGACTCTGTCTCAGAAAGCTTAGATAGAGCATCCTAACTCGTCTCGAATGCCCAAATACATGTATTTAGGGATTTTAATGCAAACCACCGTGACTGGTTGGGATTCTCCAGCGTTACTGATGAAGCTGGGAATTCTACGTTTAATTTCTCCTCAGCTCACGACCTCTCACAGACTGCCACTTTCCCGACACGCCTTCCGGATCGTGCGGACAAGCAAGCCTCACTTGTCGACCTGTTCTTGACCTCACTACCCGAGGCTTGTGTGGTGAATACCCAAAGCCCGATCGGAAAATCTGATCACGTTGTGGTAATGATACTTATCACCTTAAAAACTCGTGCAAAAGCTGAAGACCCGCTGCTCAAAACGACGAGAAACTATGAGCAGGCTGATTTTTGAATCACTCAGTGATCACTCCCTGCTGATCAGTGTGCAAATGAGCTAATCGAATGGGTCAAAGCAAAAATTGATACTTATGCTCCCCACGCGAAAATTCTTCAGTAAACCGTACTCTTCTCAATAGTTCACCTCAGAATGTGCAGCTGCTATTGCTGAAAGGCATAAGGCATTCCGAAAATTCGACCGCCAGAAGTCAATTGCGAATAGACAAAAAATAATAGAAGCAAGGAATTATTGCAAAGTAGTGATAGATGAAGCAAAGAGAAGGTATACAGAGATAACCAAAAAACGCATTCAATCACAGAAACTAGGTACTCGTGATTTCTGGAAAATCTACAATAGTGTGATAAACAATGGACAATCGACAATTCCCCCGCTATCAAATCACAACGATGTTGTTTGCACGGCAACTGATAAGGCTGAATTACTTGCCCAGCGTTTCGCCTTAAACTTCATTTGGATTCAGCAAACCACCCCTCCCTACATTACCATTGCGGACTGAAGCCACACTTGAGAACCTGGTCATCACTCCATCTCAGATCAGAGACATCATAAATAACCTTGACATTTCCAAAGCCTGTGGGCCTGATCTTATACCAATAATAGTAATAAAGAAATGCTCTGTGGAGCTGGCCCCTGCCCTCTTTATCTATGCAACAAATGCCTCGCTGAATCTTGTTTACCCGATAGTTGGAAAATAGCCTCTGTGGTACCAGTCTTCAAGACTTCTGTAGATATAACTGATCCTCTAAACTACCGCCCAATCAATCTACTCCCGATTTTTGCTAAAATCTTTTAATCATTAATCAATCTAGCGATAGTCCGGCACCTAGTTAATGCTAAACTTCTTTTTGATCATCAACACTGATTTAGACAAGCACGATCTACCGCAGATATCCTAACGGTCATCTCTGAACGCATATATCATACACTGGACAAGGCAGGTGAAACTAGGGCGGTAGCACTCGATATATCCAAGGCCTTTGACAAGGTCTGGCATGAATGGTTTCTCCTAAAACTGCACTCATATGGTATTACTGGACAAATATTTAATATAATTAAATCCTTCCTAACACAAACAAAGATCCAGGTTGTCCTTGATGGGCGTTAATCTAAGCAACATGACATAAATGCTGGTGTACCCCAGGGATCCATTCTTGAACTTTTACTGTTCCTGATTTTCATAAATGACCTCCCTGATGTAATTGAGACTGAGAGAATAAATATTTGCTGACGACACCACACTCTACTCTCGCCATGTCGGCAAAACCGACGTGCACATATGTGAGGCAATGGCTGAATCCTCAGAAAATGACCTCCACTCTGTAGTGGATTGGGGTCCAAAATGGATGGTAACTTTTAATGCCGTAAAGACAAAACTACTTTCCTTCAATAACTATAAGATACCTCTTCTACCACCGATTGCCATGGCAAATAACACCCTACCTGAGAGTTCATCATTCAAACTCCTCAGCCTAACTTTTACATATAACATAAATTAGAACAAATACATTGAAGACATTGCCAGGGCTGCTGCAAAGAAGGTGGTCTCCCTCTACCGTGCTAGTAAACTCCTCACACCTGACATTATCCTATATCTCTACACAGCCACCATCCGCCCATGCATGGAGTATTGTTGCCACATCTGGGCTGGTGCATCATCCACTAGTCTCTCCTTCTTAAACAAGCTAAAAAAAAAGAGTCGCCAACTTAATAGGTCCCTCACTATCCAACAAGCTCAAGCCCCTATCCCATCGCCGCAATGTTGCTTCCTTGTGCCTGTTTTACAAGTATTTCAATGGAATGTGCTCTGATGAACTTGCTGCTCTTGTGCCCTCGACGTAAATTCACTAGATCAACCCGACAATCTGCCAAATCCCATCCATTCACTGTGCAGGTCCCCAGATGCCAAAGAGCTTTCTACTCCAAAAGCTTCTTTCCTCGTGCTGCTGGATTCTGGAATTCCTTCCCTGCTTCCTGTTTTCCTGACGGTACTGACATGCAGACATTTAAAACTAATGTAAACAGACATCTAGCTGCACAGCTCCCAATTTAGGTTACCCCCCTATTCTAAAAAATACAAACTCACACCTTTTTTCTCAGTAGCCCTTTACGTCAACAGTGACGGCCTGCCTTGTTTGGGGTCAACTATATATATATTTTTTAAATAAAAAAATGTACGTGAATCTTTGCAGCTGGCTTTCATGAGTGCAAAATTGTCAATCCAGTGCAGTATACGTAAATGTAGAACCAATGGTGGGTGTATATTTCTGAGAGAACGCAGAAGGCCTACGACGGAAAAGATGCCAAAACAATCTACCACATGCTCAGCCACGTCTTCAGGGCTCAATCTTGATATATGGTACCACTCATGGTCTAAAGATGGATTAATTAATTCTTCATGACGCTTCCAATGGCATTATGAAATGGTGGACTGAGCATTTGCCGTACCTATTTTTCAAACAGTAAGTGGTTAATGAAAATGTCATCAACAGTTTGCAACAGAAGGCAACAGGCGTTTATCATTGAATTATCGGTGGTCAACGGTCAACGACTTTCTCTGGAATCTGAATGACAATAAGCCTTCTCAGTATTCTAGTGCTCTCTGTGTCCCTCGGGTAAAGTACCTAGTGGTGCTTTCCTTTCTTCGTTATCCCATCCTCTCAGACTCTTCACGACCATTTCCTGTGGTAGCAACCGAATCGACCCACGATAAAATAAAAAAACAATAAAATATAGAACTCTGTGACGCACTCTTTTGTTAATTTGACTTGATTCAGCACTTGGTTTGACATCCTCATAACTTATAAGTATATTTCCATTAATTAAGTGTTTTCAAATAATTTATAAGTTCATCCATTTCGATTTAGGCTACAGAATGATCCGAGGATGGATCAGTCGAGGTTCAATGTGATAGAATATCTGCTTGCAATGGCGCAACTGCACTCCATTGAGCTAGCTATGCCCATAGCTCGCCATGATAGTTTAAGGACACCGTGTTGAGTAATAACCTAAATAACTAGTGTAACACAAAAAGATAAAATTATAGTACATTGTATTAAATTACTAGTTGTACCTATCCGGTGATGCCTGGGATGGAGTGAAGTCATTTTAGCTTTTGATTTATATTTGTTTGGATATTTAGTACCCTTAAATTCTTTTGGTTTCAAATATGACACATTCCAACAAAATGCCTATTTAATATAATATTTAACGAAAATGTGTCAAACTGCACTTGTTTCACATCTGCAACGAGTCTGTTGGCAAGTGTGAGTAGGTATAAGTATGATGTTGCATCAGCACACTCGCTAAATAGGTAATCAGTATCTTCGATGTCAAATAAATATAAAAAAAAACATTTAAGGGTTAAAATTAACTCTGTTATCTTCTTCAATTTCACATAAGTTGCCTCCCTAGTTGATTTTTATTTGTAGGTGATTATTTAAAAATGTTTCAAAATAGACCACGTGTTAAGTAATAAGTTGTAGCGAAAAACGTTATTATATCGCCAATAACACGATACAACGAAGCAAAGTTTGATTTGTAAGCTTAAATTCTATTTGAGACTGAAATACGACAACATAACTTTATATATTTGATGAATGGATCCATTTTTCTTACCCATGAGTTACTTCTGTCTAAATAACCCTATCTCTCTGAACATTACATGAAGACCTTACTGTTATAAGTCATAAACTAGAACTACCATAAACTTCAAAACCTTATGTGTTTACTTACATGATTAAGCCACTCAATTATATAGTATCTCTCGTATATGAGACGATCATCGACCTCTGAATCAAGCCTTGTCAAGCACAGCTAATAACTCGATCTACACTTAATTTTAAGAGTAATGCGTGACACAAGAACACCAGACGGCGCCACTGTTCTCCGCAAGATCATAAAACAACAAGCAGTGGTTGGCAGTGGTGGAGTAGATATCGTTACCGACTTTCGACTCAGCGTAGCGTGTTCGAGTCCTCTCGATTACTTAGCACCACTTTCATTAAATATGTTAACAACCTTCGCGTGGTCCCTCTTGTGAATACAAGAGTTGATGGTGTGCACCCCAAGCTAGTCAAACTATCGTAACTTGCAGATTCATAAATATTGCGTGTTTATTTAAGGTGCAGACAGACACACCTGGGCCTTCAGGTTGGAATAAAAGTGGAGTATCTGTTCTTTACTCGATTGGGGGCGAGAAGGATTTATCGACTGGAGCAATTAAAAATTTTGTGTGAATACAGTGTTCTTTTTTGGGGGGGGTGGGGGGCTGAATATCGTTCACATTAAGCCGATCTTTTGTCATATCCTAGGGACTGGGGAGGGTGTAAATAGGTAGGCCGGTTTATTCTGCCATCTTCGTTCATCTTGATTTTGATTATGTCATTAATTACGTCATTAATTACGTCATTAATCGATCAAACTATTTATTTTTATCAGTATTTAAGTTAACTAAGTCTAATGCATGTTGAAAGCTAAGGTAATTCCTTTTTCGTGTGTCAGTTCTTATTTAGGTTGCTATCGTTTAGGTTGTAGAGAGAAAGACAATATCAAAAAGAATGCCAAAGTCGATCTATACAAAAATATATTAATTTTGATTGACGACACACAACGAATTTTGAGAAATAGCCGAATCTACCATCGCTGGTATTATTTACCTCCTCTTCAGAAGGTTAGGCATAAGGCCAGTTTTATCTTACTCCCACAAGGTAAGATGTGCCCCAAGATCGGAAAGTGGGGCTTGAAAAGCCAGCGCCTAAGAAGGTGAGTACTCTGGCCATTAAAAATTGCCTGGGCAGCCCCGTCGGCATTCCCCGGTAGGGGCGCCTCAGGCAGTATGCAATAAACTTACTTCTCTCCAAATCCTGGGAAGGTGGACCTCCTATAACTGCACAGGACAGACCCATAGACCGACGTTAATAAAGCCCCGAAGGACAAAACGATACCAGTCTATGAAGTGCAGTATCCATCAGAAGAGATACTACACTTTGATCTTGGCCAAAAGGCCTACAGTCGCTGTAAACCATTAAAAGAAGAAGCGTCTTGGTATGAGGGGCAGCTCGTTGGGCACGGGGCGAGATTAGTAGTAACTTGACAGTCTGGGTCTGCTGCTGGCGGTGAGGCGTCCAAGGAAAGTGACATTGTACAAATAACTTATTTCCCAGTCGTACAATTTCATCATTTTATGTGCGTATGGTTTGTTAGTCAAATGGCCCTAGACGCTCATCATGTAAGGCGGCCCCTCTTGTGAGGTAAAGGTCTGAATACTCTACGAGTCGCATTTACACTTTGTCGTATTCTTTGTTTATATCCATCCACAGAGACTAAATAATCGTCTTTTTAATAATATTACTCGGGCAAACAATAACGTCAACAAATAAGCAGCTTTATACATCACATACTGTACGCTGTCGAAAATAAATTTCCAATATGAAAATGTCCACTATATATATATATATATATATATATATATATATATATATATATATATATATATATATATATATATATATATAAAAATTATTAATATCTACAGACGCTAGCGTTTCAAGCTTATTGCTCCCATCAGTGCAGGAAAGTAACAATTTCAGACGGTCGGAAGGCGCAAACTCGGTTCACAGAGTAAACCTAAAATCTGCAAGCAGTCGCCATATCCACTCGGCCAACGGAAACTGTGACGTAATTAAGAGAAGTTAAGATCTATATGTACCTAGAAGCGGGTACAGATAGAAGACTTGTCGAGAGTGTTCGACGAATGTATTCGGAACTTTGCATTATAGTTTTTTGACAGTCTATTTTTAACATCCCTGACAGTTCTCAACTTTAATTTCTAAAGGGGCTGAGTATAATATTCATAAATAAATATTAAATTACTAATACCTACAGACACTAACGTTTTAAGCTTATTGCAGAAAAGTAACAATATATATATATATATATATATATATATA
This sequence comes from Sepiola atlantica, assembly GCA_963556195.1. Classification (NCBI taxonomy): domain Eukaryota; kingdom Metazoa; phylum Mollusca; class Cephalopoda; order Sepiida; family Sepiolidae; genus Sepiola; species Sepiola atlantica. The sequence goes on along the minus strand of OY744522.1, from coordinate 169,860,682 downwards.
TATATATATATATATATATATATATATATATATATATATATATATATATAGGGTGAGTCAAAACTTTTCCTCTTGACAAACTCCTCGAATATCTTTGCTCTAAGTGAAACGAACCCTCAATCCTCAATTTCCTCTCGCCACTTTGACATGACTGATTACCTTCCACTCTACCGTAAGGACTCTGACAAACATATGCATGGGCTAAGAGTTTATGTTCGAAACACCCTTCCCTTGAATAGAGAACATAAGTTAGAATCAGAAGACCAAACCTACATGTGCTTTAGATTGACCCTACATCACAGGGTTAGTTACTTATATTTCTTATACCGTTATCCTTCAACCCATGACTTTACCCTGCCGGACTCTGTCTCTGAAAGCTTAGATAGAGCACTCTTATTCGGCTCGAATGCCCAAATACATGTATTTGACGATTTTAATGCACATCATTGTGACTGGTTGGGATTATTCAGCGTTACTGATGAAGCTGGGAACTCTAACTTTAATTTCTCTTCAGCTCACGACCTCTCACACACTGTCACTTTTCCGACCCGCCTTCCGGATCGTGCGGACCAGCAAGCCTCACTACTCGATCTGTTCTTGACCTCACTACCTGATGCTTGTTTGGGGAATGCCCATAGCCCGCTTTGAAACTCTGATCACGTTGTAGTAATGATACTTATCACCTTAAAAACTCGTCCAAATGCTGAAAACCTGCTGCTCAAAATGACGAGAAACTATGAGAAGGCTGATTTTTAATCCCTCAGGGATCGCATCAGCGACACCCCATGGGATGAAACCTTCTTACTCCCTGCTGATCGGTGTGCAAATAAGCTGACCGAATGGGTCAAAACAGGCATTGATGCTTAGTCCCTACGCGAAAATTCTTCAGCAAACCCTACTCTTCTCAATGGTTCACCTCAGAATGTACAGCTGCTATTGCTGAAAGGCATAAGGCATTCCGAAAATTAAACCGCCAGAAGTCAATTGCGAATAGACAAAAAATAATAGAAGCAAGGAATTATTGCAAAGTAGTGATAGATGAAGCGAAGAGAATGTATACAGAGATAACCAAAAAACGCATTCAGTCACAGAAATTAGGTATTCGTGATTTCTGGAAAATCTACAATAGTGTGATGAACAATGGACAATCGACAATTCCCCTGCTATCAAACCACAACGATGTTGTTTGCACAGCAACTGATAAGGCTGAACTACTTGCCCAGCATTCTGTCTTAAACTCCACTTTGAACTCAGCAAACCACCCCCTCCCTAAATTCCCACTGCGGACTAAAGCCACACTTGAGAACCTGGCCATCAACCCATCTCAGGTCAGAGACATCATAAAAACCTTGACACCTTCAAAGCCTGTTGGTCTGATTATACCAGTAATAGTAATAAAGAAATGCTCTGCTCTGCTGGCCCCTGCCCTCTTTTAACAATACAACAAATGTCTTGCTGAATCTTATTTCTCTGATAGTTGGAAAATTGCCTCATTGGTAACAGTATTCAAGTATTCTGTAGATAGAATTGATCCTCTAAACTACCGTCCAATCAGTCTACTAACACAAAGAAAGATCCAGATTGTTTTCAATCGGCGTTCATCTAAGCAACATGACATAAATGTCTGGTGTATCCCAGGAATCCATCCTTGGACTTCTACTGTTCCTGATTTTTATAAATGACCTCCCTGATGTAATTGAGACTGCGATAGGAATATTTGCTGACGATACCACGCTTTACTCTCGTCATGTAGGAAAAATCGACACGCACATATCTGAGGCAATGGCTAAATCTTTAGAAAATGACCTCCACTCTGTAGTGGATTTGGGTAAAAAATGAATGGTAACTTTTAATGCCGCAAAGACAAAGCTACTTTTCTTCAACAACTACAAGAAACCTCTTCTACCACCGATTGTCATGACTAATAACACCCTACCCGAGTATTTTTCATTCAAACTTCTCGGCCTAACTTTCACAGATAACATCAATTGGAATAAATACATTGAAAACATTGACAGGGCTGCTGTCATGAAGGTGGGCCTCCTGTACTGTGCCAGTAAACTTCTCACACCTGACATTATCCTATATCTCTACAAAGCCACCATCCGCCCATGCATGGAGTATTGTTTCCACATCTGGGCTGGGACATTATCCACTAGTCTATCCCTCTTAGAAAAGGTCCAAAATAGAGTCGCCAACTTGATAGGTCTTTCACTATCCACAAAGCTCTAGCCCCTGTCCCATCGCCGCAATGTTGCTTCTTTGTGCTTGTTTTACAAGTACTTCAATGGACTGTGCTGTGATGAACGACATCGCTACATATTCGCCATTTTTTATAAATTATGCAATCCGTTTGCTTATTCTTGGCAAAAAAAAACGATACAATTATTCATGATTCCGTCATGCGAATACATTATATGGCGGTCGGCTTGTCATTACTTATGCTATTTCCTCAAGAATTTTCATTATATCGTGTGATTCGTTTTCAATAAGGTTTTCATACGTATTCATTGATGAAATTTCGAACTCGATTTCATTACGACACTGCGTTCAATAACAAATTTCAATCGTAGTTTTTAAGATATTGAACGTTTGAAAACAATCTAGAGTATACTGTCTCTCTGTGCGAGTTCCTCCCGTAAAAAAATTCACAGCAAAAACTCGTCTACCTACAACCACTGTAAAGAGGTTTCCTTTCTTCTCTGTCTAAAACTAAGACGGAACTTCCATGATTAAAGTTTATTTCCAAGAACCCTACTGTCTATGGAACTAATTTCCACGGGGCTGCTTACCGACTGACTACAACATGGTGGTTTTCATGTTAAATGTTAACAAATTCTTGTTGAGCCGTCGTCTTAAATAATCAAATCTTGCCCGTTTAACTCTCAGGGTGTTGTTTCTCGTCCAACTGATAGAATCATTAAACCTTATCCTCGAGTGACCTTTTGGCTTTCATAAAAAATGACTCGTTTATATATAAAGAAGGTGCATTTATAAGAAAAAGTCCTATACTAAGATCAGACACAATTTTCTTGAGTAAAATTGAGGATTACAACGGTGGTATCAATTGTGTATTACTTTTTTTTCAAACATAGCGTGGGATCAGCGTTTACGTCGGACATACATATACAGCAAATATTTTATTTTTTTATAACTTGAAAATTGAAAATTATAGAAATTAAAAGTAAGAAGAGAACTGATAATATTGGGTGTAGGGCTGATAGCAGGAATTCGCAGGGATTCCCATTTATATCGGGCAACACCGTTATATATATATATATATATATATATATATATATATATATATATATATATATATATATATATATATATATATGATGTTGATAATGAATACGGATTCCAATTTAGGCTCTGCTCATCTAGTTTTTCATGTTTTTTTTTGTTTTTGCTTTGGTTTGTACACTTAGCACTGAAGATAGCCACACCAACAAAATAAATGCATATGAGCATTTTACAAATATCTTGGTGTTAGCCGAAACAATTGTATGCTGAATAAAAAAAGAAGTTTTATGAAATGACGTGAATCTGTCCTTTAACATTGATATAGTATAAAATTACTTCAAAAATATTATATATATATATATATATATATATATATAGAGAGAGAGAGAGAGAGAGAATTATAAAAAGAAAAACTATACACACATTAAGGTTGTACACATTATAACTTATTTCGACCCCTTTAATTAGGTCTCCTCAGATGTATAAACAACCACGTCAAAAAACCAAAATCTTTTGGTTTTTTGACGTGGTTGTTTATACATCTGAGGAGACCTAATTAAAGGGGTCGAAATAAGTTATAATGTGTACAACCTTAATGTGTGTATAGTTTTTCTTTTTATAATTCTGTTTTGCTCTGTTTAAATTACATTGAGCTCTGTTATTCAGATTCTCAACACAAAATTGAAATCTACACACTATATATATATATATATATATATATATATATATATATATATATATATATATAGGTGTTGAATTGTGAATTGTGCATCAATTTTAAAACACCTAGCAAAATTGAAAACAAAATACCAAAATGTTTGTTTAATTTTAATTTATATTTATTGTTGTCCTGAATTAATTAGTTGAATTTATTTTTCATTTTATTTTAGACAGTGCATATTTGTAAAAAATATTAAAATGACAGATTTCTCAGATTTCCAAAGGCGGCACAATGTTGGTGCCCGTATGGCAGGTGCTACTGTACGGAAGTGGCTGAGATGGTGATCGTATCTAGAAGAACTGTTTCGAAGGTGATGAAGGCCTATGAAAAACAGAAGGGAAATCATCCTCCTCTAAATATAATTCTTGAAAGAAGCCGAAGCTGTCTGAAAAAGATCGTAGAGCCTTTGTAAGAATTGTGAAGAAAAAGCACGAAACCACGGCACCCAAAATTACATCAGAGTTTAACAATCATCTGGATAATCCCGTTTCAACAAAAACTGTTCGCCTAAAGCTGCACAAGGCTGGATTTAATGGGCGGGCTACCATCAGAAATCCACTGCTTTCAAACACAAAAGTAGAAAAACGTTTAGAGTGGTGTAGAAACGTCAAAGATTGGTCCCCAAAGCAGTGGAAGATTGTCATTTTCTCCGATAGCATTATCCTTTACTATATTCCCAACCTCTGGCCATGTGTATGTTTGCAGACAGCCGAAAGAAGGATTCAATCCAGACTACCTTCTCCCAACTGTTAAACATGGAGGTGGATGGGTAATAATCTAGGGCCGTATATCATGGAAATCCGCTGGTCCTATAGGTTCCCTGCATGGAAGAATCAATAGCCAAGATTATTTGAAATTTTTTATTAGTGACCAAGTTCATCGTATTGCAAGGGAACTGTTTCCAGACAGAAATACCGGCTTTCAGAAAGATAACCCTCCTATTCACACGGCAAAGGTTGTAAAGAGGAACAGTCAAGTGAAGTAGAACATCTACTCTGGCCACCACATTTCTCTGGTATGAATAGTATTGAACATTCGTGGTGTATATTAGAAAAAAACAAGTGAGAAGCCGATATCCCTCTCCCTCATAATTTAAAGAACTAGAGATGGTTTTAGCTTAAGTACAAAATTTCTCTAAAAACCATTCAAGCTTTGTATGAATCTATTCCACGTCGCATTCAATCAGTTATTGATGCAAATTGGATACTACACCGTATTAAAATAACTTTATTTAAATTTCAAGGTGTTTCCATTATTTCGTCTAACTCCTGTATATATATATATATATATATATATATATATATATATATATATATATATATATATATATATATTAGTAAGTTATGTGTATGCATATATATATATATATATATATATATATATATATATATATATATATATATATATATATATTGATAAAAACTTTTATGCTTCAGGTTCTTAATGTATAAAATTCTGATCTCAGAACAAGTTACCACTCTGTTTTTGACAAGGGTAATCGGAAGTCGAATGGTAAGAGGTTAAAAGTTCAGATCTTACATAGTTCGGAAACGTGTATGTGAGGGTGTAGGGATTTCGTTTAGAAGCGAAGCGAAACAGACGTCTTGCAATGTAGACGTAATAATAGCTAGTGTTAGTTTATGCACTCTCTCTCTCCTTCTCTTTCTCTCTTTATCGCTGCTCGAAGCTTGTACCTAGGATAAATAACAAACAAAATATATACTGGGTACGTATGCATTGTGTTAAACTAACGATGCATGCCACAGACGACTCCATGAAGAATCACCACCAGTAGAGAACCAACGACAGGTCAAAACAAAACTTCTATTCATCACATCAGCTCATCAGACCGTCTCTAGTAAGACTTCACATCGAACACCCAGAAGAAGAGACGGTATACAACATATATTTAATTTAGGTACATCAAAGGATTGCTCGGTCAATTTGATTTGAAGTGTCAATAGAAATTGTTTTCATAGGTTGGGATAATAGTAGTTAAGCTGTAGATTCAAATAAAAATGATTAAAGGGTAAAAGACAAAAAGTGCCCCTCCTGCTGATTTCTCGGAAAGTGTTTTGCGTCAAATTGTGTGAAAGATGACTTGATTGTTATGAAAGGGTCAGAGGTTACCGCGCCCATCGGGCGTTAGGGGTGAATTGACCTGAATAGGGAAGGCATTAGTTAGTACATTACGTAACAAAATCTGTGCAAATAATTTTAAATTTCTAAAACTTGAGACATATTTAGTTGGTAACTAAGTTCCCGCTGTTTTGTTTTGGTTATTTTTAAATTTTGTAATCTATTATGTTTTCGTATTCTGGAATCTATTTTTTTTTTTCGAGAATTCTATTTTAAAACCATTTTGTAATCTATTATGTTTTCGTATTCTGGAATCTTTTTTTTCGAGAATTCTATTTTTGAACCATTTTGTAATCTATTATGTTTTCGTATTCTGGAATCTATTTTTTTTTCGAGAATTCTATTTTAAAACCATTTTGTAATCTATTATGTTTTCGTATTCTGGAATCTTTTTTTTCGAGAATTCTATTTTTGAACCATTTTGTAATCTATTGTTTTAGCTTTCGAGTTAATTTAAGTTAGTTTCTATTTATTTTCAGATCATTAAACTGGAATGTCACGTGAAGAAAAACTAACATTTTCGACACCTCTTTCTTTTTTTATTATTTTATTCTATTTTATTTTTTTGCCTTTTGATTTCTACGAACAAAGTATTGAAAATCTTGTTGAACGTTGGAAATAAGTTGTAGGCAACTTAATTAATTACATTTTTTTTTATTAAACCTTTACATTTTTAAATTAAAAACAAACGGTGGGAACTTAGTTGTCAGCTCAATAGATTTATGTAAAGCCTATAAAATATAGAATAATATATGAGGTATAATGTAATGGCGAAACAGACTTTGTGAGGTGGTTGAGAGAAGGAATGCGGGAACTTGTTTAAGACACAGGCGACTCCGTAATTAATGGCAATCAGACGTGTCTGGCCATGCAGAGAAGACCTCACGACCGACAAAAAAGAAGTATTTCTGTCTACCCTTTCATCATCTATTCAGATCATCTCTTGCACGCCTTCATATCGACCCCGCAGATTCAGGGCGGTACGTGGCATTAATATCTTCAAATATTAATTGATGACGTTTATTGTAATTAGTTATTCATAAGACAACTTGATGTCTATATTAACGGATGCAATTTCAATTTTGTATGGCCCGGGCAACGCCGGGTAGCCCTGTTAGTATATTATATAAAGAGAAAACGTCTGATTGTCCCTGTTGGTAAAGCCGCCCTCTTAAATAATCCAATTGTGCCCAACCATCACCATCATTACCAATCGTCACGGTTTTGTCTCACCGTCAATCTGACACTCATTTAACCCTTATCCTCCAGTGGCATCTTGGCCTTGAGAAGTGATGACACCTTAGTAAATAAAAAATTTAACACAAATGTAGAAATATTAGAGACAGTGCGTAAGAAAATGATTGGTATTGTAAATTTCCACGTCGAGTAAAAAAAATTAGGTAGAGTGGAATTTTCCGATTACGATTAGAAGAAGACCACGTCTCCTGGCCATGACGTCACTGGCACTGTAAGCGGGTGTGGCAAATTAGTAAAGAGAATCGGATCTCTTTAGTTTGAACTACCAGAAAGTGTGGTTGAACTTTTGGATTACTGCTTTCTCCATCTTTTTAAAGGAGGGGATGAGGGTTATTTTAAGTGTGTACATGTTTATTATATACTATTAAGAACGAATGAAGTTTCAAAAAAGTATTTAAAAACCCAATTGTATTTGTTGTCACTTCTTTTTTTTTAATAACGCATCAAAGTCCAGACCTGGTAGTGTGGAGTGAGAAAAGAAGGTTGGAATTATGTTGAAGCTGACTGTACCCTGGGAGGATAATTTTGTAATTGCAGAAGACATGAAGGATGGGAGATATGGTGATATACTAATCGAATGCGAGGAAAAAAGATAGAATGTGGAATACTGTCATTTGGCTGAGGGTGATTGAGGATATATTGAGGGAAAGGTAATGAACATACTGCGAACTCGTTTCTGTTGTATGAACATAGAAGTAAAAAACTTTATGAGATACGTACAAGAAGCAGCGGAGAAAGCATCATACTGGATCTGGTTAAAAAGAAACGATGAGGGTTGGACAGAAAAGTAGCTTACACCAGTACCAATACGACCTCTTAATGGGGGAGGGGCACTCGCCACTTCAACGATGCAGTAGAGGGGTGGGGGTCGAAATTGCGAAGTGGTTCCAACTGATGATCGTGGTACTGGATTCGATTGCGGAGCTGCTAGCTACTGAGCACTGAGTTCGGTGCGCACAAATTATGTAAAAGCGGTGATTCAAGAGAAGGGAACAACAACGAAGCGAAGAGAAAATGGAAGTCTTAACTCCCACATCAATACTTAAAACCCAACCAGTGAATCCCGTCAACAAAGTGAGCGAACCGTGTGGAAAGATGAGAACGCAACTAGGGATTAAAGACCATTCTCACTATGGTACATAATCACTCAAAGTCAGAGTTGATCTCGGAGTCGCGGCAACGGAGTAGCCGCAAAACTAAACATCAAAGAATATCTTAGACGTATACGGAATGCAAACACTCGTAATAAAAGGTTCACAATTTCTATTAGCCTAGGGACTCTTAAAGCCTAAATCTGACCCATTTCTATCTGGCCCTAAATTATTTTAAGTTAATTCTACATAATAAGTATTGTGTTTCGGCTTTAAATGACTTATAAATGGTGGATATGTCGTAAAAATAATTTGAATAAACAATCTATCTAAACGAACTATATTTAAACTTCGCCAATTATTACTAATTATTAGTAATTATTAATAGTAGTTGGCACTTTTATAGATGATGTACAATGTTTCCGTGGCTTCACATCGTCAGCGTTCGGGCAGGTCTCGGAAGCGCCCGAGAGTTGACGAGGCAATAACGAGGCGAAAACTGTCAAACGCTAAATTAGAGACCGGGAGCCTATAAATTACGACGAAGAAAATCAAACTAAGATACATATATAAAAATAAAGAACGAACAAACCATTCCAGACACCGAACAAACAACACTTTCGCCTCCGCCCTTGAGGCTCGCATTCACAAATATCTGGGGACTTAGAACCAACATCAACAACGTAGAAACCTTTCTCCTGACAAACTCCCCGGATATCCTTGCTCTAAGTGAAACTAACCTCAATCTCCTCTCACCACTTTGACATGACTGATTACCTCCCACTCTACCGTAAAGACCCTGACAAACCTATGCACGGGCTATGAGTTTATGTTCGTAACACCCGCACCCTGACTAGAGAACATAGGTTAGAATCAGATGACCAAGATCACATGTGCTTTAGATTGACTTTACATCACAGCGTCAGTTACTTACATTTCTTATACCGTTCCCCTTCGACCCAGGACTGTACTCTGCTAAACTCTGTCTCTAAAAGCATAGATAGAGCACTCTCAATTGACTCCAGCCTTACTGACGCAGCCGGCAACTCTACGTATAATTTCTCCTTAGCTCACGACCTCTCCCAGACTGTCGATTTTCCGACCGCATCCCCGACTGAGTAGACCAGCAAGCCTCACTTCTAAACCTTTTCTTGATCCGAGGCTTGTGTGACGAAAGCTCATAGCCCACTCGGGAATGCTGATCACATTGAGCTAATGATTCATATCACCCTAAAAAGTCGTCCAAAAGCTGATCAACCGTTGCTCAAAATAACGAGATACTACGAGCAGGCTGATTTTGAATCAATCAGAGATCATATCAGCGACGCCCGACCAGTGTGCAAATGAATTAACTGAATGGGTCAAAGCAGGCATTGCAGCCTATATCCCCATGCGAAAATTATTTAGCAAGCCTCACTCTCTCCGATGGTTCACATCGGAATGTGCAGCTGCCATTGCTGAGAGGCAACAAGCATTCCGTCAATTCGGCCGCCATAAGTCAACTACTAATCGACATAAATTCATAGAGGTAAGAAATAATTGTAAGGCCGTGATAGGCGAAGCAAAGAGAAGGTATACTGAGTTAACAAAAAAACGCATTCAGTCACAGAAATTAGGTACTCGTGATTTCTGGAAAATCTACAATAGTGTAGTGAACAATGGTCAACCAACGATTCCCCCACTATCAAACCACAATGATGTCGTTTGCACGGCCACTGATAAGGCTGAACTACTTGCCCAGCGTTTCACCTCTAACTCTACTTTGGACTCAGATACCCCCTCCCCAAATTCCCATTGCGGCCGAAGCCACACTTGATAAACTGGTCATCACCCCATTCTAGGTTAGAGACATCATAAAAAACCTTGACACCTCCAAAGCTTGTGGGCCTGATCTTATACCTGTAATAGTAATAAAGAAATGCTCTGTTGAACAAGCCCCTATCCTCTCCAAACTCTACAATAAATGCCTAGCTGAATGTTGCTTCCCCGATAGCTGTAAAATTGCCTCTGTGGTATCAGTCTACAAGAATTCTGGGAATAGAACCGATCATCAGAACTACCGCCCAATCAGTTTACTGCCGATCTTTGCTAAAATCTTTGAATCCTAATCAATCTAGCGATAGTACGGCACTTAGTTAATGCTAAACTTCTTTCTGACCGCCAGTATGGATTTAGACATGCACGATCTACTGCAGACATCCTAACGGTCATCTCTGAATGCATGTATTATACACTTGACAAGGCAGGAGAAGTTAGGGCAATAGCGCTTGATATATCCAAGGCCTTTGACAAGGTATGGCATAAAGGGCTTCTGCTGAAAATACGCTAATACGGTATTACTGGGGCAATTACTTTATATAATTAGATCCTCCCTAACCAAAAGAAAAATCCAGGTTGTCCTCGATGGCCGTTAATCTAAGCAACATGACATAAATGCTGGTGTACCCCAGGGATCTATCCTTAGACCATTATTGTTCCTGATCTATATAAACGATCTCCCTGATGACATAGAGTCTGAGATTGGTTTATTTGCTGACGACACCACGCTTTACTCTTGTCATGTTGGCAAAACAGACGCGATCATATCCGAGGCAATGGCTAGATCCTTAGAAAATGACCTCCAGGCTGTAGTGGATTGGGTCATACATGGTTGGTAACTTTTAATGCCGCCAAAATAAAGCTCTTTTCCTTCAAACTACAAGAAACCTCTCCAACCACCGATTGTCATGGCAAATAACACCCTACCTGAGAGTTCAACATTCAAACTCCTCGGCCTAACCTTCACAGGTAACATGAATTGGAACAAATACATTGAAAACATTGCCAAGGCTGCTGCAAAGAAGGTGGTCTCCCTCTACCGTGCTAGTAAACTCCTCACACCTAACATTATCCTGTATCTCTACAAAGCCACCATCCGCCCATGCATAGAGTATTGTTGCCACATCTGGGCTGGTGCATCATCTATTAGTCCCGCCCTCCTTGACAAGGTCCAAAAAGAGTCGCCAACCTAATAGGTCCCTCACTGTCAACCAAGCTCCAGTCCCTGTCCCATCGCCGCAATGTTGCATCCTTGTGCTTGTTTTACAAATACTTCAATGGATTATGCTCCGATTAATTGGCTACTCTAGTGCCCCCTGGCCGTAAATTCACTGGACCAACTCGACAATCAACTAAATCCCATCCATTCACTGTGGAGGTCCCCAGATGCCGGAGAGCTTTCTATTCCAATAGCTTCTTTCCTCGTGTTTCTGGCCTTTAGAACTCCCTCCCTGGCCCGTTTCCCCGACGGTACGTACATGCAGAAATTTAAAACTAATGTAAACAGACATCTCGCTGCGCAACTCCCAATTTAGGTTCATTTCCCCAAACGTTCTCCCTTTTTTTTCTCAGTAGCCCTTTACGTCTACAGTGGCGGCCTGCCTTGTTTGGGGTGAACTATGTTAAAAAAACAAAAACAACAAAAAAACAACTGTTATTAATTTGATGTTTATTGATTTTTTTTCAAAGGAACCATTGTTAATCAAATGTTTTTAAATAATTTCTTTTGTTTTTTTGTGCACCGGAAAGTTTCAAAAGATGATTTTGTTTGATTTTTTAAGCAAATGTTTTGTTTTTTTCTTTTGTTTTCAATGTTTTCTTTTTACATGTTTTTCAAAATTTCAATTAGTCTTTCGGGAGATTCAACGAGCTGACAGATTATAAAAATTCATTTTTTGTTATTGAACGCGATTAATTTCTGCAAAAAGTTATTGGTTGCTTGCTGTAGTCTGATTGTCTAATGCCTGCTGCAACCTGATTGGTTAATAGTTTCGTCAACTCTCGGGCGCTTCCGAGAGCTGCCCGAACGTTGACGACGCGAATCACGGAAACGCGGTGTGTCAGCTATAAGAGTATTTATTTACTCCTCTCCAGGAGTTAGGCACAGGGCCAGTTTTATCTTACTCCCACAAGTAAGATGTGACCCAAGATCGGGTCGAGAAAGTGGGGTTTGAAAAGCCAGCGCTCGAGAGGTGAGCACTATGGCCATTTAAAAATTGCCTGGGCAGCCCCGTCGGCATTCCCCGGTAGGGGCGCCTCAGACAGTAAGCAATAAACTTACTCCTCCCCAAAGAGGGGAGGCGAAGCCTGGGAGGGTGAAGCTCCTAGACCGGCGTAAATCAAGCCCCGAAGGCCAAGACAATACCAGTCTATGGGGTGCAGTATCTATCGGAACAGATACTACACTTTGATCTTAGCCAAACGCTATAAGAGTAACTAGTAGTTTATTATTAATAATTAGTAGTTATTATGTTTCAGAATTTTTTAGATGAAGATTGATCATTTGTACTATCTAAATTAATCAGACTACTGTTCTCATCTTGGTTATTATTCTTTCAACGTTTCGCCCGATGTTACCTCCGGCCTTCTCCACGTACGTCTTATGAGACTCATGCATCTGTACGAAATCGAACGGAATCATTTATTTAATCCACGGAGGTAGAATGTTCTCGTTCTGTCAGCCATTACCGGGGAGAAGTCTTAAGTGGTTCTTAATCATATTCTTAGTATCGCCCGCACTGAGTATTGAACCTTCAACCTTAGAACTTATTGTCACTTAGCACTTTACCCATTTCGTCACGGATCCACGTGATACGCAGAATATAATAAAGAATTAAATAAAATTACATTAAAATTCTACTTGGTCATGAATGACGGAACAAGAACAATCCACTTCGTAGATTAAATAAAGGATTCCGTTCGAAATTCCGTATAGATTCCCGAGTTCGAAAAGAATCACCTGAAGAAGGTCGGGGGTTACATCGGCCGAAACGTAGTGATAATAACATCTAAAATGAGAACAGCAGTCCGAATAATCCAAATCGTGCTACTTCGGCAATTATTACTAATTTCCGTTTCATATTCTCATAAACTTCAGTAGATTGATCACAAACGTTACGGATATGAAATAAGCAGCGAAAATCGTGTATCAATATCTTAAAAACTAGCAGGGTCACCCAACATAGCCCAGGTCGGGTTAGGGATAACAAAAGGAGTCAGTAGTAAGGAGTAACTTTTCTGGGTACAGTTATTTTCAAAGGATGGGTTCTGCCTCGTTGTTGTTCTTATAAGTAAATTAGACGTAAATAATTATACTCTTTTTTATGCCTTCTATGTTTTACATTTCATAAAAATCCGCTTAGAAGTTTTTCAATTCATGGGTAGATTTATTGTCAAGGGGGGAGGGCAGCTTCTGTCACCTTTGCTGCCCTCAAAAATAAATCTAACGTAACCCATTAGACGCCCTTTCATATTATTTACGTCCCTGACAGGAGATGAGACACAAGGTCAGGTATGGTTTTGAGAAGCGCACCCTGGTCTACAAAAAATGTATGAGCAACATCATCGGCGTTACCCGACGGCTAGCAATAAACTAACTCTTTCTCAGAGAGATAGTAAAGCCTGGGAGGGTGGACCTCCTGGGATTTCAAAGAACTATACCTCAGCCCAACAGAAACAAAGTCACTGGCGGACTGATTGTTCCTTTCATGTCAACTATCTAGGTTCTTAATTTCATTAAAAAAATGTTCAATAGTTTCTATATACATGTGTACGTTTATTTTCATTGAGAAGTTATTCGACCTCCTTTACTCTCCTCAAAAATAAATCATACATAACTTATTAAACTTCGTTTTCGTGTCTACTATGTTCCAAAATTCATTTTAGTAGTAGTGGTATTAGTTCTAGTGGGTATACTAGTAGTTAATCGCCGTCCAACTCAAAGATGATATATGCTAAACAACCCTTATTATATTCTTCAATTTAAAACGAGTCACCCCTTTGATGATTTTTATTTTTAGGTGATTATTTGAAAATGTTTCATATTAGCAGTCGTCTGGACCTGACCAAGTAATTTTTTAATTAAATTGTAAACGAACCGGTAATATCTGGTGTTATATTTAGCCCTGGGCGGCTATGCCGGCTTCCTGCGAAGGAGGATGTTTTCAACGGAATATCATGGCTGCATGTATATCCCAGTCATAGGAAGATGACATACAGCGCCTAGCATTCCCAAATGGTCACCGATCTGGTACTGGTCCGGCTCCACGTCGCTTAACTTCAGTGATCTAACGAAAACCGGTGTGAAAAGGCGATTATGCCATATATTAAATTGTAGTTAAGTACGTTATTTTTGTGGCCTTAAATGTCCGAACAGAAATGAGACAACAAGGGGATAGTTAATAATAGTATGTACTTACAGAAAGTACAGAAGTAAGGGGTTGCAAACACTGCTTCTGGATTGATCATAGCGACTCTCTCCTCTCTCTCTCTTCATCTCTGTGTTACCATAGTCACTATCCATAGTGTCGAGGAGAGTCCACGTAGTAACGCAATAGGTCAGATCACCATAACGGTTGTTATATTGCCAATAACACAGAGAACGAAGTTTAATTGGGCCTGCTTTTGAAAATCCGACAGGATAACTTTATATGTTATATAATACATAAATAGCAGAACAAATTACAATTCATTTGTTCTTGATTAAACTATTATTGGAGAGATGGGGATTGCTTCTAGTTTTTTTTTTCTGCAAACATTTCTAATGTTTAATATGAGATATTATTTATATTGGTATACAAGACACAGACAGTGCCTCAGGCGATATTTTAATTCACTGCGCTTATCCTTAATAACTTGTCTGAACCTGACAGCAGTTTACCGATCGGGTCATCAAGGGTCAACGCAACTTAAGATTTACGATAAAAAGTGACAGATGGTAAGTAAAATAACGTAGTAAAACATATATTATAATAAATGTCTATATAGTTTGCTTAACGTTTTATACTAACGAGTCACCATTGAACAAGGCCAAATGCCACTCGAGGATAAGGGTTAATGAAACTTTCAGTTGGATGATGAACAATACTATGAGAGGATTAGAATCGATGGGTGGAATGGGCATACTTTGATTACTTAACAGGACGGCTAAACAAATATATATTCGCATTGAACTTGAAGACGATAATGTTGTAGTATGCAGTAAAGCAGCCCCGTGGTATTGTGTTCCACAGATGGGAGGTTATTGGAAAGAAACTGTGTTCATGGGAGTTCCTTTTCGTTTCAGGTACACAGAAGAAGAAAGGAAATTAATTTCCAGGTGTGGTAATTAGCAAAGTTCTTGCTGTGAATGTTTTAGTGGGAGAGGAACCAGAGATTCGAGCTCAGTCGAGCACTTTTCATGGAGATAATGATAAAGTAGAGACAGGCTAGCAACGTTTCTCTTATGAAAAAAGGGTTGTATGAAAGGGAGGAGAAGAGGTAATCCCCCACTAGATTGCGAAGTCCATGTTGTACTCTGTCAGGGCAAGAAAGAGTGCGCTGAGAGGCAACTCTATCTTAGGATCGTCACATTGTCTCATTTCTATATAATTCAGATTTGGCACAGAGATCCTCGTACATCATATAATAATGGGCAGACAAATAATATCTTTGTGTTAACTTAGTGTTAATAGTATTAGAAGTAGCCTGCCGAAGTCAATGATAACGTCAATCGTCATAATTATCCGGAGAAGACGGTGTTCGGAATCAGTTTCCTCCTCTCTTTCTCTCTCTCTTTCTCTCTCTCTCTTTCTCTCTCTCTCTCTCTCTCTCTCTCTCTCTCTCTCTCTCTCTCTCTGTTGACTGAGGAGGTGAGTTCCTAATCTGCACCGTCGTTCAAAGATGTGAAATATGTTTTTTCAAGTGCATACTGATACCTACGCAAAAACGTCGTATATACACTTATACGTCCCTCAATAGTCATCCCGACAGTGATTTTGTTGCTGAGATATATTTATGTTCAACCCTAGCGGGTTCACCCTCCAAAGTGTTACCTTCTCTCAGAAAGGGCTAGTTCATTGCTAATCGCTTGAGACGCCTCTACAGAGTAAACAAACGGGTCTTCTCGAGCATTTTTGTAGGACAGAGTGAACTTAACATAGTGTGCTGCTTTTCTAAACTTGACCTAACCTTGTGGCTATCCTTCTGCAGAGAAGGTAAATAAAATACTCCATTGGCAGTCTCTCGACTAGTTGCACAATCGCGGGAATAATCTTTCAGCTTTTCTGGTTAACTGTTACATCCTTTTAGAACAGAGCCTGTCCTCCTACTGTTATATTTATTATTGTTACTTTGACATAAAGCATCTGACGTAACAGTCCGTGCTATGATCTGCGAGACATGCGAATAACCAATCTCAGCTGACACTGATAAGGTATGAACTCAAGTGTTCGCCCTTCGGCGTATTTACATGTGGGTTTCATTTCGTGCAATCATTTTAAGCAAAATATTTGTTGCAGCTGCAAATGTGGAAAAAAATTCAAGTATTTTTTTGGCGTCTTTCATACTGAACACAAGTCTACCATACGTAAATAAGTATGGACATGAGGCTTCATAGCTTTGTATGTACGGTACAATCAGGTTGACACACCGGTTCTCGTTAGATCACCAGAGTTAAGCGACGTTGAGCCTGGTTAGTATTAG
Organism: Sepiola atlantica; assembly: GCA_963556195.1. Taxonomy (NCBI): domain Eukaryota; kingdom Metazoa; phylum Mollusca; class Cephalopoda; order Sepiida; family Sepiolidae; genus Sepiola; species Sepiola atlantica. The sequence continues at coordinate 169,843,732 of OY744522.1, read as the reverse complement.
ATGGGTGACCATTTGGGAACAGCAGACGTTGTATGTGGGCGAACGTCGACACCCCCTTGCAAGAACTGCAGGACCTAACGTGGCAATTTCCTCTGACCATGATATACATGTGACTGGTGGCCGCTTGGGAATTTAATATTCCCTAGAAACTTCCTTTTTGGGGGGGAAGGGAGCCGGCTCAACCCGTCTCGTTTCGTTTTTTCGTTTTTACCTTATAGACACACAGCTCATATTAAGCGGGAGGTGACGGTAGTTAAGTGGATATCGACACGGACTGAAGACCTGGGTGTTCCTAGTTCGAATCCAGTCGGTTCCACAGGGATGTTGGCAACCTTCCCGTAAGTACCCGATGTCTTTCCAGAAAGATTTCTAATTAGAAAAACATCGGGGAAACTAATGCCAACACCAGAATCATCTGATTCACACGAAAGAAGAAGAAGCGTCGAGATTAAGGCAAAAATACGTGTGAATGTGATGCCATATGTAAGAATCGAACACATCTTTCGATGTGAAAGTCTCTGCAAGATTAGATGAGAAACAACAGTCTTTATCTACTACCAGCCGCTTACGGAATCGGTGTCAAAATATTAAGAGCAACTATTTCAATCCATGTCCGGAGTTCCCGAACCCGGACGAATAAAATATCTAAATTAGAAACCATTATCTTATGTCATACACAGACATGAAAAAAGTAAATAAACATCCTTATTATAATTAATAATGAAGACTGCTGTTATAGGGTCCTGATAGACCTAGGCAAGCTTATATTGAGTATTTTTCCCTTGCCGATAGAACTGTACACTCACTAGGTTAATAGTGGAAAGTCGAATCCCGAAGTTTGCAGCAATTTGACGCTGGTTAACTTCACCATCATATTGACCTATAACATGGCTCATCTGAAACTATGAGAAACATAATTTTTTTTCAGCCGGGGTGATACTTAAATGATGATATGTGATAGATATATTTATATCTGCATCACTAAAAATTGACAATTAGTATAAATATCGATATTTCAAACTTCTACTGCTGCTTTGTAAGGCTCCGAGTGGTAGCCGTTGGTGAAGTAAGCAGAAACTTTAAACATGTATGAGTTATTTAAGTGGGATGTCTATTTTTTATGGAAATCGCTACAGACAAGACATGAAGCCACTTGATGTAAGTAGCTGAAAAATACTTCTTCAGTGTCAAAAACTAGCCAAAGATACGCGTTAGATGGATAGATTACGTGCCAGAAAACAGAAATTTTTCCTCCTTTGTCAGAAACATCGCTCATTGAATGTGAGGACTAAAGGACAAAATAAGGGAAGCGAGAGTTACGAGGCTGCTGAAAGTAACACCAAGGTCCACTTTCTACTCTCCTTAATTTGCTCCTTTCATGTCTGTGTATATCAACCCGAGAAGAAGCAGGTACGAGCCACCAAACAAGATGGCGGAACGAGATAGCTGGTTGAGAACGTAATCCCCATTGACAAAGATCCTTAACCTTAACGTTACATAATATAAAAAAATTAAATTAAATTTATAGGAAATATAGCTAAGTGCAGCATGTCATTTAAAAAGACAAAATATATTCACACACACATACACACACATACACAGACACAGACACACACGCACACACACACACACACACATATATATATATATATATATATATATATATATATATATATATATATATATGCACAAATCTTTATTTCTCTTTCTTTTTTTCTTGCTAATATTCTGCTAGGTTTTAGAGGGGTCAACGCGTTTGAGGTTGAAAGAGAGAAAAAAAGGGTTGGGGAAGAATCCACTACCAAATGTAGTTAAAAAAGGAAGGTGTAGTCCCAACCAAACACACTAGCCTGACGTAGTTAAAGAGCCACGAAACAAGACATATTTATATCTGCCACCGACCGCGAATGGAGACCAAAATTTCAACTGAAGCTTGTGGGTGTAATTTTTTTTAAAAAGCTTAGGTTCCTTATTTTTTTGTGAACTGTCTCTCTCTTAAATTTTACTAATTCTAGTCATGTTACCAAATTTACTTGTATTTACCCTGTGCTTTTTAATTTAATTTTGAGTTTCAATTTACCTATTTTTCTTCGTAGCCTTCATTGTACAAACAGTAAACAAGTTTTTCTCAGCTGTCACCCTACTAGCTGTCTATCTCTTACCTGTACTAACTTGTGAGAGGAAAGCATATCTTCAATTTATGTTCCCTCTGATAAGTGTACAATGAACTTATTATTATATATATATATATATATATATATATATATATATATATATATATATATATATACGTGGGGGATTCTTTTTACCTGCGGTGGCTCGGAAATACCCGACTAGTACACGGACGCAGGCTATCCTCTCTCGGAGTGTTGGACCCATAGACCTTGTCAGGTCATGAAAAACTCTAACAATAAAACCTTGCTACGAACCACTTATGTCTTGGCAGCAAACCGTTAGGGAGGGAGGCCTCCTTAGTCTTGATCGACAACTTTCCTAGAGTTAGAATCTCGAACAAAGTATACCGTTTGAATACCTATAATTGCTTAACGAGTAGATGGGCTCTGCCTATCGCCAGGCTTTCGCACTCCTTCTTTGTCTATTAGCCAGGCGTAGAGGTACAAGCACTGGGACGCCTCTAAAGATGCCTAGTGCCGGCCTTGTTTCCTGACTAGGGCAATAAATGGTCTCTCTTTCTCTTTATCTGAGCAACTATATATATATATATATATATATATATATGGAAAGATATTATTTTAGTAATTTTACTGATATATATATATATACATATATATATATACTAGACGAACCGTCTTTATATTAATGTATATACACACACACACACATATATATATCAATGAGTTTTTATGCGTGTATATATATATATATATATATATATATATATATATATATATATATATATATATTTATGTTTGTCGGTTTCTATTATTATACAGTTAGATAGAAATAATGCTTGTCAGAGTATATATAATCTATATAATGATCGTAAAAAACAACTTCTAATAAATACTGCCCCATATTATGCCTGATTTTTTGTATATTTCATACTTGCAACACATTTGTGTATGCATTTTATGCGAAAAAAAATTTAAAGACCAAAAAATTGTAATCTAGTCCATTAAATGATTAAATATTTTCCTACGGATAAATTAAACACCGTAAGCGATATAGGAAGTCAGGGAGAGAATGGCCAACGATCACAAGTTGTTGAATTAACAACAAAAACAAAACAATATCAACATTATTCCTAGGTCCGGGTTGCAATTAAATTAGTCTGTTTGTATTTCTTTCTATGCATTTTCACTAACTACAATAATATAATCCAGGGCAACGCCGGGTTGGGTCAGTTAGTATAAAACGATTTCAGATTGAAATTGACCCTTGGGGACACTAAGTTATACTTATCGGACATCATGATAAGAATGAGAAAATAAGAAACGAAATAGTCTGAAAGTAATTTATTTCGGAATACAAAACAAATGTGACACATTGGATCAGGTTAGTTTGTTTGAACCAGGAAAAATGAGTTTGCAAAGCCTGCTAAATGTTATGAAATAAAAGGAAAATAAATAAAAACAGTCCTTTTTTGCTCACTACATCTATCACCCCTATCCTTCTCTCAGTTGTTCTTTTTTTTTAATAACTGTAATAAAATAATCCCGGGAAACCCCGGGGTCGGGACAGCTAGTAATGAGAATAATTTAATGTGTCTATCTTCTCAAGTTAAAAACTTAAAGTTTTATGAACTTGGCATTAAAAAGCTTGACAGATTAGGAGAGATAAATTTTATATTGTTTTATTGATTTATTAAACATAAACAACAGACAAAACGCTCGTTCCAATCTCATATATTGGCCGTTAAGTACCCGTTTATTATAACCCTCTAATTTACATCGCTTAAATCTCTCTACAGACCTTTACTTAACAATTTTTAAATTGTATTCATCCCAAACAAGGCATATTGCCACTGTGGCATAAGGATCTAATACGATTAGGAGATAGATTTATAGAGGAGCATCCTAAGTGGGGAGTTGTGCAGCAAGATTTGTGTTTATATTATAGTAGAGGAAACAGAGAGCAGGGAGGGAATTCCACACGCAAACTGTCTGAGGAAAGAAGCTATTTGAGTAGAAGGTTTTCCGGCATCTGGAGACTTCTACAGTGAAAGGTGGGATTTTGCTGCTAGTCAGGTTTGTCGCGGGTGTTTACGTTGAGATTATCCAAGTGTAGTAAGTTCATCGGAGCACATTCCGTGGAAGTGCTTGTAAAACAAGCACAGGGATGCAACACTGCGGCGATGGGACAGGGGCTGGATCCATGTAGACAGTGCGGGACCTATTAGCTTAGAGACTTCTTTACACCCTGTCCAAAAGGAAGAGGCTAGTTGTTGGTGCCTTAGCCCATGTGTGGCAACAATACGCCATTTATGAACGATGATGGCTTCATAGAGATACATGATACCAGTAGGTGTTAGCAGTTTTCTAACCCGGTACAATAATTATTAATAGCTGCAGTACACTGCCAGGACATTTTGCAATGCTGATACAACTTAATAAACTCTAAGAGCTAGAGATCCGATCCCCAAATACTTCAAAGCAATAGAAACGGCTATTATTATAAATACGCATTAGTCTTTATTATAGAAGGGAGGATATAACAGGTATTTAAATATAATTTCGAACATAGTTTGTACCATGATTTTGTATATTTGTAAAGTTTCATCGAAGGGAAACGATTTGTTGAAATTTGAATCCGCGTAAAAATCTTTGAATTTTTTGAACGCGCACCTGTGTCCTTCCTTCTTTTCTTCCTTCCTCCCTTTCGCTTCTTTCTTGCATCTTTTTTTTAATAGTTGTTTTCCTTTTCCTTTCTTTCCCCACTTCATTTTCTTCATACTAAGGTGTGGCAGAAAACGAACACCTGTATTAAAAATTAAATTGCTTAACAACTAGAATTTCTGATCATTTAAATTAGATTATACGCTCATATCAATAAATACATATCTAGTATGTGTATGCAGCCTTGGACTAGTAAACTCTTTGTTATTTCAATCTGATAAATGAATTATGCATTTTCCAAAGAAAAGACCAATCACAGATTTTTTTAGTGATACGATGTCAGGGTGAGGACAACAATATCCAATGTAATCTGCCATCAGCATATATATATATATATATATATACACCCACACACACATATATATATATATATGTATATATATATATATATATATATATATATATATATATATATATATATATATATAGGAGTAATCAGTCAACCGAAAATCATAAGCGCGCAAAAGTCAAAAGAAGTATATTAATAGTAGTTAATAAAAAAACTGAGAATTAAGAAAAAAATAAATAAACGTGCAACTTACAATTACGAGCCGAATTTATTGGACGATTTTAGAAGCAAAATAAAGTAATCCCAATTTCAGTTTTGTTGTTGTATTTTTGGGTATAGTCAGTAGGAAATGTTCAGGAACCATTCCTTTCATTAAGCCTTCTATGAGGTGTGAACAGAGTTCTTGAATATATATATATGCAACCTTAATTCCTATATAATTTTATTTCTAGCTACCATATCGTAGAATGGTTCGTAGGTGTAGTGTTTAGATAGTATTTTATTATTATTATTATTATTATTATTATTATTATTATTATTATTATTATTATTATTATTATTATTATTACTAGTATTACTATTGTTTTAAATGATTTTACTTGATATGCAAATTACCATATCACACGGTAGTCTTAAGGGTAGTATATTATTATTATTATTATTATTATTATTATTATTATTATTATTATTATTATTATTATTATTATTATTATTATTATTATTATTATTATTATTTATTTATGTATATATAAGTAACATTTTAAGCTGAATTATTTCGACACTTGATTGTTGAGGAAATGGTAGTTTTATCTGTACCATTGGAGAGCCATGCATATAACTGTCCTGTTTTTAAATCTCCGAAACAGTTACATGGTAAACAGCTGAAGATCCCCGTGTTAATATTAGATGCTTACGTTAAAGTCTCCTGCTTTTGTTTCACTGTTAGATACTCAATCCCCTTTTTTATTTTATTTACTTACTATTATATATTTATTCATGAATTTTCCAACAAATGTTAAGTCTACACTATTTTGGATTTAGTTAGTTTCTCTGGGAATTTAAACTGCATTTTCCTTTTTTTTTGTCTTTTTGTTTAAAATAACTCAAAGCTTCTTTAGACTATATATATATATATATATATATATATATATATATATATATATAGTAATTAAATACTGAAATGTTTTATAGCTACAGACGACGTCGTTTCGGATTTCTACCCTCATCAGTGCAGGAGTGGTGGTTGCAAGCGGTCGTATGTCCCGAACAAAGTTCGTAGATTCAGCCTATAATTACGAGCCTGACGCTCAGACCGACATGGCCGCGAGATATCACCAGAGACAGTAATTGAAATTACGCTTACTCAAGAGGCGGGGGAAAGCGTCATGTTTTTTTTGTTGTTTTTTTATCATATGTCACCCCAAAGAAGGCAGGCTGCCACTGTAGACGTAAAGGGTTACAAACGTTGTCGATAGTGGGACTTTATCGCAGGATGACAACAATCTTGTAATTTCAATCAGGGCTCTACTTTTAAGACTGGTAAATCTCAAAGGGGAATTAACTATAAATATTTTAAATTAAATATTAAAGTGTTTGATACCTACAGACAGCGTCGTTTAGGGTTTCTACTATATATATAGTTAGGTATGTTTATATGTTTATATATTTTTATGTACAAGATTCACTCCTAAACTAAAACGAATTAAGTGATTATCATGGATTTTGGAACACAGCTGATAAGCGTAGAGATTCTAAATGTGAGCCATTTTTAGTTTAGTTTAGCCTTTCGTGAAAATTTAGTTACGTCCTTTTGTGAAATGATAACACTTAGACATCAATTAATAAATGGGAGGTGATCGTGGTGAAGTGAATAACGACACGGACTGACGACCTGGGTGTGCCAAGTTCGAATCCAGTCGATTCCATCATACCACTTTCACTTAGAGATGTTGGCAACCATTACGTGGCCCCCTCCTGTAAAAATACCGACAACAGAATCAAACCGGTCAACAAAGTTGTACCATTCTGATTCATGCGAATTTACTTTACTAATTGATAAATATTCCCTAATTTTCAGTTCTTTTGGAGTATATTAAAGAGTTTGGGGGAGGCATAATATGGACACAACTTGCCATTTGAAAATTCAAATATATCGGATTTGCGCTGAATTTGATCCATAGTCATTCGACACTAATAATGCAAGGTTCATTTAATTTATTAATTAGGTTCATTAGACCAAATAAGCTTAAGTCTAACAATAGGATATTTTCTAGAAGAAATATAATATAATGTAACGAATTTTGAGCGAAATTAGAATAAGGATTCTAGACATAAGTTTTAGTATCAGTATATCTTGATTTTAATGTTCGTAAATTTACAAAAAAGTGGTGCAAACCTGTTCTATTCGAGGAATTAATTTTAGAGTAATATTCTTCTAGTATATATATATATGTATATATATATATATATATATATATATACAGGGTGATTCATAAGTCACTTAGCTATTTATTTTTTGAAATTCTCAAGTAAAAAAATACGGTAATACAAAACAGAAAGTTTATTCAATAAATTCATTTATGGGAGTTTAAAATTACAGCAAATTCTCAAAATTTCCACCTTCGTTCTGCATGCATAGCTCCATTCTTTTTTGCAAGGAATTTACGACTCTTTGTAGCATATTTGATTGATTATGGTGTTGTGCGAAGGAAGCTTTCTGTTCACATCACATTTCCATTGCCTAACAAATAGCAGTAATTAGAGAGTAAGATAACAATTATCAAAAGTTCATTGTATGTTTCTGCTTCATATGGTAATCATTTTAAATAGCTAAGTGAAGTGACTTATGAATCAGCCTGTATATATATATATATATATATATATTAGTACTTCATGTATCCACATAAAATATTATAAGTAGATATAATTTTTTATGTATCAGTTTTCAGTATTTACTTCAGCAGTGCTCGATACGTAAGTAGAGCTAGGTAGTAATCAATGAAAATATATATGGCAATCAAGCTGACGATTCCCCCCGGGGATGAAACACGGGAGCCTCTGTGTAGCTTGATTGCCATATATATTTTCATTGATTACTATATATATATATATATATATATATATATATATATATATATAGAGAGAGAGAGAGAGAGAGAGAGAGAGAGAGACAAAATAATGGAAAACCCTTGACATTTTACATAAATTTTTAATTATTTTTAATTTAGATGATTATTAGCTCTGCTATAATTTTGTGTCTCGTGGTTTTGTGTTCTTTCTTCACAATCCTTACAAGGGCTCTACGATCTCTTACAGACAGCTTCTTTTTTCTATCTATGTCTATATATAAAGTGAAGACGGGTTTTCCCCGGTACCTTTAGTGAGGGTAAGAAAATAACCACATGACTCATAGGCTACTAAACTCACCACTCTACTTTCCTTATTAACTAGAAGTATATCAATACTTGCTGTTTCGTTATTTGAGACTTTTTTTTACACTCTATGCATGTTATAGTATTGTACAAGTAAAGAAAAAACAGACTTCTAAAAAAAAACTCCTTATTGTTCAATGTGGAAGTCGCGCTCATGAGCTCAATGCTTGGTTTAAATTGTCATCTTTATGACAGTACATCACGACTGTAACATTATCTACAAAGATTGCAACAACTAACCATGGCAATAGCGTTATTGCATTAATTGTTTCAGCTGCTGTTTTACATTAACATTGTCGGGTCTTTGTTGGTCAATAATAAGCACCAAATGATTCAAGAGTTACAGATTTTGCAAGGAATTTCGTGAGTTATTCGACTCTCCCGGGCAGCGCCGGGGCATGGGTCAGAACAGTTCGAACGCAAAACGCGATAAATCCAATTCGTTTAAATTGAGACCTTACACAATAAAAACACGAATATATTAAATCTAGACTTCGAATTAAAGCTGAGTTTAATTGAAATCAATAAGAAATTATTTCGGTATCATATTATATAACACATAGTTTTGGGGGTGTCGTCGAGTGTTGAAATGCAGCACTTTTTGTAGGGACAGTTTCGTGATTTTGCAAATGGCTTTTATCGCGTTTTGCATCCGAACTCTTCATATATATATATATATATATATATATATATATATATATATATATATATATATATATATATATATATATATATATATATATATATACAGTTCGCTATGTTTACCTGCTTATAGATTTGTATTAAACTATACGTCAAGAGAACTGATTTCTGTCATTAACTTGTTGAAATATGAACCCGCGTAAAAATGTCTCAATTTTCGTCCCGCGCACCGGCGTCTTTTCTTCTTTTTTTCTTTCACTTCTCTCTTTCATTTTTGTTTTGTTTTTCTTCTTCTCCCTTCTTTTCCCACTTCTATTTTTTCACAACTAAGGTGTGATAAAAATCGAACACCTGTATTAAAATATAAATTAATGTAAGCACTGTTACTAACGCAGGCAAATTGTTTTTTTTATTGTAGACTTTTACCATTTTTCCGATACTGCATCATACCCCCCCCCCCAAAAAAAAAAATAATTTAATTAAAAATACTTTTCCTAGGAGGTACGAACCACGGTTCACAGAGTTATCTTTGACTTTATACGCTTTTGTTTTATACTTTTGGCCATAGGAAATTGTAACTTATATGGAGAAATTAAGTTATATTTATGCTCATTGCGGCGAGCAGTAAACATCAAGACACCCTTACAGGACTCAACGAACAAATCAGAGCTACGCTTTATATATATATATATATATATATATATATATATATATATATATATATATATATATATATATATATATATATATATATATATATATATATATACATGTGTGTGTGTGTGTGTGTGTGTATATATATATAAATAGGCACGTGTATAAGTTTATATATTCCTAAGTATATCATTCACTTCTAAACTAAGGAACTGATCTTTATGAATTATGGAATATATATTCTCGGTAATACGTTGACTAACGTGGGTACATTATTATTTTGTAAACCTAAGTTATGTTGACAACAAGCCGTCATTCTGCATAACGTATACATCTAGGCCCCTCCAATTGAGTGCTCTCGACTGCTTGCTAGATAGCCGCCGTATTTGCTATTTAGATATTAATTTACTTCCTATTTTCTAGACAATGCGTGGTGAAGCATGGTTACGCGCCCCGGCTACTGAGTCAAACATGACTTTCGTATCGGGGTTCGAACCGTGTGACCGGAAGGAATTGTCACCTCCAATACCGATGATTGTAGGTTTGACATGAAGCACATGTGTTAATTTTGAAAATAATATTTATTTATAAATATAAATATATATATATATATATATATATATATATATATATATATATATATATATATATATATATATGTTGTGGACCTGGGTAAAGCTGAATAAATGACACAGGAACACATGGTTTAAATGAACAAAGGTATATATTATATAATAGAAAGAAAGATATTACAAGGAGAGGTTGCTCTCAACCGCCATTGCTGGTTTGCCTGGGAAGAAGAGAACAAGTGTCACGTGCTTCCCGTATTTAGAAGGTGGACGAGTCCATTAGTTCTTAGTAGGTAGGTACGGCACCATAACACCCCCCTTCCAAGCCTTACCTCCTCAGGAGTCTTAATAACGTTTCCTTTTCGGATCTATCTCTAGGTAGTCCGGAGCCATTCGTTTTCTTTTTGGTTGTCGTTTACGTGTGACTACCTGGGGTGCTGGTAAGTTGAAGGTGTCATATATCACGTCCATCACGTCTTCTCCTTGTTGGGCGCTGTCAGTGTCATCTGACAGTCTTTTTCTGATCTGATTTAGATGTCTCTTATGCGAGAACCGTGGTCCTTTTATGATATAGACCATCGATCCGATCCTCTTTTCAATTGTACCGGGTTCCCAGAACGATGCATTGTTTTTGAACATCTTAAAATATACCCTATCTCCTGGGTTGTATTTTTTCTTCGGTACCGTAGAGATTCGGTCATAATTATTATGTTTAGGTAATAATTTATCAAACACGGACTTCACATTCCGCGCAAACATCATCTCTGCGGGGGATAATGATGATGCTATGTTCATGTTTTTTGTAATTCTATATACCTGTAAGAATTGTTGTAAAGCCTTCTCCTTAGTAGTATCACCGGCCTTTTTTAATGCTCTTTTTAGTGTGTCTACGAAGCGTTCCGCCTGGCCGTTTGACCTAGGATGATACGGGGGCGTCGTTATATGTCTGATTTGAAACGTCGCGCAGAACTCCTCAAAATCTGATGACGTGAACTGCGTCCCATTATCACTCACCAAACAATCCACTACCCCAAAACGGGCAAATAGTTCATGTAGGAATCTTATCGTAACCTCTGACGTGGGACTCTTGCAACGTAGTACCTCGGGCCACTTTGAAAAACTGTCGACTACGATTAAGTAGTAAAATCCTTCCAATGGTCCCGCGAAATCCACGTGAATTCTTTCCCACGGACGGTCGGTCTTTGGCCATGGGCTATGCTTTATATGCGGTGCTTTTGCCGCTAAGGCACAGCCTTTACAAAGCTTTACTGCTTTTTCAATGTCATTGTCCATACCTGGCCAGTACACAAAACTCCTCATTAACCCCTTCATCCTGGTTATCCCTGGATGGCCAACATGAAATTCTTTCAGAATTTGCTTTCGTAGTTTTTCTGGGATGACCACCCTTTCGTTATGCATGAGTACGTCATCACAGAGTAAGAAACTCTTTGCCGCATGTAAATCCTTATCTACCAATTTCATTTTTGTTCTGGTGATAAATTCATCCTCTTGAGCTTCTTTTTTTATCTCGTATAGTGTCACCGGGAGCTCTCTCACTGCGTTGCACAAAATCTCTTTAAAATCTCCTTCTGTTTGAAGAGACGCAATCACTGTGTCTTCTAGAGTCTCTCTCTGTTTTGGCACTAATCTCGATAATCCATCTGCATGATAGATTTTATTTGAATGCAAATGTTGCATTTTAAAGTTGTAGTTTAATAAGATAGTTCCTCACTTTGTAGTCTATTAGCTGTATATACAGGTAGGCCTTTTTTAGATCCATAAATTGTAATTAGCGGCTTATGGTCTGTCTGTAAGGTAAATTGTCTACCATGTATGTATCGGTGAAACTTTGTTACTGCAAATATTATTGCTAGGGCTTCTTTCTCGATTTGAGAATACTGTTTTTCCGCTGGGAGCAAGGTCCTTGATGCATGTGCAATGGGTTTATGGGTTCCATCAGGCATTTTGTGTAGGATACATGCTCCTAAACCATATGAACTAGCGTCGCTAGCTACGATTATGTCCAATTCTGGGTTGTAATGTGTTAGAAATAACTCTGACGTAAGTCTTTCTATGATTTTATTAAATGCATCCTGACATTCAGGTGTCCATACCCAGGCTTTACCTTTTTTTAATAGCTCATTTAATGGAGCACGCAAATTATGCATTTCTGGGATAAAAGCCTGGTAGTAATTTGCTAGGCCCAGAAAACTCTGTAAGGTCATGACGTTTTCTGGCGCCGGCATGTTTTTTTATTGCGGTAGCCCTTTCTGGGTCTGGTCTTCTGCCGTCCTTGTCGATCACATGACCCAGATATTTTATTTCCTCCAGGAAAAAATCACATTTTTCTTCTTTTACTTTGAACCCATAATCTTGGATTCTCGCAAACACTTGATTTACATGTTTTTGGTGTTGTTCGATATCTTTGCTGTTGATCAAGATGTCATCGAGATACGCTATTGCGAAATCGAGTCCGCCCAGCATTGTGTCCATTACTTGTTGGAAAATGGCTGGCGCGACCTTAACTCCGAACGCTAATCTTTCGAATTTATATAAACCACGATGTGTGTTTATACATAACAGCTTAGAACAATCTTTATCCACCGGTATTTGTAGGTATGCCTCACTTAGGTCTATTTTGAAAAAAATCTTCCTCCATTTAAGCTTGTAAACACTTCTTCCGGGGTATGGAGTGGGTAGTGATAGTCCGCGAGGGCAGTATTCAGTCCTGTTGAAAAATCTGCACATACACGAATCTCATTAGATTTTTTCTTTACATAAACCGTGGGTGCTGCCCACTGGCTGTGTTGTACTTTTGATAAAATACCCATCTTTACCAGTCGGTCAATTCAGCGTTTATTTTTTCAATCGAGGCGAAGGGTACTTTCCTTTCTTTTCTAAATACCGGCAGTACATTTTCTTTTAGACGGAATTTTGCAGTCATTTTAGTGCAGCATCCAAGACCGCCAGAAAAAACCTCTGGAAACGAGTTTTTTAATTCTCGTTGTAGTTTTTCCGATTCTGTTGCGCGACTATTTATTTTTTTACAAAATGTATTTATCGGCAACTTCCATAAATCAAATGCCTGCATAAAATCTGAACCAAAAAGATTATTCGAATCCTTCAGTACCAGTAGTTTGAGTTTTTTAGTATTTCCCATTAGGGACACATTTGTGATTAATTCTCCTTCAAATGTAATTCTTTCACCAGTAACTGTGCTTGCCAGCATGTTTGTTCTTGATAGAGTAGGTTTATTTAATCTCCTCCATGTATGTAAATTTATAATGGAAACGTCTGAACCAGAATCCAATTGCAATTTTATATTTTTATCCAGGATTTTCACCTGTACATATTTTCTTATGTTCATGCCAGTTTCCTTCTTTGTCCTAGTGGCTTGAATCCGCATTTTATTTCCTCTGCCCGTTCTGCAGTGCGAACTTTTATGTCCAACTTTTTTGCATTTCATACAGGTTTTAAAACGGAATGGGCAATCATTGTACCAATGTGGATTACGACAGCGTGAACAAGGGCTTGGTGGCAATTTATTTATTTTTTTACTGGTTTGGTTTGTCTTTGTTACATCAAAATTATTATTTCTTATTTTTCTATAAGGTTGAGCTTTTGTTTTTTGATGTACCTTTTTTATGTGCGCAATGCCGGACAATTCAATGTCTTTTGAGTCCTGTTTTACATTTACAAATCTTTGACAGTCCTCAGCCAACTTTTGCAGCGTAAGGCTTGGTTCATTCTCTAATTTATTTAGAACTCTACGCCTTATCTCCGTGTCATTTCCTGAGATTAAACCTTGTACAAAAATTAGACACTTGAAATTATCTGCACTTAATTCAGCTAGTCTAAAATCGTCACAATGCTTGTTCACTATCGATGCAAAAGTAGCGTAATCTTCCTCGTCTTTCTTTACCAGGTTCATGCACTTCCATCGTTTGTGGAATAGTGTAGTTCTTGGACTAAACAGTTCTGTCAATAAACCAACCGCTTCTATGAAAGTTAGCTCGCTGGTTTTCCGAGGCAAAATGAAATCCACGAATTTGGTATGTTCTGTGGTATTTAGTTTTCTAAGAAGGAGGCGTAGCTTCTTCGCATCACTCCAACCACCGCAGTCAATTTTATATAGGTCTTCATATCTTCGGAAATATTCTTCAAATGTATTATTTTCCGTGTATGAGTAATTATCAATACTGTTCCAAATTTCGTTCTGCGAAAACGTGTCGTCTTTTTCATTTTTTTGATCACTGCGCGATATTGTTTGTATCAGAAATTCCAATCTTTCATCATACTCCTTTTTGTGTAATAAAATATTTTGGTTCTGTTGTAATAAAAGCTTTTGAAATCTTTCCTCAGTTTGTTGTTGCTGGGAGATTTGGAATTTCGTTAGTTCGGCGATTATAGACTTAATATCTTCCATATTCAACCATTTAGTTTCTGATTTTATTTAGAAAATTAATATTTTCTTATTATCTTATGATTTTATAAGAGTTCTTTTCTTTAAATTAGCGTTTGCTAGGCGCCGTTTTAATTATGAAAAGATTATGAAACTTTTCCTTTTCTCTATATACGCGTATATTCACTTATTTTTTTATTTTGAAAATTAATATTTTCTCGTTATTTAATGAATTTATAAGAAGTTCTTTTCTTTAAATTAGCGTTTGTAAGACGCCCTTTTAGTCATGAAAAGATTATGTAATGTTCTTTTCTTATACACGTTTTTAATTTTAACGAAGAGAAAAAAATCTGTTTCACAATTAATTCTTTCTGCATTTTAAAATATTTCAGTACAAGTCGGAAAAGAGAGAGAGAAAATAAAACTGACCTTTTTTTATCGTGCGTCATTTTTTTTTATGGAGTAACGCACGCGTGTTCATTTCATGTTTTTTGTTTCTTATCTGTTCTTAAAATGAAGCACGTGGTGTCGGTTTCATTTTTTTTTTGTGTGTGTTCGTCAAAAAAAAAAACGCTGTGACGTTCGTCTAAAAAAAAACAATACTCGCTTAATCTTGGTGTTCGGTATTTCTTTTTTTTTTGTTAGTTTTCCAACCCAGAGAAAAAACGCGCATTCAATTTCAGTTGTTTTTGTTATTTGTTTTTTTTGTTTGTTTTTTTTAACTAGTTTTCCCAAACTAGAGGAACGCGCACCCAATTTCAAGCTGTTTTTTTTTTTCGATAAGCAGTTTTAAAACTTAGAGCACATGTCTATTTCAGTTTTCTTTTTCTTAAAAGAAAACAATTTTCTCGCACTTAAGAATTCAACGTGTTTTTTTTTTGTTTCAGTTGAGTTCTCTTTTCTTCTCTCGACCGTACGGCAAAAACCTTTGTTTTTTTTTTTGTTTTTTTTTTGTTTTTGTTTTTTTGCGTGCGGCTTGCTGCATTAACCTTGTGAGTGCATTTTCACGTGGTATTTTCAGTTGTTTTTTTTACCCAAGAGTTCGAATTGCCTCGTCGCCATTTGTTGTGGACCTGGGTAAAGCTGAATAAATGACACAGGAACACATGGTTTAAATGAACAAAGGTATATATTATATAATAGAAAGAAAGATATTACAAGGAGAGGTTGCTCTCAACCGCCATTGCTGGTTTGCCTGGGAAGAAGAGAACAAGTGTCACGTGCTTCCCGTATTTAGAAGGTGGACGAGTCCATTAGTTCTTAGTAGGTAGGTACGGCACCATAACAATATATATATATATATATATATATATATATATATATATATATATATATATATATATATATATATATATATATATATATATATATATATAAAAAAGAAACATTTTAGTCTCTGGAAATCTACTGTCTAGAGCTCTTTAGTCCTACATCTCATCGGGAGAAATCATTGGAATACAAAATGTAAAATACAATTCACGAGAAAGAGTAAAAATGGGGAATTAACTATCGATGACAATAAGCATTGAAAGTAAATTTAATTCTAATAAATCTAGTAAAAACATTTAAAAGGCAGATTTTAAAACAGGAAAAACATTTAAAACTCTGCCTTTTAAATGTTTTTACTCGATTTATGGAATTCAATTGGAGTTTTGTAGTAGTTGATTACACGGTATTTAGACTGACAAGGATTCGTGTGTCAGGTTGAGTCCTTCACTTCTGACTCTTTGAGGCCTGCCCCTTAAATAGCCAGTACAATGAAGGTACTTGGCTCCCAGAGAGTCTGTTTCTGATTGGTTGAAGTCTGATTGCGGTAATCAATAGAAATTGAGTATTTTGTAAAAAAAAAATAACTAATTAGAATTAAGTATTTATGGAAATCATTTACTTCTACGTGGAAAAAGATCTAAATTAACAAATAAATCTTCCCAAATTGTGTATGGCCAAGAATCAAGGAGCAAACAAATTATAACCAAATCATTGTTCCACCAAATATTAATTACATTAATTTTAAAAAAAAACTACACTGAACAAATTCGTTCTCTTTATATTATAATTTTATATAGTGCAGAAGATTTTAAGGCGATTTTCAATGAACAGCGATTTTTTTTAAAGCTATAACTTGCGCCCAGTAATATTATTATGTACTACACTTTTATCCAGCAATATTTTTATGAATTAATTATAACGAATGAAACGAAAAAGACTTAGTAAATGATTAACTATTTCGTTTTTACTTAGCTATATACTTCTTTTTATTTATTAAGAGAAGTAATTTTTCCTCTATTAAATTAGTTGCCGTATTTCTCATTGACATAAGCGGTCCATAATTATTTCAGCATAAATACACGGCGGCATAGCTTACAAAAATATACAATCCTACTTTATACATTTTCGGGTGTAGATAACTATTAAATTAGTTCACGTGTTTCTCATTGACATAAGCGGTCCATAATTATTCCAGTATAAAAACACGGCGGCATGGCTTACAAAAATATACAATGCGACTTTATATATTTTTCGTGTGTAGATAACTATTAAATTAGTTGACGTTTTTCTCATTGACATAAGCGGTCCATAATTATTCCAGTATAAATACACGGCGGCATGGCTTACAAAAATATACAATCCGACTTTATAACTTTCAATGTACATTTTTATTTTATTTTAATTTTATGTTTCTTCTAATTAATACACAATATAACAAAATAGGTTATTTCTGGTGAATACTTACCTTGTGGAAATAACCATCCCATACTGTAGAACGCCAGGTATTTCTTTCTTCTTTCTAGTAACATAATAAGACATCTCTATATAAGGCAAAGTGAAAGACTTAGTAAGTCATGTGTTTTTTGTAATATTTTACAATTTTTACAGTTATCATTTATTGATTATATAGAAAATTTCTTCGGACTACTGACTTCATCAACATTACGTATCTTCTTAATATCGTTAAATGGAGTGGGGTGACAATAAATTAGGAATTGATCCGGACCATCTCGGCGTTCAAAAATTGTAAGATTACAGTATTACTTTTGGTAACTGGTATATATTAACTCCCTTTGGATTGTTGACTTCATTAATATTACGTACCTTCTTAATATGTTGAAATTGAGGGGGGGGGCAAGAAATAAAACATTTGGGCATTTTAATAAGAGAAAGGAATCGGCTGGGAAAGAGAGAAATAGTCGGTTACGGAGAGGGCTGGAAAAATGGAGGAGAGGGCAAGAAAGAAATATAAAGAGATGACTAGAGAGAGAGAGAGAGAGAGAGAGAGAGAGAGAAAGAGAAAGATAGAGAGAGAGAGAATGAGGGGAGAGAGATAAAAGTTTTGTTATAAAGATTTACACACACTACTTAATTTATTCTATTTTTTATCGCCCCGGCAACGCCGGGTAGCTCTGCCAGTCTATATATAAAGCAAAGTGTAAAACTTAGCAGGTGATTTGTTTTTTTTTTTGTAATATTTTACAATCTTTATAGTTATCATTTATTGATTACAGTAAAACAAATGGGATATTTTGCTGATGGTGATTTAATCTGATTTGAATATATTTTCCATTAATTGAACTAGCAAATATATGTTCCCTTCGGTCGCAAATTTTTGCTAGTTGTTTTATTTAATTGCTCAGTAAAATGTGTTTGTTTGTTTTTTACAAAAAAGGAAAGAAAATCACCTATCCTTTATTTTTATAAATAAAACACGGAATAATAAAAACATAGGTTTTAAACAAAATTTACCCTTTAGGGCGTAAAATGTAAAACAAAAAATCCTAAACTCACCTAAGATTGTAAAAACATATTAATATTTGAAGTTTTTTTAGATAAAAAAAAATGGTGTACCTAAAATATTTATTATTGAAATACTGAAATTTCGAAGTCTGTTTGTCAGCAAAATCTTGCGTAAATAATAACATATTTCTATCTATTTTGTATACGATCGTTAAAGCTAATTCTCAATTATCTTTTTAAGTAAGGCATCAGTTCTTATCATAAGAACGTCCGGATTTTACCACCAAAGTTTATTTTGAACTTAAGTAACAAATCATTTCGTACTTCTGCAGATTAGGACCCGAGCTTAATTTGACCCCAACCTTGACCCTAACGCTAACCCTGATCCTAACTCTAACGCTAACACTGACCCTAACCCTAACAACGGGGTCAAAGTTGGCTCGGGTCCTAATATGAAGAAGCACCAATCATCCTGTTATATTGTGTATTAATAAGTACAGATTTAGATTACAAATGGAAGGAAAAATGTGGTCTGTTATTGAAATGTAACAGATTCTAAGTGTTTATTACCATTACTTCTCACAAATTAGGGTATTAAATTTCATGACGGTTTTTTTTAACTAATTAGTGACCATTCAAAAATAACCATTAATGAGATGTATAGATTGTCAGTTGAACGAAGAAAAATATTATGAGAGGATTGAAAATGATGAAGGAAATGAAGAAAATTTGATTACTTATGAGAAACGTTGATGACAATTATTTGTTATCATTGGACTTGAATATGACCATGTTCTAGCCGGTAGGGGGGCAGTCCTGTCTTAATGTGTTCCACAAATGAGAAATTCTTGGTAAGAGAATCTGTTCGTAGAAATTCAGTTTGATGTTAAACGCACAGAAAGGGTAGTGAAACAAATGTGAATGTCTTATAACGAGGAACCAGGAATTATAGTTAAAGAAAAATGAAATATACATGCATCATTGTTTGCTGATATTAATACATTTTTATCCCACTGTACATCTTAATTGAAACATACTTTTACGTCTATGTCACAAAATGATATGAGTTCTACTGGGAGGTCCGCGAGCTGTATTGCAATAATAAAGTATAGCAGGGTGGCGGGTCGGACGCTAAGCCTTCGCGGGCCGGATGTAGCCCGCGGGCCGTAGGTTGCCCGCCCCTGTCTTACACCGTGAAACCAGAGATTGAAGCTGAGTCGAGCATCTTTCATGGAAATAACGGTAGAGAAAAACTAGTAAGGTGTCTAGTGTGAGAAAGTGGCGGTAGCGAACCGAGACAATCGCCTCCCCACTAGATTGCCAAATCGATTTTATACTTTGTCAAGACAAGAAAAGTGTCTGATTGTAAAGAAACAGGTGATGTACACTGGATGACTCAAAAGGTTAGAAAGTCACTGAAGTGTGGTCGATACGGATGATAAGTCGCTGGTTTAATAGTCAATCTTCATACAAACGTATCAGCGAATCCCATTCAACTTGTTTACGCCTGACCTCCCTTCTATGCGACTTGTTTAAGCTATTTGAGCGCCCAATCCTCAACAGGTTGGCTTCAGTTTCTGAACCAGCCATCAACCCCCAACAAGCAGAATTCCAGCCTAGCAAATCCACAACAAGCCAGCTCCTGAATCTCACTCACCACATCGAAGATTGGTTCCAAAAAGAACTGGTAACGGGAGCCGTCTGTGTAGATTTGTCTGCCGCGTATGACGTTGTAAACCACCGCCTCCTCCTTCTGAAAAAAGATATTGGAGCTGACAAAAGACCTGCCACTCACAGACCTAATCGGGTCCATCTTAAAAGATAGGTGCTCTTATGTTACCCTAAACAACAAAGTCACTGGAGCCGACAAAATAATGGTTTACTTCAAAGTAGTGTGCTGGCTCCATTACTGTACAACATCTATGTGTGAATCCTATTAAACTTGTAATGTATTGCCTTAAAAAATCTCTGTTTTCCATTTGTTTATATTGTCTAATGGCTCGAATATCCATTGTTCATATAATAATTATCAATATGTATTTACTGCTATATCTAACATATAAAGAGACGTCAGTCGGATTGTCAAAGTCAGACCCAAATAGAAACCTGTCTGACATATCGATACTTGATTCGGACTAGTTATTTTTTTGCTTTTTACTTTTATATTATTGGTACTAATGTACTTTATTTCGCTTCATTTTTTTCTGAAAATACTTTCTCCGGTTAAGAAGATTTTTAGATTAGATGCTCTTTTCCGTTCATGACCTAAAATAAAATTATGAGCTGATGAGATTACTAAACAAATCTCTCTCCAGTGGCAAATTTTTGATAGTATATATAATGTAGTTATGTTGAGTTTGCTAATGAACAGCTGATTGTGACAATATCTTGTTTACATACGCTACACCCCAAGAAGGTGGTAATGCCTGGGAGGGTGGTCTTATGACGACAAAACAAATACTACAATAGCCGCCAAACGAGGATGTAGTGATTGGCAGGATGGTCTCATGACACCAGAATAGATACTACACTACATCTCCCCCATAATTGAGCATTGAAAGAAAGTACAATAGAACATTAATAGACGTAATAGTATAGTTTCTGATTCAGACAGATACCAAATCTTCATTAATCGACGGTTATACTAACATATCTAACATATGTCAGATAGCAATCGGTGTAGCATATCGATACTTGATTCGGAATAGCCTATTTTTCTGTTTTTCCTTCGACTGTGTTATCGCCGCGAATATATTTTATTTTACTTCTGTTTGTTTTTTCTGAAAATAAATTTTAAACGGCTTCCCTTTTTTCTTTTTTATTTGATTTGTTTGTTTTTCAATTTCATTTCGTGTTAACTCCTATGTTTATTTCATTTATTTTCCTGTTTTTTTTGTAAAATGTATTTAGTCATGAATATACTTCCTTCTTTAATTGACAAGTTCTGGTTCGCTAATTTTGCTTAAAATATTTTTATGACGTTCATATTTCAATAAGAATACAAACAAACTTCCTTGTACATTATCCCATGCAAAGCCGAGTTGGGACAGCTAATATATATATATATATATATATATATATATATATATATATATATATATATATATATATATATATATATATATATATATATATATATATAAGTGATGAGAATAAAAATGTGATATAATGTAATATTTATTAGATTATCAATAGTTCAAACTATTTCATCACTTATCTACTTATACTATTGCTCTATCTCGTATATCGAGCATTTACTATTCAAGATAGGATATAATTTTAAAATACTATCTTTATCTTGATTTTCTCACTTCGCGAATATATATATATATATATATATATATATATATATATATATATATATATAGAGAGAGAGAGAGAGAGAGAGAGAGAGAGAGAGAGGGGGGGGGAGAAGAAAGAAAGAGAGAATTATTAGGGATAAATAAATTTAAAAAATAAAAAGATTTATAATATTATATATATATATTTATACATTATATATATATATATATATATATATATATATATATATATATATATATATATATATATATATATATATATATATATATATATATAAGTATGAAGGTGAGAAATCCGAGGCAGGAGCAATGCAATGTTGAAAACCTGAAGGTGGAAGAAGGGATGAACAAAAATAAATGACAGGAGACAATATTAGTGTATAAATCTCAGATAAATTTATTTATATTTAAAACAAAAATTTAAATATAAAGACAGTAAATTGTAAAATGGGGGTCCTACTGCTAAACATTTAAAGGTCCGGAATGGTGAAAACTATAATCATTTCGAGAGAAAAAGCCTCTCTTTTTCAAAACGAAAACAAAAATTAGATCCGACGGGTCAGGTGAGGAAATCCAAGATGGACGCCACTATTCAAAACATGAGCTTCGCAGAAAGAAAGAGAAGGCTCGCAGACAATTGTGTGACAGGGAGAAGAAAAAGAACGATGAAAAGCATAAATTAACAAGATTAATTGATTTAGTTAATCTTTAAAATTTTAATATTTAGATTTTTTAATTTATTTTTAATTTAAAAAAATGTAATATTTAAGTTTAAGTGTTGCTATTGTAAATATAGGTTCGTATCAATAGATAATGAAAAGAGAAAATCGATGTCAAATAATTGACGAAAGGGTGATAATTAGGATAAGATGACTGGAGTTAGTGAGGGTCAAAGGGAGATAATTATGTAAAAGTTAATTGATGCAAAGTCAGATAGAATTAGTCGATTTAATACCTTCTTATTCTATTTCACTTAAAGACCTAGAGTATAAGAACGGAAAGTTATTAAAAAGAGAAAGGAAAGGAAAAAGATTCATATATAATTAAAAACGACATTTAATTTCAAGGTTATTAAATAGATATTGCATGGTGAACGAAACTAATTAAGTGTAAGTATAGTATAAGGAAACTATGTTCTAATGCTCTTAATGTGGATGGCTTAGTCTGTGTATAGAAGATTGTAGTAGTTGTGGGGAAGTGTATCAACAAGAAAGGTGCATAAGGAAATATACGAAGGGGGAGATGGTTGTGTGTTTAGGGGAAAGGGGATTGGTGAAAGGTGGCCTGAAACAACATAGGGCAAATAAGGAAAATAAAAGCGTGGAGGGGCGAGATCTAGTAAGGTTAGGCAGATAAATTGTTGGAATCATTGGGATAGGGCAGTGACAAAGAAGCAAAGGGTATAAGCATGGTCAAAGGTGAGAGGAGATTAGATAAGGTAGCAGGAGGAGTGGGGGTTAAAAAATAAAAGGGGAACAAAGTTGGGATCTCGTATTAATAAATCAGAATAGCATCATATATTCTTAAGTTACCGATATATGTAATTATTCTTGCTTTCCATCGGTAGGATCCATTCTAGCCTCTAAACCAACACCATCAACCAATCCCCCACTCCCGCTGCTCATGCAAAAGAGGGGAGGTATGTCTCTTAGGAGAACGATGCACACTCAGTTCCATTGTATACGAAGCCAAAGTCATATCCGGTGTAGATACCAAGAAGGAAGAAATTTACATCGGAATGACTCACGGTGCATTTAAACAAAGACTCTACGCTCACAACAACACATTCAAATACCCCAAATAAAGACCACATCACAACGCTATATAAGAACTCAAGAGGTCTAATACTCCCTATGAAATAGAATTGAAGATCACTAACTAACCAAAGTCCTATAGCCCTACCTCCAGGATTTGCCCCTATGTACCACTGAAAAATTTCGGATTCTACAAGCAATCAACAACCCTTCCATAAATTGCATGAACATCAAAACCCCACAAAAGTAAATTTCTGTTAGCCCAATGGTCTGACAATGATAATATATAACTCAATAATTACCCCTTAAGACCAATGAACTCCATACCATAAAATAAAATTAAAAATAATAAAAACATATAAAATAGCCACCCCCAAGACCTTTCCAAAATTATATTTAATTTTTATATACAACATAACACCCCCGGATATATTGCGAATACCACAACCACAACTATATCACCCCTACAAATTCCAATACAGCCTAACCCCATCTACCAAGATATAACATTAATCAGTAGATATCCCATCTCCTTTTAACATTTCTAACATGGTAAATACAAACACGTATGAATATAACTATCAACCTCACAGAATTAAAGGAATTATAGATGTTTAAGACCTAACCCCCTCCGTTTCACACAGACCGTCTAAAAGATTCATAAACTTATTAGATAAAGCCAACAGAATTAACTAAGTACATAAACCCAATACAAATGCATATGATAATGATAGTTAGAGCATTATATATCCATTAGATGAACCCTTTCACAGACAAAATATATACTCCGTCAATATCCAGCCATTACATAACAATTAATCCACTCAAATGCTCCCATATATATAAACATATTATTAAATATTTTATAAAAGTAATTTCTTGAGAAAATACTAAACTATAAATAATAAACAAACAAGAAATAATAAATAAATAAATATTTTAATAAATTCTACACAGAGCCTAATCAATAAATTATGCCACTCAGTTATCCCTAAATATAAACATACTTTTGAAGCAGTAATACAGACAACAGCCATCATAAATGGTTAAATAAATTTTAATAAAACTTAATTACGATTAAGACCCATATATTATATTTAACCCTGACCCAGTACTTACTTTAAAAGAGGCACGTAAACAATGCGCCGTTTTTAAAACGATAAATTCAGACCCCCCCCTTTGTTTTCGTTTTTTCGGGACGACTTTTAAAATGTGAAACTACAAATAAATAAATAAGTAAATAAAACACCTAACAAAATAAAACTTTTAAAACACAAAACTATAAATAAAATAAATAATGAATCCGATAAATAAAATTAAACCCGATATCCCCATCAAAAGGATACTTCAATATTACAACCTTTTAAACGACGTTTTTTTCATTTTTCAAGACACCGAAAATCTCCTACGATCTATAAACGATCTTCCAAACACAACACTTGAAATAAAAATACAAAACTACAAATAAATAATTAAATAAAACACTTAGTAGAATAAAATTTAAAAAACTTTTTAAAAAACAAAACATTATAAATAATAAATAAAATAAAACTCAATTAATTCCAAACCAATATATTTTTCCAGAGGGACATTTTAGAAATGCACCGATTTTTCTATTGATATAACGCCATTTCTCATTGTGTTTTGACCTCATTCAGTACGCTGACGAGTCCTTTGGGTATAAACTTAATAAAATGTAAAAAGTTAACCTATCTGGATGAACCCGCGGTACGATTCTGAAATATGTAACATATAGTTTTCAAATAAATTATTTCTATTAGCTCTCACTCTTCTGCGATCGATCACTTTATTGATTACTTTTCAATATATATTGACACACACACACTATATATATATATGAAGTATACTTTATTTTCCTCTGCACCTTTGACGAGAGTAAGAAAATAATCCCATGCATCATAGGATACTAAACTCACCACTCTATTCACCTTATTCACTCGAGCGTGTTTCAAGAAACTTATGACTATTTTAAGCATCTAACAAAAATGATACTTTTAGACCGCCATCACAGACTCTCACAAAAACATACTCCATACAGATGGTAGCAAATACTTTCCCCTTTAATCTCTATCTACTTCTACGGTCCCACTTAACGCCAGTAAATAATTACATCGGATAATTTATAGAATCATCACCGCAATTATTTCATTCTTCTAATCATTTCATATATGATATACAAGACTGCTAAATCAATTAATAACTGCCCCCATGATATTCCTTCTAAATTACAGAATATCGGATTACATATACTGATTTATTTCCGTGTTGACTTATAACTTATTAAACATACACTTAAACTTATTCCAGAATTCCCGGTTTACATTAACGAACTGAATAAATGATTTCGTACATTGATTCAAAATGATGTCACGTACTTGTCAATGCCCTCGAGACAATTTATTTCAGTTGCGAATCTTCGATTGTTACATGTATATTTACTTTTTATCACATATACTTTTATGCCTTAAACACTTTGGCAATTTCATCCATAACACTTTCACGACTTATAACTGAATATAAAACAACTCACAGCGTAAAACGAGCAGCGGTCCACGGTTCAAAAACATCTAATTGCTCATAGAAATCTTATGGACACCCGTAATAGTGTTTTCTCACGACACTTGCAAGTAATAATAACACACACAAAACGGGTAAATTGTTTTACTTTGGACCATCCCTTATTATTCAACATTATTCAAACAAACCACAAAATCTTAGAATATATTATTATCATTATAACTTTTCTTTCATATCATTTTTTTTTTCATTTCTAATTCTCGAAAAATTCGATACTTTGGGTAATTTTTATTTTAAGTAATTTTTATCTTTTTTCTTTTTCTTTTCATTCAAACTTTTACCTATTATAACTATCCGTTCTCTACGTCTCCCTTCCCCCTCTCTCTCTCTCTCTCTCTCTGTGATTATTTATTTACTTATTACAACGACAAAAAATCTCTTCTCATAGTTAAGAAGAAATCCTTCAAGACTGCGACAATTTTTACTTTTTTCTTTAGTAGATAGATTTGGGACCCGCCAAACTGTATTTCTTCATTTCTTTATTTACTTACTACAATAAACAAATTAATTCGGTTTATTTTTACTTATTTATTTTTAACTTTCAAAACATACTTAACTTTACAGTGTAGTATCGGTTACTTAATCCCTTATCTTCTCGGTCAGTGAATTACTAAACTTATTCTTTTCTCTCTTCTGTCAGTGAAGAATAAATCCTTCTAGACTGTGGCAATTTAATTTTTTTTCCTCCAAGTGATCGATTTTCAACACATTAAAAACAACTATTGCTTTTTATGGTTGGTAAATACATTCTACAACCAAAAATAGCACTCCAAATTGGGAAAAAAATTGTATCAGTCTAGAAGGATTTTCTGAACTTGGAAACATTCACGCATATTTTTGGATCACATTTACTTTTTTGTTCTGAGGGGGGTATTTTTAATAATAACCCGCTACTTACAATCGTAGTGGGGGGGGGGCGGCAGTCACACAAAACAGAGAAACATCTATTTTGTTTGATTCAAAACATTGATGAATCCTATTTCAATAAGTTAAATTACTTACAGGGTTATTTTCAACTTGTTTTTTTAAAATTAAAACTCTAATACTCTATATATCTCTCGGACAACGCCGGGATACAGGTCCTGCTATATTATATAATACGTTAATTGCCTTTTTATGGTGTTGATGCAGTTTACGGACCGGGCTTACTTGCCTGCGCACGAGGTCACAGTTAGACAAGAAGTCGGTTTTTAATGTGGGGAAAAATCCATTTCCCCAAATATAGACACTCCGGATTCGGACTAAAATAAAAATTGCCGCAGTCTAGAAGGATTACTCCCAATGGCAAAATTGCAACAACTAACAATGACAAGAGAGTTATTACTCCACGTATTGCATTAATTGTTTCAGCTGCTGTTTTACATTAACATTGTAGGGTCTGTGTTCGCGCTGGTCAATCATAAGCACCAAATAATTCAATAATTACAGATAAGCTAAAATGCCTGACGATTCTCTACGGAAATGAAACGCAGACGCCTCTGTGTAGCTTAATTGCCATAAATGTATTTTCATAACTTACTACCTAGCTCTACTTATGTATTGCGCACTGAAAATCGATACACAATATATTGTATCTCTTTATAATATTATATGTGGATACATGAAATAATATATATATATATATATATATATATATATATATATATATATATATATATATATATATATATGATACAGCATGATATTTTGTAATACGGTATATATAGTACACTGTAAACACCCAACAACTATTTAGGTCTTCTTAATTTGAATATTGATATTATAAATAGCCCATAATTAAACTAATATACCGTAATATACAGTTGTAAT
This sequence comes from Sepiola atlantica, assembly GCA_963556195.1. NCBI lineage: Eukaryota > Metazoa > Mollusca > Cephalopoda > Sepiida > Sepiolidae > Sepiola > Sepiola atlantica. Next base: position 169,815,694 of record OY744522.1, on the reverse strand, counting down.
GTTGCATTGTCATATTTTCTGATATATATAGGTAATATTCGTGTTGATACTAAAACGTCTGATGTCGCTGTTTGCGGAAAACAGATATTACACTTTGATCTTATACAAAAGGCCAAGAGACCATAAAAAATAATGTTTTTATTGCTAGATATTTTTAAATGATTGACAAAAAATGAATTTAATCTATTTTTTCCATTATCTTTTAAAGGTGTGGATAGCTTGTATCTGTTCTGTGGTCATAATACCGTCCTTCCAGGAATTACCTCCTCCCTTTTTAGGGGTTGAGGGTAATCATCCCAGGTATTATACCCTCTTTTGGGAGAGGGAGTAATGTAGTATTTGTTCTGTTATCATGAGACCATCTTCCCAGGGATTACCTTCTTCTTTGGGGTGTGGGGTATGAAGTATGTGTTCTGTTGCCATGATACCATACTCACAGGCATTACCTTCTCCTTGTATGGAGTGATTCTATCAGGTATTACCTCCTCTTTTATTGGCAGTGTAGTATATGTTCGTTCACCATAATATCATAGGCTAGTAAAAATATGGTACCAGAGTGGAAGCTATTATTGACTAGTATACACTCTCCCCCATATATATATATATATATATATATATATATATATATATATATATATATATATATATAAGGTTAATCTAAAAAAAGATATAAGAGGCAACTAATATCTTTAATTAGTGAACATCCGGATAAAACTGAAGCTCAATATACTGGATAGAGCATTAATAGCATTAGATAAAGTGATAGAATAAAATAAGGTCCGAATCAAATTTTATTAGAATTCAATGTCAAGGCAAAGTACCATAAAGTCCTTAACTCATAAGTTTTCAAAGAAAATACTTCTCCTCAGAGGACTATTACCGCAATGACATTACTGCAGGTAATAAAATTAAACTTTGAAAATATATAAAAATATATATAAAAATACATAAAAGTATATAAAACATCAAATATATCAGCACAAAACATACTTTATTGTTAAAGCTATACAGTTCATCCAAGTCATAAAACTTAAAACATATCCAGGAAAGATATCAAGGAGGTTGATTGACAGGTGATCCAGGTGGTGAGTGGTAGTCCAAAAACGAAAAAGTTATCCAGGCGGGAAACCTGTTAGCAATCGACGCAGTAAATGACAGTGAAAAATGTATCCAAGGTGTATGCAAATTAATAAAACGATAAAAAAAACAAATCATATGAAAAGTTCAGAAAACTCACTTGGCGTTGAATGTTCAAAATTTAGGGTTCTTATGAGCTGATAGGAGTAGTGCAAACCATAACTTCCTGGTTAGATGCAAGCTCCGTTAAATCAAATTTGAATAAAATTAAACTGACCTGATGTATTCGGCCATATTTTCTTCCGGGTCCGATAAAATTACTCCAATGAAGAAAATTACATTTGAAGGTAATCACCTTTCCGCAAGCCAAGTAAACAGCGCAACTAATTCCCCCCCAAAACCTCTTCTCCTCGATAAGACAGCCACACGAAAGTCGTTGAATATCTACTGATTCAAACGACGTGTTCAAACCGGATGTTAAATGTCTGCGTTAACAAGGAAAAAACGTCATCATATATTGACGGATATGTGAAATCAACTATATACATACCAGATGTTACTTGTCTGGGTCAAATCAGTAATGTATATAACTTAAATTAAAAGTCTGGGTCACAGAGACAGGATGTGTAAATTTAGGTCAAAGTCTCCAGACACATTTGATCGTCTGCATATAAACCAAATTCACATATCCAGCACTATAAAATAATTTAGAAGATTTATGAAATTAATAATTAAGCGGTTGTTAACATATTTAGAATTTAATAATTTAATAATTTAAAATTTAATTTTTTCAAATTAAGAAGTTGTTAAAATATTTAGAATTTAATAATTTAAAAATTTAAACATTTAGACTTTTGCAACTTAAATTTAAAAAAAAAGATATTCAATGTCTAAACCTTTTAGGCAGGGAGGATTTAACAAACACACTCCCAAAACTATCTTCAGGCTGAAGATTCCCCCGGGATGAAACGCGGGAGACTCTGTGTAGCTTAATTGCAATAAATATATTTTCATAACTTACTACCTAGCTCTACTTACGTATCGAGTACTGTTGAAGTAAATACTGAAAATTGGTACATAAAAAATTATATCTCCTTATAAAATTTTATGTGGATACATGAACAAAATATATATATATATATATATATATATATATATATATATATATATATATATATAATAATTTATACCTTTTTATTTTTTCAATTTTTATATTAAAATCAAAAAGATTAATAAATGTTCCATAGGTTTCACAGGTTTTACGAACGTTTTCGATTCTTCGTCGAATGGCAAAAGCAAATGAACAAAAAAGCTGGAGAAAGAAGAGAATTTTAAAAAGACGGCGGAGAAACGCAGATAGAACGTTTTTCGCATTGTTCCAGGAAGTCGTTGACGATTTAAATTCAGGAACGCTGGATGGCATCACAGAACAAAATCGCATCACATTAAGCATTTTTAAAAGTTTCTACTGGTTTCGTATGTGATGTTGCTACTTTTAGGTGATTGTGTTTCAACAACATCACATACAAAAGCAGAGGTAACATCTCAAAATGCTTAACGCAATGAATAATATCTAATTCTGATATCGCTAGCATGTCTATTGCTGATGACTACAAAGACGTAATGGACAGTCGAAATAGCATTTGCTTTTCTGATTGATTTCTTTATGCTTTCTGCTGTAGATGATCCATAAATATAGCAAAATCGACCCCGATCAGTTACACATTGCCGGCGTTCCATCTCTCGCACGAGACAAAATTGTGACTTACCCAAGAATAACTGAGGATAGTAAAATTATCCGATCTACAACAGAAGCAGAAAGTATAAATTAGTTAACAACTAAATATAGTTAATACAATTGGGCGAAGTAATATGACCCACATGGTTATGGGTCATCGCTCCATCCCGTTCAGTCTATCATTAACTTCGGTTGATTGAGCACGTCGGGACGGGGTAATACCAGTCGAAGATTCGTTCTTGAAAATCAGTCTGGCAGGAACTGGGCCATTTCGGTATACTGTCCTGGGTTGTCTTAGAAGGTGCATCCTCCCAGGCCTTACCTCCCCTCTTTGGGGTGAAGTAAGTTTATCGCTTACTGCCTGAGGCGCCCTGACCCGGGAATGCCGACGGGCTTCCCAGGCTATTTTTGCTAGGCCAGAGGGCTCCTTCTTTAGGGGCGTTGGCTTTACTCTTCCCCCACTTTCCGGTCTTGTGTCACATATTCCTGCGGTGGGAGAGAATTAAATACCTGGATATGATGGTTCTCGAAAACAAGATCCGATAAAGCTTAGCTGTTATCTTATTCAGATTTCACACACTTGATTACTCTATAAGCAGTCTAAATTATACAACAACCATGAGATTAATGTTTTGTTGACAAGTGTAATCGCTATATCTTAAGCAATTAAGAATATGCCAGCACCGAAAAATGTCAAAACATCACACGCATTTTTATTGTTTCTAACTACTACAATGTGTTAATAAAAAATGATGCGTAATTTACCGGCACTTTCTAAAAAACGTATAAAAATCAATCGTAAAGTTCAGTGGACCGAAGAATGTAAAAAATTCATTTTGATGAAATGGTTGGGAATATAGAAGAAGAAAATAACGAAGAAGAAGAAGAAGAAGAAGAAGAAGAAGAAGAAGAAGAAGAAGAAGAAGAAGAAATAGTTGGGAATAATAGTTGGAAAAAAATAACGAAGAAGAAGAAGAAGAAGAAAAAGAAGAAGAAGAAGAAGAAGAAGAAATAATTGAGAATAAAGAAAAAAGACATGATTAAAAACAACTATTAACAACACCATATCTTGTTTCATGTTTCCCCTCCATGACAACAACTTCTGGGGGTTTTCTTTCGTTTTTATATACCTCACTGACCGTGATGATCACAAACTAGACATATTTACCTTTTATTCTATGGAAACATGTTGTCCGTTTCTCAAGAATAAGCAGAGCGAACATTTCTACGCAGCCATACGTGGTTGACCGGAACGCCGTCGGGAGAAATTAACAATCTACCCGAATGTTATTTACTGCTGAAATGAAAATCGCGAACTTTCATCGCGGGTAATTAATCACTGACACCTGTCATCTTGGTGGACGGGTATGATAACTGATACCCCATGACAAAGCAGTTTTTCTTGAATAGCATTCCCAATCTCATAACTGTAAGTCTGTTTAAGCCCGAAAGGTCTGGTTTTAGCAGCGCTCTGAAGTTGTGTATTCTCAAGCCTGTGGACGAATGGCTATAGCACTTGTCTTTGGGCTGGACGACCCGGGTTCGATCCCACTCACGGCATGCGAATTTTCGGGTCTGAAAACTCCCTCTGTCTACCCAGCAGTAAATGGGTAGCTGACTAAAACTCAGGGAAGGTTCAAGGCAGCGGAAGGAGAGGGATGGGCTCCGCCTTCCATATGCTGTGCCCTAGACACGGTGATTTTTAACAAATCACCGCCGCTACGGCCATGGGCAGTGTGCGTCCAGGCTATGCGACCTTTACCTCTCAACTAAAATGTTTTCTGAATAAAATTATATAGAGTCGCGTTATGCAGTAAAAAAATTTTTTTTCTAAAACATTACTGCGTACATTATGTTAATATGACCCCAAATTAAATTCTATCAAACTTCCACTCAATATGATTTTAAGTTGAAGACTTATATTTCTTGTAAAATACATAATTTATTTAATAAATGATTAGATATTTATTAAACAATGGATACTTTTCTGATTTGAGGTAATGAAAGAAGGTTAACAAGTTAGTTTGTCCCCTAGTCGCCGCCCCATAAAGAAGGTAACATTCATATCGTCCCTATTTTCCTGAGTTTCATTTGTAGTGTGTGGTAATTAAAAAAAAACTTTTCCTGACACGTCCGACAGGTTTTATGGGGTTGCATGTATGGCTGAGTCTCTGAGATCCTTATTAAGGCCTCCATTCGCTAACTCTTTTCCGCAAGCATATCGTGTCTAAGGACTTATTAATCTCTTTCTATCTTCTGTATTTGTTGCGGTCACAAATCTGGAAAAAACAACAACCGGACTTAATTAATTTACAGCAGCGTGCGACTAAATAAATCTATCGTTTTACTCGACTTGACGTTTGTCAGATTATTAATTGTTTGCATTTATATCTGCCTGGCGCCATTTTAAACGTTCTGTTTCTACGACAAACCTGGAAAGGCGCACGCAGCAGAGGTGTACTCACCCATGGAGGAGAAATATGAAACAAGGTATGGTTTTGTTACTAGTTGGAGTTGGCCCCTCGATTGGTATAATATAATTAACTACTATATAATTATGTAACACTAGTAAAAAATTCCATTAATTATTTTGGAAGTTTTAATTAAATTAAATTATATCGCATTCTTCTCACAGAAATTTACCCCATTATTAAGAACTTGAAGTCAAAAGACGTTCACTACAATTACTAAATTCGCTGAGCGTTGGTAACTGTATAAACTAACAATTATCTTCCAGCTGTGAATAACATTGTTACTTGTGTTTTACTAGTCGTATACATTTAATCGTTGACAAAGGGTATTGTTTTTAGCTTTTATATTTCGCAAAGGAAATATTGCTGTATGTCGGGCGGCTTTGAATGGCAATCGTAAAGGAAGTGGCTGTCTGTCGAGGATCAAGGTCAAGTTTGACATGCGTGTGAACGGAGTAAGCGGAAGTAAGAAAATACGTGATTCGTGACGTCATTGACGAAGTTAGGGGATATTTTTAGTAAGATATTGATTGGAAGAGGGTCGATCACAACGAATAAAATGAAGTCTTAAAAGCATTAGCTAAAGTAAACTGATTTCTCGCTTTTCCCCCGTCAGTCCGGACAACAACAACGACTACAGGCTGAATAAAATCACGGTTGTATGTGTTAAGTAATCGTAATTTACTAGAAAAGTTTATTCCAGGCCTCAGCAACAAGATATCTTCAATGCCACAATGTCAAAGAAATAGCCACTGGACAACCAACCGATATATAATCATAGTATTAACTTCCCTCCCACTACAGGAAGATGTTGTACTGCTGGCATTTTTCCCGTTAAAATGAAGGACGAAGACTGTAGTCCACTGGAAGATGAGTTGGTAGCATAAAAACGTGACTAGACAAGAACAGAGATAACAAACAACTTGGGTAGATATAGAAAGGGTATTTATATAGATAAAAAAGAGAAGAAAGAAATAGAATGTTGCTTGCAAAAGAAGTGCCTTTGCGGACTCACTGTAAATGCCAGTTTACTTGTAACAGGGTGCTGTGAAGAGTAGATGAACATCAAGAGGGCTTCGCGCGTATTATATACGCTAAAAAGGCATGAGCCCGCTCTCACCAGACACGGCAGAGAAGAACGATGTTAACGGCTGCGAGGCTGGAGCAAAGAGACCGTTATTTAAAAAAAAAGGCGCTCTCCTGTGTTTTCTGCGGAGATTGAAGCAGTGGTCTGTGATTGGCTGATTTTCATCCAATCACAGGGCACTTAGAATTCACTGCGCTTAGTAATAATTCCAATAGTACAAAGCCGGAAGGTGAGGATAGAAAGACCAACACACCCGAGGTGGTACACTGGTCCTGCAAAAAATGGCTGAACAGTCACGTGGGCATTTCTCTGTAGGAGCGATTAATCACCTCTTTCTCAAAAAGCGTGGGATGATGAACTTCCTAGGACTAATCAGAACAATACATCAGACTGAGAGAACCGAACAGCTGATGCCACAGCAATTGGACTGATTGTCGAGTACGTATACTCGACTGGTATAGAAAAGACAAACAGACATTCGGCACACATTTTAGCATCACCACACTGGTAGTCATGTATAACAATATGCGGTAAAGCAGACAAAGCATGCACAAAGGCCCCTTGCAGCATTTTCATACTTTTAATCGAAACGGCTTGTTTTTGATTGACATTTCCCAATACAACGACAATGTCCACACCAATAAGTCTGATATTTCCTATTGCGAATACGTGATATCTTATTCAACATTTTATTATTAAACAACTAAGCATTGTGTGCGTTTGCTACGTACAGTTCACTCTATCTATGATATTGCAAACAATATGTATCCCTTTTTATATTAAACTAGAAAAATACCCATCCCAGGAGAGGTAAAATTAATTCTCAACACGGAACAGTTTTGCACCACTTTTATGTCTCCTTACAAAGACTACAATCAAGATGTAATAATACTAAACTTTATGTCTAGAATCCTTATTCCAATTTTGATCAAAATCCTTTACATGATTTTTTTTTCTCCTAGAAAATGTCTAATATTTAAGGCTTAAGCTTAAGGGATCTTAAGAATAAATTAAAATTAATGGAATCTTGCTTAATTGATGTCTCATGATGATGGATCAAATTCAATGCAAATCTGAAATATTTGAATCTTCAAATGGAAGGTTTTGCTCATATTATGCACCCTGAAATTTCCATTTAAAATACTACCAAGAAACTGAAATTTAAGGAATATTTATTAATTGATATCTAATACCTAGTGTTAAAATTTCACAAAAAATCTAAGTTATCTGAATTTATACGAGGAGCTCCACCCCTTTTTTACACCTTTTGTCTGAAGCAAAACCAAACAAAATATAGCCCACATTAACACCCTTACGCCTAGCAGCTGTATTTCAAAATTGATAATGATCGTTAATTAGTTTAGTAGTGAATTATATAAATATATAAACATATACACCTACCTAACTTTATATAGATACTAGTAGAATACCCGCCCTTGGACAGATATAAGCAATAAATATAACATTAGTTTTTAATTTTAATTTTTTCCCCCTTTTTTAGGCATTCTTTCATGTGGCTGTTGTATCGTACTTTAAAAGAACCACCTGCAGCCCCAACATATACAAATTATTTAGTCGATTCTATAACGCTGCATTGCTATACAACTTGATAAAAATTACAATTTCCATTAAATGAGCTGCTTTCAGTAAATCTAGTACTTTTTGGAGTGTATAGTTCGGTATTTTTATCTATATCTATTATTGAAAAATGTTTTTGCTTATTGATTAATAATGAAAAGTTAATTTAAACTAGCTATCCTATATTTCTTTTGTAATTCTTTATATATTAAATTATAGTATGTTTCGTAGTCTAATTTATAAGTGTTCATTGTCTTATCTGCTGACACAATAATATTTGATTCATGTGGAATCTTTTTAACCATTTGATCGATTTTTCTAATTGAGGAGTTATTATATTATTTTTCTTTTTTAATTTGTATATTTCTGATTTAGTTGATTAATTCTTGCTCGAGGATTAGGATCAAGGTTAAGTAGAGTAATCCGAGAAAAGAGTAGCGCTCTCCACTACACCCTGCCGTAGTAGCAAATGAAAGGGGAGCCTTCGGGTTGTCCTCAACTATATTGGCATATTTTAATAATGTTTTAACATACACAACATGTTATTTACCGTGTTAGTGTTGTAGAAAATTTTGTAAGTATTTCAGAATGAATTTGTGTATTAAAATGCTTCTCGTGCTGAATTGACTCAGAAAATATATCATTTTATGACTGTAATTATGTGGATTTGAATAGGTTCTTAATGCTTGATGTGAGAATGTCGTCAATTTAGCACAGCTCGAAGCTAAGAGCAGTTTATATTTTGTCAATTCAGGGTTATTATATTTTAGATACTAAAAGTGACTGCTTCGCTATGGTAACAGTAATAAAAGCAACAAAAAAAGAACAATCCACAGGGGAGAGTGTCTAAGTGGAAACCCGGTCATGAAATGGATGAACCAAGATGACGTGGAACATGTGCAAATAGCACCCGTTAATGTTTGAGATGAGAATTAATAATATGTATTATTTAGATTATTCGGACTTCTTTTCTAATCTTGAATGTTATTCTTACAACGGTCACACCTATGTAACCCCCGAGCTTCTTCAGGCCCATCTTGTCGAACTCGGGAATCTTTCTATCGAACTGGGGAATCTGTACGGAATTTCGAGCAGAACTCTTTATTTAATCCACGGGGTTAGCTTGCTCTCGTTCCGTCAGTCATGACCGGGTAAAAGTCTTAAAGAATTCATAATTGTATTCTTAGTATCGCCCGCACTGAGGATTGAACCTTTAACCTCTAGAAGACTGGTTATTATTTATAATTTTACACCACGGATAAAAAAAAGGATGCTGTTCGAAAATCCGAACAGATTCCCGAGTTTGACAGAAAGATTCCCGAGTTCGACAAAATACACCTGAAGAAGATCGGGGGTTACATCGGCCAAAATGCGATTTTGTTTTAATCTAACACGGTGAGTTAAAATATCAAACTAATCATGATAATTTTAAATGTCGTTAATTATGCGTTTGTACACTCCAATAGTTAACATATACTATTACAAGGTCATATGATGGGGCATCATCACCATAAGTTTATTTTATTTCATCAAAAGTCTCCTTTGGTGTGCGTCCTTTCAAATAAAAAAACTGGATCACTGCGCGACACTCAACTGGCTCCATTTCACACCTGACTCAGTTCAAACACCTGTAAATCAGAAACCACGATTAGTTCAGGGCTGTTTTTTTTTGTAATATAACCAATACAAAAATAAATCATTACACATGCAAAATTTCATCTAGATCAGACGACTGGAAGTGGGTCAGGGGCATTACTTATTGAACGCCCCTCGTGTGTCACCAAGAATGCCTTTGTTCTTCTTAATCTGTTCCATCTAATTAAACTATCATTTCTTTTGAGAGATATCTGAGACTAAGACTACAAACGAATGCCAAACTGACATAGGTTACATAACGAATTGTAATTTCTTGTTTCTTTATTACTTTTGTTCACCCCCCCCCCTCAAGCAAGGCATATTGCCACCGAGGCGTACGGGGTACTGATAATTAGGGGTCAGATTTATATTTCATTTTTAATTGGGAGTTTTGCAGCAAGATCTTTATTCACAGTATAATTTAATTTCTGCATGCCGTCGGAGAAACGGAGCAGGCAGGGAATTCCAAAAGCAAGCCATCCGAGAAAAGAACGCTATTAGAGTAGAAAGTTTTCCGGCATCTGGGGACCTCAACAGTGAATGGGTAATATTTTCCTGCTAGTCAAGTGTGTCGGGTGTATTTACGTTAGGCGTGGAGTGCAAGTGTAGCAAGTTCATCGGAGCACATTCCGTGGAAGTACTTGTAAAACAAACACAGGGATGTAACGTTGCGGCAATGGGATCAAGGGTTGTAGCTAGGTAGGCAGAGCTGCACCTATTAGGTCAGAGACTCTTTTTGTATCCTCTCCAACAGGGAGAGGTTAGTTGTTTGTGCGCCATCTCACATGTGGTAACAATACTTCATGCATGAGCGGATGGTAGCTTTATAGCGATATAGGATACTGACAGGTGCGACAGGTTTACTAGCTCAGTAGAGCGAGCCCGCCTTATTTGCAGCAGACTTGGCACTATCTTCTATGTATTTATTCCAATTCATGTGTCCTGTTAATTTTGGCCAATATGTTTTAGCGTTAGACTCTCAGGAAGGGTACTAAAAGTCATAACAGTCGGTGGTTGAAAAAAGTTACCTATAATTGTTAAAGAAAAGGAGCTTTGTGTTGGTAGCGTTAAATGTAAGCATCCATGTCTGGCCTCATTCTATTACAGACTGGAGATCATTTTCTAAGGAATCAGACATTGCTTTTGATGTGTGTGTTTGTGTTCTATTTTCCCGCATGTCGATATTAGAGCGCCGTATCGTCAGCAAATATACCCATCTCGGACGCGACTTAGTTAAGAAGGATCTGGTATATTTAAATATTCTTCTCGTAATACCGCAAAACTTGCTTTTCTATTAGAAGCCGCCGGGAAGCGACCGAGAGGAAGAACAGTGGTGAGATGGGCAGATGCCCTGCACAATCATTTCTGTACAATCGGCCTTCACCCGCACCAAGCCTGTGATCGTTCCAAGTGGAGACAAAAATACATTATTGCGAACCCCGCGTAGCTCAGGATCAACGCACGAGAAAAGGAAGGAGTAGAGGGATAAAAAAAGAAGGCGAAGAAGAAGAAGGCGAAGAAGAAGAAGGCGAAGAAGAAGAAGAAGAAGAAGAAGAAGAAGAAGAAGAAGAAGAAAAAGAAGAAAAAGAAGAAGAAGAAAAAGAAAAAGAAGAAAAAGAAGAAGAAGAAAAAGAAGAAAAAGAAGAAAAAGAAGAAGAAAAAGAAGAAAAAGAAGAAGAAGAAGAAGAAGAAGAAGAAAAAGAAGTAGAGCATATGAATATATTTCCCTTAGAAAACCTTCATACCAAACCATGTCAAATGCATCGGATATATCAAGCGCTACCGCCCTAGCTTTACCTGCCTTATCAAGTGTATGGTGTATGTGTTTAGAGATCAGTGTTAACATATCTGCAATAGAACGGTTTGTCAGAAAGAAGTTTAGCATTTTCAAGGTGGCGGACTATCGCTTTATTAATTATTGATTCAAAGATTTTAGCGAAGAGCGGGAGGAGACTTATGGGGCGATAATTTTGTGGGTCAGTTCTTTCACCAGATTTATTTAAAACTTGCACCACAGAAGCACTTTTTCCAGATATCGAGGAAGCAAGATTTATTTTTGATGGAGTTTGAAAGGGAACGGGAAGCATCTCAGCAGAGCATTTCTTTATTAATATAGCAAGCATAACATCTAGTCCACATGCTTAGGAAGTGTCAAGGGTTTTATGATATCCAGTACGTAGTGTGGTTTCCGTCTGTAGTAAGAAATGCGGGAGAGACTTGTTCATAGAGTTACAAACTGTAGTTTAAGGCGAACCGCTGGGCAAGCAGTTTAGGCTTATCCGTTTCTGTTCAAGCGACATCATGGTGGTTTGTTAGTATAGGAATTGTTTATTGCATATTTTTCACCACACTATTATAGATTTTCCAGGAATCGCAAGTTCCTAATTTCTGTGACACGATGCGATTTCTAGTCATCTCAGTCAACCTGCTCTTATTTGCGGCTATTACACTCTTATAGTGGTTTCTTGATGCCATAAAGTTGTGTCTATTTGTAGCTGACTCGTGACGGTTGAAACGATGGAATCTTTCTTGCCGATGCGAAATAACAGCTGCATAACTCGAAGAGAAACATTGGGGAAAGTGGAGCTTACTATTGAATTTCCGCGTCGGGACAAATGTTTCTATTGAATATTGACAAATATTCACAAATATTGACAAATGTTTACTATTGAATTTCCGCGTCGGGACAAATGTTTCTATTGAATATTGACAAATATTCACAAATATTGACAAATGTTTACTATTGAATTTCCGCGTCGGGACAAATGCTTCTATTGAATATTGACAAATATTGACAAATATTGACAAATGTTTACTATTGAATTTCCGCGTCGGGACAAATGTTTCTATTGAATATTGACAAATATTGACAAATATTGACAAATGCTTACTATTGAATTTCCGCGTCGGGACAAATGCTTCTATTGAATATTGACAAATATTCACAAATATTGACAAATGTTTACTATTGAATTTCCGCGTCGGGACAAATGTTTCTATTGAATATTGACAAATATTGACAAATATTGACAAATGCTTACTATTGAATTTCCGCGTCGGGACAAATGCTTCTATTGAATATTGACAAATATTCACAAATATTGACAAATGCTTACTATTGAATTTCCACAAATATTGACAAATATTGACAAATGCTTACTATTGAATTTCCGAGTCGGGATAAATGCTTCTATGCCTTCTTTTACCCATTCAGTTACATTCTTTGCACACTATACAGCAGGAAGAAAAAAGGTTTTATTCCAAAGTGTATTTCTGATAACATCTCTGAGGAATTCCCAATCAGCACATTAGTAGTATCTCGTTGTGTTGAGTAACATCGCTTCGGTTTGGGGTCAGAGCGTTAATGCAATATCAACCATTATTACAAGATGATCAGCATCCCCGAGTGCGCTATGAGCACATGTTACACGAGCCTTAGCAGGCTTGTTAAGATTAAGTCTAGAAATGGGGATTGCTGGTCTTCACGATCTGAGAGGAATGTCGAGTGTTTTACAAAGGAGCTGCTTTTACATTATACAGGTGTTGAATATTGTTTATATACTTCCTATGTAGGAGATTAGACACAAAGTCAGGTAGGATTTGAAAAACCAGTGCACAAGCCTACAAAAATGCCCGAGCAGCCCTGCCAGAATCCATCGATAGGGGCGCCTCAGGCGATTAGCAATAAACTAACACCCTTTCAAGAAGAAGGTAAAGCCTGGGAGGAATATTGATAGTGATCTCAGCGTCTTTCACTTACGATATCTTTAAAAATATCTTCCTCTTTTTTATACTAGACTAAACAAATACACGTCCCTGGTTTGAAGAAAATTTACGTAGACGATAATACACAAATATTCTGAAACACAAATATTTTAAGACAGTAGAAATTGGCTCTCTGATCTCGCCTTGCCCGGTAGTGGCTAACGGCAAGAAAGGAAATATATGACATCTTGGCACACTGACGTTTTCTTACTGACTGTTTAAAAAGGGGTGGGAAAATGTTTGGGCGAAAATGCCTCTCACGCACAAAAGCTTTCCGACCGGATAACGTATCAATCAACTGCGTTTATTTGTATACGTTTTGTCAAACGGTGACAACCGAATAATCTTGTTATTAATAAATGGTGGAACTTTAAAAGTCAGTCTAGACTGTTAAAATTCATAAATAAAAAGGTACTATGCTCATAACGGCGTGCATCGTAGGTCTGAATATTCCCGGGAGGTCATATCTTGAGTATATGTCCCCCCGAGACTCAAAAGCCTAAAATACTGTCAAATATTAGGAGAAAGGAAAATATTTTGAATTATATATATATATATATATATATATATATATATATATATATATATATATATACACCTAAGAATGCCTGGTATTTTTCATTTCTTCTTACTTTATTTCATGCCATTTAACAATCATTTTATTGGGGATATATACTTACTAAGACATTAAATGAATGGCAATTAACATAGGTTCCATAACTAATCGTGATTGGCTTACCTGGAAATAGTGGACCCGGAGAAAACATATATTTCGACCCTCGATGTGTACCGTTTTAATATCTTGTACAAGCTCTGTATACCCATACAGCTTACTCGCTTTACTTGTGGCTGTGTGTTTTCACAATCTCTGCGTCTGCTTTATGCTAAATTGATACAATTAGAAAGGGAAATACTGTAGAATATCTTTTGTATTCACACAAATCTCAGATACAAATTTGCTGGCTTTTTACACAGAAGATTGCTTAACAACGCTATTAAAACGACCCCATAAACATATTACCAAAACCAGCAAGATTATTGCTTTACTAATCAGTCACTTCTTATCAAGGCTAAAAGCCACTAGAGAATAAGGGTTAATGAGATTGATGGATTGTCAGTTAAAACATGAAGAATATTATGAGAAGATTTAAAAAAAATGGAATAAATTAAGTTTGATTATTTATGGTGACGGTTTATGACAAATGTTTGTTTTATATTGATTTGAAAGACGACTATGTTCTAGTCTGCAGGGAAGCAGTCTCGTAGTATTGTGTTTCACGGACAGGAAGCCTTTGGAAAGATACTCTCTTCGTGGAAATTCCGTTTGGTATTAGGAACACGGAGGAAGAAAGAGAAGTTATTTTTTGGTCATGGTAACAAGACGAGTTCTTGCTGTGTATGTCTTATGAGAAGGAACAAGAGATTGGAGCTCAGTCGAGCATTGTCCATGGAAATAACGATAGAGTAGAGAAAGACTAGCAACGAAGGAACCAGAGATTGGAGCTGTTAGATAGTGAGGTGTGCCCGGAAAAGGGGAGAGTAAAAACGGAAGTCAGAAATGACGTTACGTCTGTTCGGAGCTTGTTCTGCTTCGTGTTCCTGACTACCAACGGAGGCGAACGTAAGAAACGGCCGGTCCGCTACCAACTAGGCTGGGACCGGGGGAAGAGGGCACACTAGCCCCAAGTGGCATGAGTGTTGTATGATAAATCTCCCCCAAAGTAATTCCTCTGTTCTCTCTCTCTCTCTCTCCCTGTCTCTCTCTCTCTCTCTCTCTCTCTCTCTCTCTCTTGTACAAACGTTTCTCGTTCTGTCGTGTCTTGTTCGAAATAAAACACTTTTTAAAACCAGATCCGCATCCGCGTGGTCTCTCTACCAACGGTAAGTTTAACAACAGCGACGAAGCCCGAGATGCAGCGAACAACAAAGACGAACCCCGGGTACACACAGCACGAAGGTAGACCGCAATGTAACAATTGGAGCACGCCGCGCACCTTCCATAGAAATAACGATAGAGTAGAGAAAGACTATCAAGATCTCTTTTGTGAGAAACGGCTGTAAATAACAGAAGATATTGTTCCTCACAAGCTGGGATGGATTTTTAAAAGCATAATTTTTTTATGTATGTTTTAGAAATATGGTCAGTATTTTTTTCTAGAGAGTTGCGTTCACAGTGTGGGAGATTTTTACACCTACATCTTGCATAAGCAGTTTTGTTGTATTAAATTCCCAATGTAGCTGCTCGACTGAGCTCCAATCTCTGGTAACCTCCCTGTAAAATGTTCACAACAAGAACTCGTACCTCTACAATCACTACAAATAACTTTTTTAAATTTTTTCTTTGTGTACATTAAACAAAACTGAATTTCCATGAACAGACTTTCTTTCCAAGAACTTCTCATATGTAGAACACATTACGACGGGACTGCTTCCTTGCAGACTACTACTTCAATATCAACAAACCTGTCGAGCCCCACTCTTAAGTAATCAAATGTCGTTCATTCCGTCTACCTTTTTCAATCCTCTCTTAGTATTGTTCATCATCCAAATGACAACCCCATCAACTGTTATCCTCGAGTGGCTTTTGGCCTTGGTAAGTGGTGACTCGTTAGTGCAAAAAAAGATATGTTCTTTTTGTATATGATTTCAAAATGAGGGAGAGATTTATGCCTCAGTCTGCATTATATTTCTTTATTTCTTTATTTGTTGTCACAAAAGAAATTGTGCCGTTTTTTATTATAACATAGCACACTAATTTCCTGTTGTCCCTTACATGATAAGTGTCTCATCAACTACGGATGAAAAAACATTAAATCTCATAGTTCAGCAATTCATGTTAGAACAGTATCTTCAAAGGAAAAACTATTCGACACTTGTTTGCAAGGAGGACAAGCAAACAAGGTGTGGTCACCGGCGATCTTTAATACGTGGATCATGTATGCTTATTTAACACAAGGTCAGGTGAGGTTTTGAAAAAGCAGCGGACTAGGTGAAGTGCACTCTGGCCTACAAAAAATGCTTAAGCAGCTCTGTTGGCATTCCCGAGTAGGGTCACCTCAGGCGATTAGCAATAAACTAACCCCTTTTCCGAAAGTAGATAAAGCTTTTGAAGGTGGACCTCCGAAGACTGAACAGAACTATATTCCAGCCCGACAGCAATAAAGCCACTGTCGGACTGATTATCAAGGACGTATACTAGATGAATGTGAAAAACCGGATAGCCCAAACGATGCAATAAAATTAATACATATAGTGAGATTTTTTATATACCGTCTTTATTATTAAAAAAACTCCTCAGAAATGAATGGAGATATTATATTTTTATAAGAAAAAAATGTATGTAGATTGCCTGTAGTTGTATTAAAGTCACAATGACGGTTTAAATTTTGGAAGGAACTCTTACTCATGCAACACTGACAATATTACCAGCACCTACGCTTTGTTTCAGCTGTCAAAAACTAATCTGCCCGTCTGATTTCAATCAGTCTTTTTTTTAAGTCGGTGTACCTCTACGAATGCAAATTAGTTTCTAGAAAAATTCCCAACTATAAACACTAGTTTTTTTTTTACAAAATCGCCGCTCGACACGCCAAACATATTTCACACGTTGAAGCCGATGAATTTTCTTCTATATTGGTACAAATTTTATGAAAAATTTTATAAATATTTTTATTTATTATTTAAAAAAGTATCTTACTTTGTCGGATTTTATTCAAAGTTTTTCTTATTTTAAATAATGTAAACAAAAATTTATCAACATTTTTGTTGAATTTTAAGGAAGAAAAAAAAACTAGTCAGTGTACGTTTAGGTATTGGCAGAAAAGCTTAGAAAACTTCCAATCGTTAATTAAATTAATATTTGCTAAGAATTTTAAGCCAATTTAAATGGCTTTCAATTCGACGGTGTAAATGCTTTCAAATTTCGAAGAATCAGAAAGTAATTCATTCGTTTTTTTTAATTA
Source organism: Sepiola atlantica (assembly GCA_963556195.1). Classification (NCBI taxonomy): domain Eukaryota; kingdom Metazoa; phylum Mollusca; class Cephalopoda; order Sepiida; family Sepiolidae; genus Sepiola; species Sepiola atlantica. The sequence goes on along the minus strand of OY744522.1, from coordinate 169,798,381 downwards.
AAAAAAAAAAAAGATTGAAATGGCCGACTTGTTTACAAATAAACTGAAATGCATTCTGGTGGATTAATCTCGGAATGAAATTATTTTTAATAGAATTTAAAATAAATCGTTTTATTTTATGTTATTGTAATTTTTATTTCAACAAATATTTTATTATTAGTACATTTTTTAAATAATTCAATGTGTAAGTCATGTAGTGACGAAAAACGCACGTACAGACACACAAGAAGTCGTCACACAATTTTATTTATATATAGATAATAAAAAAACAATAAGAAACAATAGTGACAGGTTTTATATACTAACATTTACATTTTTTACTATTAGTACTGACTATTTATTCATAATGTGAAAAGGTGAATTTTCTTACAATTTCAGTCCTCAGTGAGTCAAACACGAGTTTTCCTGTTTCGTCAGTAATTTGCTCTCGTGTGAAGAACTAATATATAAAACTAAATCTATACGTGTATGTGTGCGATGTTTGTGTGTTCCCTATAGAAAGAAAGGTTAGAAACTCTACATGAAATCTAAAAGTGTATTCTTATGTAAAATGTACCGGGAAAGACGGTGAAAGTGTTCTGAATTTTCAAGTTCACCCTTAACGAACTTATGATGACATAACTTCCTAAAAACTTCAAATATATCCTATTTTATGAAATTTAAATAATGTGTATAAATTTTCTAGGGAAGACAATGGAAGTGGCCCCGAGTCTCTAAGTGCTCTCTTAACCTAAGGAAGCTATGAGGGGGGGGGGCAACCTTCATTTTCATGAAATTTATATCATATGTATAAAATTATCTGGGGAAGTCAATGAAAGTTGTCCTGAATATCAGTCACTTAGAGGTAGGGCAGATAGATACCTGTCCTACCTCTAAGTGACCCGTTGGGACACAACCCCCTTAAAACTTCAAATACGTATATCCGATTCAAATGAAATTGAAACCATATGAATAAGACACTAATTCCGTAGTTTTCCAACATTTCAGCTTCTTCCGACTATATTAGGGGGGCGAAACGGGAGTGGTAAAAAAAAAGTAAAAACAAAGACAGTAATATGGCGTTATGAGAATACTGAAAAAGAACACAGTAGTGATCCTCATTCATTCCCGAGCAACGTCGGGTGTTTCTGCTAGTAACTTATAATCTTACCTTTTGGGTTAATTTATGCTAAAAATAATGTAAGAAATAATAGGTATTTGAAAAAAAAAGAAGATATTTTAGGGCAGTTTTCCACCGGTCACTTTGGCATAATGATGAGAGTGTTCGCTAATGTGCCGGAAGACCGGGTTTCAATCCTCGGTCGAGTCATACAAAAGACTAAAAAAACGGTACTTGATCCTTCCTTGCTAAACACTCAACATTTATAAAGTAGGGATCAGTAGTAAGTGGTGCAATCCAGAAAAAGGAGCGTCGCTCACCGCTACATCTCTACGTGAGAACCAATGAAAAGAGAGCCTTCTGATCGCCTTTGCCTACAATGGATTAATTTATTTTTTATTAGCTCCTCGAGAGCCATATAACTCAATGAAACACTAATGAAACTAATCTGTGAAAATAAGACGATAGATAGACTAACGGTATAACGTACTAACGAACACTGAAAAACAGTATAACCTACTAACGATATAATGTACTAACATACAGTGAGAAAACGATAGAACGTACTAACTATATAATGTACTTATATACAGTGAGAAAACGATAGAACGTACTAACGATATAATGTACTAACATACAGGGAGAAAACGATATAGCGTACTAACCATATAATGTACTAACATACAGTGAGAAAACGATATAACGTACTAACGATATAATCTAATAACGGACAGTGAAAAAAGTATATAACGTACTAACGATATAACGTACTAACGGACAATGTAAACACGATATAACGTACTAACGCTATAACGTATTAACAGACAGTAAAACAACGGTATGGCGTATTAACGATATAACGTACTAACGGAGAGTGAAAAAACGATTGAACGTACTAACGATATAACGTACTAATGAACAGTGAAAAAACGATATAATGTACTAACAATATAATGTACTAACCTACAGTGAAAAAACGATATAAAGTACTAACAATATAACGTACTAACGGGCAATGTAAAACGTACTAACGATATAACGTACTAACGGACAGTAAAAAATCGATATAACGTACTAACGATATAACGTACTAACGGACAGTTAAAGAACGATAGAACGTACTAACGATATAACGTACTAACGGGCAGTGCAAAACTATATAACGTTCTAACGATATAACGTATTAACGAACAGTGAAAAACGATATAACGTACTAACGATATAACGTATTAACGAACAGTGAAAAACGATATAACGTACTAACGATATAACGTACTAACACACATTGAAAAAAACGATATAACGTACTAATGTACTAACGATATAACGTACTAACGGACAGTGTAAACACGATATAACGTACTTACGATATAACGCACCAACAGACGGTTAACATGGTTGTTCAAAAATGCTATTTATAATCGTCTCCATGTAAAATAACCAATTCAATTCACATAATCAATGTGTAACATGCGACCCCAGCGAAAATGAACGTCAAGGAGTCACAGTGATTCACCGAGAGACATTGTGACGCTTAAGGCTACCATTCGATTGAGACACTTTCCCACATACAATACACACATCATTAAGCTAAGTGCAATACTGACATTCATCCTGACTTGTGCAGAGCGAGAAGGACTAGTCCGGGTCCTAGTGTTAGTCGCCTTTTATATAAGCAGACACGTCCACACATTTCACATTTCTGGGATTTCCTCAACCACTTTTTCAGGAAAAGGCTCAAAAACCAGAATAAGCCTTGCTAAACGCTTAGCTGACATATTTTGTATTTCTTGTTTTGTAAACACCTCAACAATTCTTGCATTGAATCCTGGCGCATACTAATTCTTCCCAGGGGACCCCATTGATGTTTGTTGTTGACTGTTACTGCGACCGCTTACTCAGAATCAGTTAACCATAAAACAACTGGTCGACGAAATACTAGACGAACCACACGACAAAACCACCTGAATTATTTCATGATCATCGACTTCACACTGAATATGTTAGCTCGCTGCAATACTTATACATCCGATACATAAAACTTCCAGAAGATTTTTTACCATTTTTCACAACCAAATAGGTCCCGCACTGTCTGCCAAGCTCCAGCCCCTGTCGACTCACCGCAGAGTTGCCTCACTGTGCTTGCTTTGTAACTACTTCCACAGAATATGCTCCGATCAACTTACTGCACTTGTATCCCTATAGACGAAAATACACCCGACCCACCCGGCTGACTGCTAAATCCCGGCCCTTCACTGTAGAGGTCCCTAGGTGCTTATTTCCTCGGATTCCATGCCTTTAGAATTCTTTTCATGCTCCCTGTTTCCTTGATAGTACTAGCATGCGGAAATTTAAATGTAATGTGAACAAATATCTTAATGTCCAACCCCCATAATGCTGGTCCCTATCATAGTAGCCTCTTACACTTCAGTGGCAATATGCCTTGTTTGGGGTGAACAAAAGTAAAAAATGCCAATGTCTGCAGAAAGTGTCTGCACTAGATGGTCCATGTCTCACATACACATTAGAGACGTGTAAGCGCACGTGTCTTGTACACGATTATTTGGGTACTAACTCTCATAGGTTCATGCGGCTAAAGCCTTGCAGCTTCCCATACGCACCGAAAGTATTTAAAAACTTGTAGTTCATCGAGATAGTGTACAACCAACGTATAAACTCTCGGCCGTTTCATTCAATTTTTTCTCTCAATGTTGATATGGTGTTATGATCGTCCAGATGCTGGTTGATAAATGATCACGTGTTCGGTTATAATAATCGTCAAGTGGATAACGACGCGGACTGACGAACTGGGTGAGCCAAGTTCGAATCCAGTCAGTTCTATAGTACGACTTTCACTTAGAGATGTTGGCAACCCTCATGTGTCTCCTCTTGTAAGAAGGTCAACATCAAGCCGAGCAACAAAGTAGTACGATGCAGATCCGTACGCATTTATTTAACTTACTATCACGCGGCATAAAAAAAAACAGTCTAGCCGTCTTCGCATGATTTTATATGATTATTTCCAACAGAGTTCATTCTTCAAACTCTTCGGCCTAACATTCACAGGTAACATGAATTGGAACAAATGCATAGAAGACATTGCAAAGGCTGCTGCAAAGAAGGTGGGCTCCCGCGCTAGAAAAATACTTATATCTCTACAAAGCCACCATTCGCCACATATGGGCCGGTGCATCAACCACTAGTCTCTCTCTATTGGACAACGGCCAAATAAAAGTATCCAATCTAATAGGTATCGCATTGATTCCCTGTCTCATCGCCACAACGTTGCATCCCTGTGCTTGTTTTACAAGTACTTTTTTTATGGAAATCGACCCAGACAAGGCATGGAGCCACTTGATGTAATGAGCTAAAAATAAAAAATACTACTTCAATGTCAAAAACTTGATAACGATAAGTGTTAGAAGGATAGATTCCGACCCAGAAAACGGCAATTTTCCCCCCTTTGTTAGAAAAATCACACATGGAATATAAGGACTAAAGGACAAAATAAGGGAAGCTAGTTACTCGGCTGCCGAAAGTAAACCCAAGGTCCACTTTTTATTCTCTCAGATGGAATGTTCTTCTGATGAATTCGTAAATACCCCCGTCTAACCAGACAAGCATGAAAATCCCAGATCTTCACTGTACAGATGTACGGATGCCGGAGAGTCTTCTACTCTGATAGTTGCTTCCCTCGAACTGCTAGACTTTGGAATTCCCTCTCTGTTTCCTGTTTCCCCGACTGTATTAACATGTAGGAATTTAAATGTTATGTGAACAGACACCTCGCTGCTCAACTCCCTGCTGAGAGAGTCCCCGTAGGCATGGCCCTAAATTCACAATAGCCCCTTACGTCTCAGTGGCAATGGGCCTTGTTTGGGGTGAATATGAGTTTTTTTTTAAATGTCTAAGTAAGGTGAAAAAATAAATAAAACCAAGTAGAGACAAACATTACATTTTACGATGCACAGGTCGTTTCTTCTATATTCTATTCACTTGGATAAGATCAAAGTGTAGTATCTGTTCCGATGGATACTGCATCCCATAGACTGGTATTGTCTTGGCCTTCGGGGCTTGATTTACGCCGGTCTATGGGTCTGTCCTGTGCAGTTCTAAGAGGTCCACCTTCCCAGGCTTCGCCTCCCCTTTTTGGAGAGGAGTAAGTTTATTGCTTACTGCCTGAGGCGCCCTTACCGGGGAATGCCGACGGGGCTGCCCAGGTAATTTTTAATGGCCAGAGTGCTCACCTCTCGGGCGTTGGCTTTTCAAACCCCACTTTCCCGACCCGACCTTGGGTCACATCTTACTTGTGGGAGTAAGATAAAACTGGCCTTGTACCTAACTCCTGGAGAGGAGTAAATAAATACTCACTTGGATAACTTATTTCCCACCACAACCGAAACTTTACGCAAACAAAAGCGGGATTTCATAAACAAACGCGGTAGGTCGTCTTTATCCAATAAAACCGATAAAAAAAAATTCACAACGAAAATGTTCAGAAAAGCATTAACAAAGGTGTGCTAATATTTCTTTGGATAACTAAAGAATAACATAGTATTGGTTTAAGGGCCGAGGGTACGTAATTGGCCAAGTATATATTGTCACGTACAATGGAATTGGTAATGCCCAGTTGAAATGTGTATCTTTCACTCTCTCTCATATATATATATATATATATATATATATATATATATATATATATATATATATATATATATATGTATATATATATATATATATATATATATATATATATATTGTAATCAAGGTAAAGCTAACATCCACAGAATTCAAACCGGGCTTATAGAGAGTGTTTAATATCAAATAGAGCTTTTATATATTTATGATTATTTTTATTTATACATACACGTACATAATCTGCGACACTGGCATGTCGATGTTATCGATCAACAGCTGTTAGAAACTGAGATCTTATCAGGCAGAATGAAAATCTGATACTTCTCTTAAGTCATATTTGGAAAGAAACTCTCTTTCCAAATATGGCTTAAGGAAAGGATCAGAAACTTTTATTCCAAATATGATCTAACGGAAAGATCGGATTTTTATACTACCTAACTGCTGTTGATCGATAACAGCGACATACCAGTGTCGCAGGTTATGCACATGTCTGTATAAATAAAAATAATCATATATATATATATATATATATATATATATATATATATATATATATATATATATATATATATATATAGGGAAATTGAAAAAAGGAAAACAAAAATTTTTTATTTATGTATTTATCAACGTTTCGTTTTTATTTCAAAACTTCCTTAGGATGATTGTCTGAATAAAATAACACACAAGTACAACATGTTTGAAACAGAGGTGGTGGCAGGTGTAGGCCTAGAAGAGGCCGCTTATGAAAAAATAAATTATGAAATATAAATAGATGGTGGCAGTGGGAAATTGAGTTTACAGTAAAGAGTGTGGGAGAAAATGGTGGCAGTTGGAGTAATCAGATAATTAGGGAAGAGGAGTGAGCAAGTGTTACGTAGGTTAAGAGACGTCGTTTATGATAAGATCAGTTATAGGCTCATCGGCATCGTGGGAGACATTACAATAACTGTGGAATGGTTAAGAGCGAAGAATGGTAGCGGTCGGAATTAATTTAAACTATGAAGGAGGAGGGGGCAAAATAAGACATGTTTATTGAATCTTTTTTTTAATTAACCTTCAGGTGAGAGAGCGGAAGGTTTACAAAATCAGAGTCGCATAATAGGACAGTATAGGAGGGAGGGGTCGGGATAGGAGGGGGTCGAGAACAAGATGTAGTGTGGGGAAGGTGTATATATATATACATGTATTTATATATATATATATATATATATATATATATATATATATATATATATATATATAAAGCTAGATATGTGTACATGTTTATATATTTCTATGTAAAGGATTAAATCCTAAACTAATTAACCGATCATTATGATTTATCGAATATATATTATAGGTAACACAGGAAATAACGTGAGATCATTATTATTTTTTTGTAAGCTTTACAATTTAGGTGATCGTTATCCGAATCCCTAAAATACATAAAAGAAAAATTAAGAACCAATATTTTCCATATTTCTTATAGCCGTTCTGGGACGAGTATCTTCTGATAATCCTTCGGTCAGTAGTAATTATCATCTCTCCTATACTGAAGACTGCGAAAAGCAAGAAACATTTGTGTCCGTAGGTAAAACTAATTAATGTTTATTTATTAAAATATTGTTGCATGCATTAATGATAACGAAGTGTTTGAAAATACTAAATATTTAATATATCCTAAAGAGTTGAAATTAAACTGTGAACATACGGGAACACAAGCTACATTTCTTGATTTGGATATAAAAATTGAAGATAAGATATTTATCTATGAATTGTTTTATGAAAGAAATTCATTCCCTTTTCGTATCGTGCGGATGCCACATAACAATAGTATCTGTCCTGTGTATATTTTTTACGGGAGCATCATGTCCGAATTTCTGAGGATTGCTTGTGTTACCTTAAAATTAGTAGATTTTATACTCCTAATTTCTGACTTAATAATAAGAATGATTAAACAAGGTGGCGATCATAATAAAATATTTAAACAATTAAATAAGGCAATTACTCGCCATCCTGACGCTTTTAAATCATATCAAATTAATCAAAATAAATTGATAGAGCAAATCCGTAACTATCTAAATAAAAATAATGTACAATATGTATATATATATATATATATATATATATATATATATATATATATATATATATATATATATATATACTAATTATATTTAAAACAAAAAAATACATGTATATATATATATATATTAATTTCTAAATATTTTTAACATAAAACTATAAATCGCCTAAAAAATAGTGCAATGGATTCGGCCGAACACTTTAAAATACAAAAAGAATTTGTAATTAACGGATACATTTTATTGGACACAGACGAGCAGCGTAGGTTAGGATGGCATTTTTTAATAACTAATATAAGTTAGCAAAACGTATATCTGGAACAAAACTTAGATCTAATATACGGAACGTTTATTTTCTTGCCTTTTAAGGGAAGTGGGGTCTGACGAACTCTGCTGGGAAGCCATGAAATAAAATACTGTTTTGTTTTTAAATTCCCGAAACAGTTTTTCATGGTAAAAAACTGATGATCCATTAAATAATGTTAAGACTAGTGTAAATTCTTGGAAGTAAACTAATATAGTGACTGTTAAAAGTTAATCGACTTACAAAAGTGATTTTTATGTCCCCGTACAGGTATAAAAATCAAGATATACTACTAAATCTCATGGCTAGAATTTTTATTCCAATTATGATTAAATAAAATTACATGATTTTAATTCGAGAAAATGTCTAAAATTTAAGGCTTAAGCTAAAGAGATCTTAAGAATAATCATATATTCAGGGAGTCTTACTTAATTGGTGTTGAATGACGATGGATCGAATTTATTGCAAATCTGAAATATTCGAATTTTCAAATGGCGGTTGTCCCCATATTAAGCCCCTGAAAACACTTTAAAATATTCCAAAGAAAATGAAATTTGGGGAATATTTATTAATTGATGTCTAACACCTATTGTATTTCACAAGAATCTGAATTTTCGTGCGGAGTTTCCAACTCCATTTTACCCCGTTTGCATTAAACTAAATTAAACTAAATATAGCCCACTTTATCAGCATTACGCACACTTAATAATGACCTGTTATATTGTTTAGAATTAATTCCTGTACATATAAATATATAAACATATAAACATACCTAATTTTAGAAATTATAATTACGGAAAATCAAATACACACATACACATGTACATATACACCTATGTATATATATATATGTATATTATATATATATATATATATATATATATATATATATATATATATATATATATATATATATATGAATGTATCGATAGAGAAAGAAAGAGACATACATGAATATGTTATATATATATATACATTACAATTGTATCTAAGAAAAAACTATTTTTAGTTGGACAAAGATCAATCATCAACTTGCAAATACTAGTAGCTCAATACTTAGTAAATATATACGTATTTTAATTACTTTTAAATGATGTTCTAAATAAAGAGCATATGCAAAGGTATCATAGTGGTTAACAGCTGTTTCAAGGCAGTGTCTATTTTAAGTAATACAATTAGGTATACTTCGTTTTTAAACACTGGATTTTTATGATCTTTTTATCAAAAGGTGTCCAGAACAAATATAAACGAAGAACAATGTCCTAAAAAGTTACAAATTCCAGCCAAAACAATGAAAAACTTACAAGAATAGATTCATTGACAAATACCTCAAGAAAAATTATTAATTATCTAAATCAATTCCACATCACAATAAATAGTATCACAATCCACTAGAGAGGCTAAAACATAATTATTCTCCATTTTTTTGAAAATCAATATATATATATATATGTGAATACATAGGAAAATGAAAGATGAAAATGAAAATTGGATAAGGTACAATGTTTATTAATCATCAAATCGTTCAAAAGAAGGAATATACAGATACACTTTTAATCTTTTCCTTAATCCATAGATTTTCAAAACCATACATTCATCATCAGAGGAAATCAAATTGATAAAACAGCAAAATCATATCACTGTTAGGCACAGAATTGAAAATATTTAAAAAATGCGAAACATATGAAAAATAATTTTTGAGCAAAAAACAATCACCCGCACAAAAAATAACACGTCCAAGTTAGCATATCCAGGAAATCAGAATTATTATTAAGCAGGTAAAAAAAAGGTAACGGTAAAGGTCGCATAGCCTGGACGCGCACGAGTGTCGTTGCCGACATCGCACACTGCCCATGGCCGTAGCGGCGGTGATTTGTTAAGAATCACCGTGTCTAGCGCACAGCATATGGAAGGCGGAGCCCATCTCTCTCCTTCCGCTGCCTTGAACCTTCCCTGAGTTTTAGTCAGGTACTCATTTACTGCTGGGTGCACAGAGGGAGTTTTCAGACCCGAAAATTCGCATGCCGTGAGTGGGATCGAACCCGGGTCGTCCAGCCCAAACACAAGTGCTATAATCACTCGTCGAATCCAGATAGTCTGTATAGTGAAAAGTCCCGGTTTGAATAATATAGGGGTTCCGGTCCGAAGCAAAACAGTTCAATTGAAAACAATAGGACTCGCCCATAAAAATACAATTGTATAAATCGTCGGAAAAGAAATTTGTGAAAAACTCAAAAAAGAAAAAATTCCATTGTTGAATCTATTCTCTCACTTAGCAGAGCCAAAAAGTGATGTTTTAGTCTAGAATGGGATGATATAAGCAACTTATAATAATAATACAGAATAATGATATTAATAATAAAGAAGAAGGAAAAAAGGGGAAGAACAAGGGTTGTCATAGAGAGAGAAAGAAAAAAGAGAGAAAAAAGAGAGAAAAAAGAAAGGATATGATATTGAAAACAAGTAGAAAAGAAAAAAGAGGGAAAATGAAACAAAAGAAAAGAAGATAAAAAAAAAGAAAAGAAGAAGGAAAAAAAGAAAAAGAAAAAGAAAAAGAAAATTTAAATAAGGGCCGGTTATGGGAAAGGGAGATGGGAGTGGGTGCAAAGACGAGACAGGAAATAAAAAGTCATGATGACACAAAAATGTCTGGGGTAGGACACATCGGGCTAAAGGTGTCAATTTTGGCATATCCTATGTTAATGAGATTTATATCATACTAGCAGGAAGACTCGACGTTGTTCGGGATTGAATGAGGATCATTATTATGTACTTTCTAACTATGCTAAAAACACCATATTATTTTTTATTTACTGCCCCTCTCCCCATTTCGCTATTAATATAATCGGAAGAAGCTGAAATGTTGGAAAACTCACGGAATTAGCGTCTTATACATTATGGTTTCAATTTCATTAAAATCGGATATACGGATTTGTATGTTTTAAGGGGGTTCTGTCCCCATGGGTCACTTAGAAGTGGGGCAGGTTGATATTAGGCATATAGAGATTCGGGACCACTTCCATTGATTTCCCCGGATAATTTTATACTTATGATATAAATTTCATCGACATGAAGGTTCGACCCCCCTCATAGCTCCCTTAGGTTAGGAGGGCACTTAGAGACTTGGGCCACTTCTATTGTCTTTTCCAGAAAATGTGTACACATAATATTGGAAATCTCACGGAAGTAGTGTCTTATACATATGGTTTGAATTTCATTAAAATCGGATATACGTATTTGAAGTTTTAAGGGGGTTCTGTTCCCATGGGTCGCCTAATGGAGATAGCACGTAGACATTCGGTACATAGAGGGTAACGTAGAGATTCGGGACCGCTTCCATTGTCTTCCCGGAAAATTTATATATATATATATATGTATATATATATATATATATATATATATATATATATATATATATATATATATATATATGAAACTAAAAGTATACTTTTAGTAGATATAACCTGTAGTGAAATGGTTTAAGCTCAATATACGAGATAGAGCAATTATAAAGATAGATGAAAGAAGAAGGATAAACATGTGCGAATGACAAATCTATTTCATCTTCGATTGTTGAATGCAAGGTGTACTCGGTAAAAACATGTGTTACATTATTCATTCTTTAAGCCAAGGCTTTTCAAAAATTAAAATCTTATCATCAGAGGAATTACATAGATGGATAAGTTGATAGTGGAAAAGTCAAAATTCAACATTTGAACAAATATCAAGTAATGGAGAGTGTGCGTGTAAAAAATTGTGTGGTCTGTCGAGTTAGTGAACGTCCGTTGATAAGGTGTCCGGTGAAAAGAGATTTAAAGATTGCATTGAACAAGCGAAGTTGAAATATGGATTTGTCATTCGTACATGTTTATCCCTCTTCTTTCATTTATATATATATATATATATATATATATATATATATATATATATATATATATATATATATATATATATATATATATATGGTATTTATAATCGATAGCATTACTTTGGGAGTGTTCTATACGCCCGGAAACGCTTGGTTTCTTAGATGTAGGCCATTGAAACAAACACTGCTTTACATCCTTTTTTTCCAGAATCGAGACCATACGAAACACCTCAGGAATGTGGGAGTGGGTTCGTGCTTTCATGAGACGTCGTTGTGAGGCTTGAATTACTGTAGACTCTACAGTGTAGAGAGTGCACCTTTTGAACAGTTGCTTTAGTGCATGCGGAAACCATAAATAATGTTGATCAGTATCAGAAGGGTTTTATTTCTTGCAATTATTATTATTATTATTATTATTATTATTATTATTATTATTTTTATTATTATTATTATTATTATTATTATTATTATTGTTTATTCTTAATCACGAGGTGTCCGCACACAAGCCATTATCGGTGATCACTTACTGAAAAAGGTGGTGGTGTTTCCTGGAGTTTGAGTGACAGCAAGTCTCCCAGTGCTCTCTGCTTCTCTCAATTATCATTACAAATCGCTTTTTTCTACACGCACCAGCCGTTTACCATTGCTATCACTTATAATAACCGATGGATTTCTCTAGAATTTGAGTGACAATAAGAAACCTTGGGATGTCAGTACTCTCCATGACCTTCCATGGGGTTTCAGTCGTGTTTTCCCTCTTCGGTCTTTCCATTTTCTGTGGTACTAGCCGATGTTGGTACCACAGAAAATGGAAAATGCGATTTTATTGTTGGAAATCGGATGATAGTATATCTATATAGACAGTCTCAGTTCCATTGGTTTCGTCTTTGTATGTTTCATCCATATTTCATGTTGTGTTTACGAAGTTGTATTTCATGTCAACTCACCTGTGTTTAGTCAGTGTCATCTGGCTCTGTGGGCAACCCACTGCACTGAAAGATTTTTTTTCTTTATATGTTAACTCTTTTCAAAAATGCCGTGTTGGGCAAGGTGTCAATTCACACTTTGATTTCGATTTCTCATATTTATATTTTTTCATGTTTTCGGAACTGTTCCTAGTGTTCCTAATATTATAAAGATTACGATAGTTTTCTTGATGTTCCATAATCCTTTCAACTATCAGGCAAACTGCATGTATTTGCTTTTTTCTGTCTATTTCAGCTTCACTATGTGAATGCTGGGACGGCGAAATCTAATAATCGGTAGGGTTGTACTTTTTGTTGAATATTATCATGTCCGATCTTCATACTTGGATAATTTTGTCTGTTTGTATTTCTATATACGAGAGAAGTTTATGAATTTCGTTTTCTAATGCTATCTCTGGTTTGTGTCTGTACCATTTGTCTGTTTGTATTTCTATATACGAGAGAAGTTTATGAATTTCGTTTTCTAATGCTATCTCTGGTTTGTGTCTGTACCATTTGTCTGTTTGTATTTCTATATACGAGAGAAGTTTATGAATTTCGTTTTCTAATGCTATCTCTGGTTTGTGTCTGTACCATTTGTCTGTTTGTATTTCTATATACGAGAGAAGTTTATGAATTTCGTTTTCTAATGCTATCTCTGGTTTGTGTCTGTACCATTTGTCTGTTTGTATTTCTATATACGAGAGAAGTTTATGAATTTCGTTTTCTAATGCTATCTCTGGTTTGTGTCTGTACCATTTGTCTGTTTGTATTTCTATATACGAGAGAAGTTTATGAATTTCGTTTTCTAATGCTATCTCTGGTTTGTGTCTGTACCATTTGTCTGTATCTTCAAAGCGAAGTTGTTAGCCGAAGGCCCAGTGGATTTACCTTTCAAACCTGTCATGTCTATTATTATATTGCATTCGCTTATGATGTGGTTTACCGTTTCCTCTCTTTGTCCACAGAGTCTATATTTACTGTTTTTAGGCTCTTGTTTATCTAGTTTTCATATAGTTTGCTTTCATCATGTTATTTTATGTTTGATTTTAGGATGCTATTCTCACAGATATTATCTCCTCTTTTCGGGGGTGTATTGTCTGTCGCCTTTCTCATTCGTCTGACAGTGCCTACTAGACTATAGAGGTTATTTTTTGTTACCAATCGAAATTACGCCTCTTTGGGGAGCTAGATTTTCTATAATAAAAAACCGATATTGTGTCTAAATTTACTCTCGTGGGGAGGCAAGTAAAAGGACATTGCCTTTTATACATTGTAACAAAAAAATAATATTTTTTACATCACAACCAAAACGAAATGGCTGACCATTTGGGAAGCGTTTTCGGCTCTTGAAACAACCCAAGAAAACAGTGAGCAGCTCATATCTAGATAGATTTGATAAAAAAAACGTCAAACCATTGGGAATAATGTCAAGTAGGTTTTACAAAAAGGACAACAACCGACCCCCATCCCACCCGACCCAATTCCGGCCTTGCACCACATCTTATTTTATAAAGAAAATTTGCTATACTGTGAACATGTTTGTAAAATTTAAAAAATGAATAAAATCAGGTACTGTATGTAAGAAAAAAATCAGGAGTTCTGGCGACAGATGATGCGACTCATCGGAAACGGTATAACTGTCGCAATAAAACAAATTTAGATTGGACCTCGTTCAACGGAATAAACGCAGGCGAACATAGAAAAGAAGAAGAAAAAACAAATGACAAAAAAACAATAACTCATCGTTTAAAGGAGGTATAAAAATGTAGCCGTGGAAGTATACCATTGTATCGAACAAGACTTTCTTTGTTTACCTCGCCCATTTCCGTTTTCTTCTATTTTAATAATTGTAGGAATTGTTCACTTCTACGAAGATTATTCTCCTAGATAAACACCCAACGCTGTTTGGCCTAACGATGACATGTAACTGCTGTAGCGCTACAAGTGTTTGTTGGCGTGCGTCCGTGAAACGCGTAGAACAGTGGCCGTTGTATCTCAATGCTTTCGTGCGATTATAACGCACCAAGTTGTCATCTGCTTGTCTGATAGCATCGCCCATTTAAAGCTGTTTTGCCTTAAACAAACGATTGCAACCAACGCCGTGTGAAGTTTTATCAGGTGTAAGATCTCTTTAAAAAAAAAAAGCAATGTTTTCAAAAGCAAATCTTGAACATCGGATGCCCCACCTTAAAAAAAATAACAAGGGTAAACCAGGAACATTCCCTTCTTCCTCCCACCATTTATATAATAATACGTTAACGTAATTTCAGCTTCGTACGTACTTTATCACCCTCCACTCTTTTGATAGATGGGATCGCCCGATAACTGAAGTATTTTTTTTTAAATTTCATCTACTGACGCTGTTGGATCGAACGTGACACTCGATTTAAAATACACTGTCTTGGCCTTCGGGCTCCGATAAAAGTGTAGAATCTGTTCTGTCCAAAGATTGTACAATAATATCATGAAGTCTTCGTTCGCGTTGGGCGTCCAAAGAATGGAAATATGTCACAATTTCCTCTAAACGTTTTTTAGATAAACCCCATAACCAGATATATCCTGAAACCACATTAACCAAAATTTCCACGGGTCTGCTAAGGCATTTCTTGTTCGTGCGTACGTTATCAACTTTCACACGCATTTAAAAAAAATGATAACGTCCGATAAGCAAAGATGGTGATTAGTGATTACAATGATGTCGCTAGGGTTAATAATTCTAAAATTACTCATTTTAAAATGAATTGTTCCAAAATCAAATAATATCGCCTCGTTGACTAAAACAGTACAATTTTAAATAAATGCATTTTAAAAAGTCTGAAGAGCATCTAGCTGACAATTATTTTACGATAATAAGACAGATAATTTGTGTTTTAAAAAATACATTGTTACAACTTTTAATGAATAAATAAATTAATAAATATAGAAAATATTAGTATAGTATTAGTATAGTATAAGTATAGTATTATAATAATATTTGAATAGTATTAGAATAGTATTAGAATAGTATTAGTATAGTATTAGAATAGTATTAGTATAGTATTAGTATAGTATTAGAATAGTATTAGTATAGTATTAGTATTATATTAGAATAGTATTAGTATAGTATTAGTATAGTATTGTATTAGAATAATATTTGAATAGTATTAGTATAGTATTAGTATTGTATTAGAATAGTATAAGTATAGTATTAGTATTATATTAGAATAGTATTAGAATAGTATTGTATTAGAATAATATTTGAATAGTATTAGTATATTATTAGTATAGTATTAGTATTGTATTAGTATTGTATTAGAATAGTATTAGTATAATATTAGTATAGTATTGTATTAGAATAGTATTAGTATAGTATTAGTATAGTATTAGTATAGTATTAGTATTGTATTAGAATAGTATTAGTATAGTATTAGTATAGTATTGTATTAGAATAGTATTAGTATAGTATTAGTATAGTATTAGTATTGTATTAGAATAGTATTAGTATAGTATTAGTATAGTATTGTATTAGAATAGTATTAGTATAGTATTAGTATAGTATTAGTATTGTATTAGAATAGTATTAGTATAGTATTAGTATAATATTAGAATAGTATTAGTATAGTATTTTATTAGAATAGTACTAGAATAGTATTAGTATAGTATTAGAATAGTATTAGAATAGTATTAGTATAGTATTAGTATTGTATTAGAATAGTATTAGTATAGTATTAGAATAGTATTAGCATAGCATTAGTATTGTATTAGAATAGAAATAGAATAGTATAAGTATAGTATTAGAATAGTATTAGAATACTATTAGTATTATATTAGAATAGTATTAGAATAGTATTAAAATAGTATTAGTATAGTATTAGAATAGTATTAGTATATTATTAGAATAGTATGCTGAAAATGACAATTATTTTTACGGAAGAAGAAACATAGATTTTTTCTTTAGTATTGACCCTGAGAAACATTTATTATTTCGAAAGGAATATTATTATTAAAAGTAAATTATAAAAGTTTGATGCAGAAAGCACCGTGGAATTTCCACACGGCTCTACCCTAATTCAGATGTTACCTTTTCGATGCTCGTCTTTTTCTTCCTTTCTTTTAGCGACTGGACTTTTTATTTATTTATTACTTCCAGTTAGTCACTGGACACAACGACTCAATTTATTAGATATCGTAAATTCAGCAAATGATGAGACAATATTTAACATGACTCGTCTCAACACAGCTGTTTCTTCAAATCGAAAACATTCATTCTTCTCTGCAAAGCGGATTCTGGTACGGACTGACAACTCAGCATGCGATGTTCGTGTCCTATCGAATTCATATCACCACTATTATAAGGGATGTTTGCAACCTTTACTCCCTTTTTGTGAGTAGCTGATTCTATTGGGGGAGCTAATAAAAGAGAAACAAGCAGATCAACAAATCGTAACTTACTGATCCATACGAAGAGTGTGTAGCACCACCCGTCAACACTTGGAGACCCACACACATTGCCACCTCTCAAAGAGAAACTCATTCACAACATAACCAACCACGCCCACCATATTATTAGAGTCAATTCCGAGTATCTCAACGTCACCCTTTATGTGTAAAAATACTCTACGAACAAGACTACGCTTCCTTAAAATAGAAACGTCGCTTTCTTGTAAGGAGACGATACTACTCACATGTCCGACCACGTTTTTTATTTTTATGAATCACCATTTACCAAGTCCAAAAGCAACTAAAGGATAAGGATCAACGATATCGTAAGTTAGATGATGAACAATACTATGAGATGATTAGAAACGATGGGGGCAGTGGGTAGAATTTAAAGACTGAAGAACACAGGTCGACAAGTATCTGTTAACATTTGACTTGAAGAAGACCATACAAGCAGTCCCTTGGTATTGTTTTCCACAGATGTGGAGCTCTTGGAAAGAGACACGTTATAGCCTCCAAGTGGGTTCCCGTGTTGTAAACCTGTTTTGAGACAGGTAGTATAAGTAGAATATATTCTACACAGTCACATTGCCGTAGAGACACTCACCTACGCAAAAATGTGATTTAGTGAGTCAAGTTACTGACATGTAGTAATTAACTGGGATGTTTATCTGAAATGTTTAGCGTGTAATGCGCCATCTATATAATTAATCAAAAGGGATTGGTTGAAATCAGTGGAGTTCAACAACGTCAATAGTGCCGCCCCCATTTTCTAATGTTAAGGGAGCGAACATTTTGATTCTAGGATTAACACTTGACATAAAAATGTAAGGTTAAAGTATGCGGATTTGACTCCAAGAATTTATATATATATATATATATATATATATATATATATATATATATATATATATATATATATATATATATATATATATATATATACTAGCCAGAAATAATATATATTAGCTGATAACATATATTAGCCTGAAAAATACATACTAGCTGATAATATATACTAGCCGAAAAAATACATACTAGCTGATATATATGATATATACTAGCCGGAAAATATACATACTAACTGATTATGTATATTAGTGGGGAATAATACATACTAGGTGATAAATATACTAGCCGGAAAATATACATACTAGCTGATTATGTATATTAGTGGGGAATAATACATACTAGGTGATAAATATACTAGCCGGAAAATATACATACTAGCTGATTATGTATATTAGTGGGGAATAATACATACTAGGTGATAAATATACTAGCCGGAAAATATACATACTAACTGATTATGTATATTAGTGGGGAATAATACATACTAGGTGATAAATATACTAGCCGGAAAATATACATACTAGCTGATTATGTATATTAGTGGGGAATAATACATACTAGGTGATAAATATACTAGCCGGAAAATATACATACTAGCTGATTATGTATATTAGTGGGGAATAATACATACTAGGTGATAAATATACTAGCCGGAAAATATACATACTAGCTGATTATGTATATTAGTGGGGAATAATACATACTAGGTGATAAATATACTAGCCGGAAAATATACATACTAACTGATTATGTATATTAGTGGGGAATAATACATACTAGGTGATAAATATACTAGCCGGAAAATATACATACTAGCTGATTATGTATATTAGTGGGGAATAATACATACTAGGTGATAAATATACTAGCCGGAAAATATACATACTAACTGATTATGTATATTAGTGGGGAATAATACATACTAGGTGATAAATATACTAGCCGGAAAATATACATACTAACTGATTATGTATATTAGTGGGGAATAATACATACTAGGTGATAAATATACTAGCCGGAAAATATACATACTAGCTGATTATGTATATTAGTGGGGAATAATACATACTAGGTGATAAATATACTAGCCGGAAAATATACATACTAACTGATTATGTATATTAGTGGGGAATAATACATACTAGGTGATAAATATACTAGCCGGAAAATATACATACTAGCTGATTATGTATATTAGTGGGGAATAATACATACTAGGTGATAAATATACTAGCCGGAAAATATACATACTAACTGATTATGTATATTAGTGGGGAATAATACATACTAGGTGATAAATATACTAGCCGGAAAATATACATACTAACTGATTATGTATATTAGTGGGGAATAATACATACTAGGTGATAAATATACTAGCCGGAAAATATACATACTAGCTGATTATGTATATTAGTGGGGAATAATACATACTAGGTGATAAATATACTAGCCGGAAAATATACATACTAACTGATTATGTATATTAGTGGGGAATAATACATACTAGGTGATAAATATACTAGCCGGAAAATATACATACTAGCTGATTATGTATATTAGTGGGGAATAATACATACTAGGTGATAAATATACTAGCCGGAAAATATACATACTAACTGATTATGTATATTAGTGGGGAATAATACATACTAGGTGATAAATATACTAGCCGGAAAATATACATACTAACTGATTATGTATATTAGTGGGGAATAATACATACTAGGTGATAAATATACTAGCCGGAAAATATACATACTAGCTGATTATGTATATTAGTGGGGAATAATACATACTAGGTGATAAATATACTAGCCGGAAAATATACATACTAGCAGATTATGTGTATTAGTGGGGAATAATACATACTAGGTGATAAATATACTAGCCGGAAAATATACATACTAACTGATTATGTATATTAGTGGGGAATAATACATACTAGGTGATAAATATACTAGCCGGAAAATATACATACTAACTGATTATGTATATTAGTGGGGAATAATACATACTAGGTGATAAATATACTAGCCGGAAAATATACATACTAACTGATTATGTATATTAGTGGGGAATAATACATACTAGGTGATAAATATACTAGCCGGAAAATATACATACTAACTGATTATGTATATTAGTGGGGAATAATACATACTAGGTGATAAATATACTAGCCGGAAAATATACATACTAGCTGATTATGTATATTAGTGGGGAATAATACATACTAGGTGATAAATATACTAGCCGGAAAATATACATACTAGCAGATTATGTGTATTAGTGGGGAATAATACATACTAGGTGATAAATATACTAGCCGGAAAATATACATACTAACTGATTATGTATATTAGTGGGGAATAATACATACTAGGTGATAAATATACTAGCCGGAAAATATACATACTAACTGATTATGTATATTAGTGGGGAATAATACATACTAGGTGATAAATATACTAGCCGGAAAATATACATACTAGCTGATTATGTATATTAGTGGGGAATAATACATACTAGGTGATAAATATACTAGCCGGAAAATATACATACTAGCAGATTATGTATATTAGTGGGGAATAATACATACTAGGTGATAAATATACTAGCCGGAAAATATACATACTAGCTGATTATGTATATTAGTGGGGAATAATACATACTAGGTGATAAATATACTAGCCGGAAAATATACATACTAGCTGATTATGTATATTAGTGGGGAATAATACATACTAGGTGATAAATATACTAGCCGGAAAATATACATACTAACTGATTATGTATATTAGTGGGGAATAATACATACTAGGTGATAAATATACTAGCCGGAAAATATACATACTAACTGATTATGTATATTAGTGGGGAATAATACATACTAGGTGATAAATATACTAGCCGGAAAATATACATACTAGCTGATTATGTATATTAGTGGGGAATAATACATACTAGGTGATAAATATACTAGCCGGAAAATATACATACTAGCAGATTATGTGTATTAGTGGGGAATAATACATACTAGGTGATAAATATACTAGCCGGAAAATATACATACTAACTGATTATGTATATTAGTGGGGAATAATACATACTAGGTGATAAATATACTAGCCGGAAAATATACATACTAACTGATTATGTATATTAGTGGGGAATAATACATACTAGGTGATAAATATACTAGCCGGAAAATATACATACTAACTGATTATGTATATTAGTGGGGAATAATACATACTAGGTGATAAATATACTAGCCGGAAAATATACATACTAACTGATTATGTATATTAGTGGGGAATAATACATACTAGGTGATAAATATACTAGCCGGAAAATATACATACTAGCTGATTATGTATATTAGTGGGGAATAATACATACTAGGTGATAAATATACTAGCCGGAAAATATACATACTAGCAGATTATGTGTATTAGTGGGGAATAATACATACTAGGTGATAAATATACTAGCCGGAAAATATACATACTAACTGATTATGTATATTAGTGGGGAATAATACATACTAGGTGATAAATATACTAGCCGGAAAATATACATACTAACTGATTATGTATATTAGTGGGGAATAATACATACTAGGTGATAAATATACTAGCCGGAAAATATACATACTAGCTGATTATGTATATTAGTGGGGAATAATACATACTAGGTGATAAATATACTAGCCGGAAAATATACATACTAACTGATTATGTATATTAGTGGGGAATAATACATACTAGGTGATAAATATACTAGCCGGAAAATATACATACTAGCTGATTATGTATATTAGTGGGGAATAATACATACTAGGTGATAAATATACTAGCCGGAAAATATACATACTAGCTGATTATGTATATTAGTGGGGAATAATACATACTAGGTGATAAATATACTAGCCGGAAAATATACATACTAGCAGATTATGTGTATTAGTGGGGAATAATACATACTAGGTGATAAATATACTAGCCGGAAAATATACATACTAGCTGATTATGTATATTAGTGGGGAATAATACATACTAGGTGATAAATATACTAGCCGGAAAATATACATACTAGCTGATTATGTATATTAGTGGGGAATAATACATACTAGGTGATAAATATACTAGCCGGAAAATATACATACTAGCAGATTATGTGTATTAGTGGGGAATAATACATACTAGGTGATAAATATACTAGCCGGAAAATATACATACTAGCTGATAATATATACTAACCGGAAATGATATATATAGTTGGTAATATATACTACACGGAAATAATACATACTAGCTGATAATATATACTAGACGGGAATAATATATACTAAGTAATAATATTTATTAGTCGGACAACTTTATGATGTAGCAATTTTATCCTTTTCTAGAGAAAGCTAACAAACCTGTAAGTCGCAAAAGGAGGCGAGAAATACGTGGGTAAAATAAGATCTTAAGCAGAAAAAAAGCGTACATTTTACGTAAAAATTATGACGGCTAGCACAGTTATGTTTGCATATAATTCCCTATGTGGCCAACAAACATTACAAATGAACCAGTCAACAAATACAATTAAAAAGGAGGTAACTGCATAAACAGTGTTTCCTATAAAGATATATATTTTAAGACAAGAACTAAAATATGACGCAGGAAAAAATAAGTACCTCCAAATATTTTAAACAAACAAACAATAACAAACACATAGGCAAATACTTACAAAATTTTTGTCTACAGACGAAATTATCTCACAAATTGAAAAGCTTAAAACCTGTAATTTTGAATGCTAAAAAAGTACCGAAAAGGGTTTATTGCCAGAACGAAAGTTCTTTTTTGCTGCAACCGCTACGCGTTGACTCCCATAGTTCAGTGTTGGGGGTGTTCTCGGGAAGAAGTTCAATATTGTCACACGCTGGATACAACTGGAAAAATTTGACACCCAAAAGTTTGACGTCGGTTCTATTTGATAGCGTGAGAGCTTCTTTACTCTGTTTAGTAAATGGTATTTCCAGTAGAAATCAGTGTGCCTATGATGGCATTAGTCTAACACAGTTGGTTTCAGGATAAATTTCCAAACAGTTCCAATCTCAACTTATCCAATATTACAGATAGATTTTATAAACGCTAAATCTATATGAGGTTCTTAAATGAATTCTTTGAATTCATATGGCTACCTAAAAAAAATTACCACACTTCAAATTTAATCAAAAACGTACTCAAACAGAACACGTAGCTTCTAAGAGGAGATGTTGACGTCAGAAAGGAAAGAATAAAAAGATTAGAATACTCCATTGCAAACAAAAAGGAATATCATCACAGGAAGTAATACTATTTAACTCCTAGTTGTAAATAAATAGAGAGGGAGATTGACACCAAGAGCTTATTTTGAATTCTTTTTAGTTTTAATTTTTTAATTTTTATGTTCAACTAGCTTCGCAAAATCACTTTTTCCTGATTCAAACAATTTCACCTGGGCTCCATGGGTGAACCAACGGGTCACATTTTTTCCTACTGTACTTTTTTAAATGTACAACGTACCAACGTTTACCCAATGTGTCACGATTCGCCTAGAAAGATATAAAGGAAGGGCGCCGAAATATTTCACACAGCAATCAAAAACATAATGCCATAGCTGAGTTATGAGCTTAGATAAATTTTAATTTTCTAGACTGTAGCCGCTATTAAATGATTAGAATCTGGTAAATGTAAGAGACTGTTTAATTTTATTGACGTTCGTAAAAATTGCAGTAAAATTACACCTTTATTAAAATTTCATTGAAATTTTAATAAAGTTTCAATAAACTTTCATTAAAATGTCGGTAAATGTAAAGATCAACTGTCTAAACAGAATGCGATAAAAATGGTGTCTTGGTGATGAAAATGGTTTTATGTTGTTGTTTTTTTAAAAATTTTATTAAATGAGGAACAATTTTGAGTTAAAATCAAGGGTGGAGCGAGAGCGCTCTATTCCTTAATAGACTTCACGAATGACCTATGCTGGAAATCTATTTTTTTATCAATCATAACTCAAAAACCAATCAACCAATTAGTTAAAACTTTGCACAAAATTTTTATTTGATAGGTTCTATAGGTGTGTCGAATTTCAGCATCATTAGTCAAGGCAATCCAGAGATCCAGAAAGTTCAATCATGAAATCATGTTATCTCATCAACTATTTGATAGATTCAGCTGATTTTTGGCAGAGATATAGGTTCTAGAGTCTAGTTGATGGCATTTTAATTTCAGTTTACCATATACCTTAGTTTTCCAGAAAATTCAAAAAAAAACTTAAAAATGACCATTGTATTGAGGCATAGCCTTTACAAAAGTAGTGACATTACATGATAAATTCCAGTATACTGAAATCATATGCCCTTAATAGGGTTAAGATGAAAATTCATATACACTAAATGTACAAAAGCAAGGAAATTCCCAAATGTTTACACTTTTATTGTCATTAAGGGTATGCGAGCACAACAGGGCTATGTATTTTACAGGTAGGAATTTTTCTTCAGCGCTTCTCACACACTTCACCCACTCATGCATAGATATTTATACTGTAGTGATGTGATAATGAAATGGTTTGGTTGATATGTAGTCATACCCTTAATTAATGACAATAAAAGTGTAAAAATTCGGGAATTGCATTGCTTTTGTACATTTAGTGTATATGAATTTTCATCTTAACCCTATTAAGGGCATATGATTTCAGTATACTGGCATTTTTTCATGGAATCTATTTAGTATTACGCATTTAATCTGAAGAGAAACACGCTTGAAAATTCAAAATTTTAACAAAATGGAGTCTTAAGTGTTGTAGTATTGCTCATAGAGCCATGTTTATTGTATCGCCCGAGACATAAAAAGATTTAAAACGTCTGTTTTCTCATTACTACGTTATACTGCCTTGATTTTAACTCCAAAACGTTCTTAATGTCATAATCTTTAATATATTACGCAAAAAAAAATTCCTACCAGTAAAATACATAGCCCTGTTGTGCTCGCATACCCTTAATGACAATAAAAGTGTAAAAATTTGGGAATTTCACTTAAGTAACGGATTTATCCGTTATTAGACAGACGAACAACACAGGTAAGGAAGATTTTTATTTATTTATTTTTTTTTTTTTTTTAATTTTTAATTTTTTTTATTTTTAATAACTATTATAAGTTAGCAAAACATTTATATAGAAACAAAATTGAGATTTAGTATACGGAACGTTTATGTTTTTGTATTTTAAGGGAAGTGAGGTCTGATCAACTCTGCTGGGAAGCCATGAAATTAAATACTGTCTTGTTTTTAAATTCCCGAAACAGTTTTTCATGGTAAACAACTGATGATCCCTTAAATAATGTTAGAAGCAAACTAATATAATAACTGTAAAAAATAAATTGACTTACTTGAGTGATTTTCTACTGAACGACTTGGGACTAAAAGTTGTTTTTTTAATTGGTTGAGAAACTTCCAAGACTATATATATATATATATATATATATATATATATATATATATATATATATATATATATATATATATATATAAAAATTTGAAAATCTGTTAAGAATCCAGATAACATGACGTGAGAAGTCTTTTCAAATAAATGAAATATTTATTCAATCATTTTTAATCCAAAGTTTTGTGTTCTATAAACCCTAATCATGGTAATACAGATAATATTTTTTTTCCTTTTTTTCATTGTCGAGACTTAACTGTGTAGCCGAAGACCGCCGAGTTTTTCCGATGTTGTTAGAAATTGTTTTTAGTATCCGATATTTGTAGTGAGAAGCGCTGGGGCGCGTGTACAAATAATGAGATAAATGTTACAACAAATGTATCATTTCACCGACTCTTCTAACTGTAGTAACATTTATCTCATTATATATATATATATATATATATATATATATATATATATATATATATATATATATAT
Source organism: Sepiola atlantica (assembly GCA_963556195.1). NCBI lineage: Eukaryota > Metazoa > Mollusca > Cephalopoda > Sepiida > Sepiolidae > Sepiola > Sepiola atlantica. The sequence goes on along the minus strand of OY744522.1, from coordinate 169,772,216 downwards.
ATATATATATATATATATATATATAGGATAAAATATAAACCAAAAGTAAAACTTTTAGTAGATGGAACCTATAGTGAAGAGGTTTGGTTTACTTATATTTGAACATTCTCTCCTTACTGCCCCTACACAAAAGCTTTTTTTTGCTTTCTACAATTTCTCCTATTCATTGGACATCTTTTCAACGGAAAATTACCACCCGGACAAACCACATATCTTTTTTTACGGAACTCTTCTTTCACTACATTTTTTTAAATAATATTTTTTAAATATTTGAACTTTGGCTTTTTCGAAAGATAACTTATCTCTCTGTATTTCTCCTCTGATGATAAGATCTCGATCTTTGAAAGGCCTTGGATTAAGGAAAGAATAATAAACACTAGTTTATTACTGAATCCACTTTGCATTGAACAATTGAAATTTGAAATAAATTTGGACAATCGTCGCATATTTATCACTCTATTTTCTTCTCTCTCTCTCTCTCTCTCTCTCTCTCTCTCTCTCTCTCTCTCTCTCTCTATATATATATATATATATATATATATATATATATATATATATATATATATCGTGTATACACTAATTTTATTTTAATTTTTGAAGAAACTGTTTAGACTGTCAATCTTTACATTCACCAAAATTTCATTAAACTTTTAGTAAAATTTAATGAAAATTGAATTAGAATTTCATTGAAATTTCAGTAAAATTAGAGTAAATATTTTCCCAGTTCCGTGTTGAATATTCCTTAATTGAGTTAATAAATCCTGCCATTCGTAGTTGCCAGTTCATCCCAGTGGAGATTCCATTCAACACAGAAGTAAATAACATGGCGACTAATGGTACGATACACATGCGGGGAGTAAAATAAAGCCACAAGATTAAAATGGCTGATTTGTTTACCAGATTCCCGCCCTCCTCGCTGTTTCCCTGACAACATGCATACATTTAAATGTAATGTGAACAAACATCTGATGACACAACTCCCCACTTAGGATACCCGTTATATATCTGGCTCCTAATCACAGTAGACCCTAACGTCTCAGTGAAAATATGTCTCGTTTGGGATAAACAAAAGATTTATTTACCATTTTAAAAATAGGATTTTGAAACTTAAATTTATTTATTACATTTTTAGGTACTCTTATAGATAACGCACCATGTTTCTGTGACTTCGCGTCGTCAACGTTCGAGCAGGCTACGGAAGCGCCCGAGAGTTGGCGACGCGAAACCTACCAAACGATAACGACTGACAGTCGATACATTACAACAAAGAAAATCAAACTAAAATACACATAAAAAATAAAGAACATACAAACCAACTGTTATTAATTAGATGTTTATTTTTGTTTGTTTGTTTTTTTGTCAAGGAACCATTGTTAATCAAATGTTTTTAAATAAAATGTTTGTGCACCGGAAAGTTTCAAAAGATGATTTTGTTTGATTTGTTAACCAAATGTTTTTTTGTTTTTTTTACATTTTTGCAATATTTTTTTACATGTTTTGTCAAAATAATTTTCTTGTTAACATAAACACCGCAAAAACTGTTTCAAAGATTTTTTTTTGTTTTTTGTTTTTCTTAATTTAACGAAAAAAAAACTGTTTATGAGCAAATGTTTCTTTTTTTTACAATTTTTTTTCAATTAGTCCTTTATGAGTAAATGTTTCTTTTTTTTACAATTTTTTTTTCAATTAGTCCTTTATGAGTAAATGTTTCTTTTTTTTACAATTTTTTTTTCAATTAGTCCTTTATGAGAAAATGTTTCTTTTTTTTACAATTTTTTTTCAATTAGTCCTTTATGAGTAAATGTTTCTTTTTTTTACAATTTTTTTTTCAATTAGTCCTTTATGAGCAAATGTTTCTTTTTTTTACAATTTTTTTTCAATTAGTCCTTTATGAGTAAATGTTTCTTTTTTTTACAATTTTTTTTTCAATTAGCCCTTTATGAGCAAATGTTTCTTTTTTTTACAATTTTTTTTCAATTAGTCCTTTATGAGTAAATGTTTCTTTTTTTTACAATTTTTTTTTCAATTAGTCCTTTATGAGCAAATGTTTCTTTTTTTTACAATTTTTTTTCAATTAGTCCTTTATGAGCAAATGTTTCTTTTTTTTACAATTTTTTTTCAATTAGTCCTTTATGAGTAAATGTTTCTTTTTTTTACAATTTTTTTTTCAATTAGTCCTTTATGAGCAAATGTTTCTTTTTTTTACAATTTTTTTTCAATTAGTCCTTTATGAGTAAATGTTTCTTTTTTTTACAATTTTTTTTTCAATTAGCCCTTTATGAGCAAATGTTTCTTTTTTTTACAATTTTTTTTCAATTAGTCCTTTATGAGTAAATGTTTCTTTTTTTTACAATTTTTTTTTCAATTAGTCCTTTATGAGAAAATGTTTCTTTTTTTTACAATTTTTTTTTCAATTAGTCCTTTATGAGCAAATGTTTCTTTTTTTTACAATTTTTTTTCAATTAGTCCTTTATGAGTAAATGTTTCTTTTTTTTACAATTTTTTTTTCAATTAGTCCTTTATGAGCAAATGTTTCTTTTTTTTACAATTTTTTTTCAATTAGTCCTTTATGAGTAAATGTTTCTTTTTTTTACAATTTTTTTTTCAATTAGTCCTTTATGAGAAAATGTTTCTTTTTTTTACAATTTTTTTTTCAATTAGTCCTTTATGAGCAAATGTTTCTTTTTTTTACAATTTTTTTTCAATTAGTCCTTTATGAGTAAATGTTTCTTTTTTTTACAATTTTTTTTTCAATTAGTCTTTTATGAGCAAATGTTTCTTTTTTTTACAATTTTTTTTCAATTAGTCCTTTATGAGTAAATGTTTCTTTTTTTTACAATTTTTTTTTCAATTAGTCCTTTATGAGAAAATGTTTCTTTTTTTTACAATTTTTTTTTCAATTAGTCCTTTATGAGCAAATGCTTCTTTTTTTTACAATTTTTTTTCAATTAGTCCTTTATGAGTAAATGTTTCTCTTTTTTACAATTTTTTTTCAATTAGTCCTTTATGAGCAAATGTTTCTTTTTTTTACAATTTTTTTTCAATTAGTCCTTTATGAGTAAATGTTTCTTTTTTTTACAATTTTTTTTTCAATTAGTCCTTTATGAGAAAATGTTTCTTTTTTTTACAATTTTTTTTTCAATTAGTCCTTTATGAGCAAATGTTTCTTTTTTTTACAATTTTTTTTCAATTAGTCCTTTATGAGTAAATGTTTCTCTTTTTTACAATTTTTTTTCAATTAGTCCTTTATGAGCAAATGTTTCTTTTTTTTACAATTTTTTTTTCAATTAGTCCTTTATGAGCAAATGTTTCTCTTTTTTACAATTTTTGTTTCAATTAGTCCTTTATGAGAAAATGTTTCTCTTTTTTACAATTTTTGTTTAAATTAGTCCTTTATGAGCAAATGTTTCTTATTTTTACAATTTTTTTTTTCAATTAGTCCTTTAGGAGATTATAGAAATTCATTTTTTGGTTATTGAACGCGATTAATTTCTTTCAAAAGTTATCAGCTGCTTGCTGTAGCCTGATTGGCTAATGCCTGCTGCAACCTGATTGGTTAATAGTTTCGTCAATTCCCGGGAGCTTCCGAGACCTGCTCGAACATTGTCGACGCAAAGTCACGGAAACATGGTGCGTTATCTTAAAGAGTACCCAATTTTATTTTAGAGGAACTATTTTAAATAAATTACTAATTAACTAATCGATTATTGGTTTCTTTTGTTTTAATTTATAAATCACGTTTGTTACCAGTTTCACAGGCAAACGATACTTGATTCAGTTATTTTTTATTAATAGATATCAATTTTCTAGATCGAAAGGAATATTTTGATGCTTCTATAATAAAAAGCCGAAAAAAGTTTTTCTTGTCTTTTAGTGTTGGAGAGGTAAATAAGAGGCAGGTAACTCTTCACAACAGCTCTAGCTTTCGAACAATATTTTTCTAACCCTAACCCTAAACCCTAACCCTAACCCTAAACCCTAACCCTAACCCTAACTCTTTTATGTCTAATCGACGTTCTACTTGCACAGTAGCCACATGTGCAACGCCAATTAAAGCCATCAATTTTGATTACTGGAAAATCGTGTTTCAAATTCGTTGTAAGAGTTACCTGCCCCTTATTTACCTCTCCAACACTAAAAGACAAGAAAAACTTTTTTTCGGCTTTTTATTATAGAAGCACCCATTTTCTGATGAGCCAAATTTGCTATTTATTATATTTACAAAGCTCTACCTAAAAAGATATTGAGCTATTGATATGTACAAAGTTAGTTGTCTTGATTCGGCTAAGTTTCTGAATTCCTATCTGAACGACGATTATCTAGATGAACGGAGACAGACTAACGCACGCATATATATATGTATATAGATTCGTATAAGGAGAACTCTTTAGGATCAAGAATACGAATCAGATCCAAATTGCGGTTTGGAAGCTCAATAGTAAATAGAGCTTAATTATATATGTTGAACGATTTATAACATCTAGCTACGTACGAAAATTATCACCGTCCACCTTTTTTAAAAACATGGGATCACTGAAGATACTATGGAAAAATAACCCTAACCCTAACTAGTTAATAGGCACATTGTATTCATCTTCAGGTTGAATAGGTGAATATTTGTAAAAAAAATACTAAATGAAGATATTATGTAAATCGTGATCTATTTTCACCTTTAATTAGAGCGCTTAATCAAGATATGTATGTATTTGTTTAGAATGAAATGATTAGTGGGTGGGGCATTTTCCTTCAGTTTTCGAGTGAAAATAGGATGATTAGTATCAGAAATATAGCATGTGTCAGCAGGATTTTCATGACTAATAAAAATGAAATTTAAAAAAATCTTATCAACCATTTGATACTGCAGTAAACATAGTAAATAATTTAGATTGTTTGAATCCGGCAAAGGTGAGTTTGCAAACCCAGTTAAAGGTCAAAATTAGTCTTTATGTTTGCTTTATCCCCATTTTTCTTCCTCTTTCTCTCGCTCTCCCCCCTCTCTCTCTACCCCCTCTCTCTCTCTCTCTCTCTCTCTCTCTCTATATATATATATATATATATATATATATATATATGTATATATATTTATCTATCTATCTATCTATCTATCTATCTATCTATATATATATATATTTATATATATATTTATATATATATATATATTTATATATATATATATGTATATATATATATATATATATATATATATATATATATATATATATATATATATATATATATATATTGTGTGTGTGTGTATTAAGGCAGCATATTTTCATTTGGGCAAACATTATTAAATAACACGAATTGTTTTTGCTTGATAATATATAATATAGACATATCTATCTATCTATCTATCTATCTCTATATATATGTATATGTATATATATTCCATACGATCACTAATGATAGCCTCTTCCAAAAATAAATGACGAATACGTTTCGAACATTACATATATCTTGATGGCAGGCAGACACAATTGTATGTAAATGAAAACTGATTTTTTGATGCATTTGTGAGAATTTGTTCCATTACATTTAATGTTGTTTCTATGATATTAAAATAAGTTGAGTACTGCTCTATTCTAATATTATAGAGCTATTGTAAAAGTTATATATATATATATATATATATATATATATATATATACATATATATATATATATACATATATATATATATATATTTATATACATATATATATATTTGTACATATATATATATGTATATATATATATATGTATATATATATATATATATATATATATATATATATATATATATATATATATATATATATATGAACAGATTCGCGATCAACAAAATACGAACATGGTTCCAAAAATTAAAATCTAACCATTACATGACCTACTATCGTTTCAAAGACGATTTAGAAATATTTTATTGTATTTTACATCATGATACATAAAACGCCGAAGCTCCTTCAATGCATCAGATAGTATTTTATTTCTGAATTATCCTATATAAACATATCTTCAGACAATATTAGAAACACATGGTCAAAAAATGTCACCGCATGTAATACCAAACAGTCAGCTCAATAAAGGCAATGGCAGTTAAGACCCTTAGACACAGAAATTAAAGAAAATTTAGTAAAATTAAATACATGAATTAAATATACAGAGTATATATTTAAAACATTCACTATGTAAGACAAATCAGAAAAAAAATGACACTAAATACTTATAGAGAATACTACAGACAGAACAATATTATTATAGAATAAAATTATAGAGTATGATAATGAAGAAAGACAGAAAAAGGGTGACACTAAATACTTATAGAGAATACTACAGAGAGTACAATATAATAATAGAATAAATTATAGAGTATGATAATGAAGAAAGACACATAATGGGTGACACTAAATACTTATAGAGAATACTACAGAGAGTACAATATAATAATAGAATAAATTATAGAGTATGATAATGAAGAAAGACACATAATGGGTGACGCTAAATACTTATAGAGAATACTACAGAGAGTACAATATAATAATAGAATAAATTATAGAGTATGATAATGAAGCAAGACAGAAAATGGGTGACACTAAATACTTATAGAGAATACTACAGAGAGTACAATATAATAATAGAATAAAATTATAGAGTATGATAATGAAGAAAGACAGAAAAAGGGTGACACTAAATACTTATAGAGAACACTACAGAGAGTACAATATAATAATAGAATAAAATTATAGAGTATGATATTGAAGAAAGACAGAAAAGGGTGACACTAAATACTTATATAGAATACTACAGAGAGTACGATATAATAATAGAAGAAATTATAGAGGATGATAATGAAGTAAGACATAAAATGGGTGACGCTAAATACTTATAGAGAATACTACAGAGAGTATAATATAATAATAAGATAAATTATAGAGTATGATTATGTAGAAAGACAGAAAAAGAGTGACGCTAAAAACTTATAGAGAATACTACAGAGAGTACAATATAATAGAATAAAATTATAGAGTTTGATAATAGGGAAAGACACAAAATGGGTGACACTAAATATTTATAGAGAATACTACAGAGAGTACGATATGATAATAGAATAAATTATAGAGTATGATAATGAAGAAAGACAGAAAAAGGGTGACACTAAATACTTATAGAGAATACTACAGAGAGTACGATATAATAATAGAATAAATTATAGAGTATGATAATGAAGAAAGACAGAAAAAGGGTGACACTAAATACTTATAGAGAATACTACAGAGAGTACAATATAATAGAATAAAATTATAGAGTTTGATAATAGGGAAAGACACAAAATGGGTGACACTAAATACTTATAGAGAATACTACAGAGAGTACGATATGATAATAGAATAAATTATAGAGTATAATAATGAAGAAAGACAGAAAAAGGGTGACGCTAAATACTTATAGAGAATACTAGAGAGAATACAACATAATAATAGTATAAAACTATAAGGTATCATAATGAGGAATAACAGAAAAAGGGTAGCAATAAATACTTATAGAGAATACTACAGAGAGTACAATATAATAGAATAAAATTATAGAGTTTGATAATAGGGAAAGACACAAAATGGGTGACGCTAAATACTTATAGAGAATACTACAGAGAGTACAATATAATAATAGAATAAATTATAGAGTATGATAATGAAGAAAGACAGAAAAAGGGTGACACTAAATACTTATAGAGAATACTACAGAGAGTACGATATAATAATAGAATAAATTATAGAGTATGATAATGAAGAAAGACAGAAAAAGGGTGACACTAAATACTTATAGAGAATACTACAGAGAGTACGATATAATAATAGAATAAATTATAGAGTATGATAATGAAGAAAGACATAAAATGGGTGACGCTAAATACTTATAGAGAATACTAGAGAGAATACAACATAATAATAGTATAAAACTATAAGGTATCATAATGAGGAAAGACAGAAAAAGGGTAGCAATAAATACTTATAGAGAATACTATAGAGAGTACAATATAATAATAGAATAAAATTATAGAGTATGATAATGAGGAATGAAAGAAAAAGGGTTGCACTGAATACTTATAGAGAATACTACAGGGAGTACGATATGATAATAGAGTAAAATTATAGAGTATTATAATGAAGAAAGACAGAAAAGGGTGACACTAAATACTTATAGAGAATACTACAGACAGTACGATATAATAATAGAATAAATTATAGAGTATGATAATGAAGCAAGACACATAATGGGTGACGCTAAATACTTATAGAGAATACTACAGAGAGTACAATATAATAATAGAATAAATTATAAAGTATGATAATGAAGAAAGACACATAATGGGTGACGCTAAATACTTATAGAGAATACTACAGAGAGTACAATATTATAATAGAATAAATTATAGAGTATGATAATGAAGAAAGACACATAATGGGTGACGCTAAATACTTATAGAGAATACTACAGAGAGTACAATATAATAATAGAATAAATTATAGAGTATGATAATGAAGCAAGACAGAAAATGGGTGACATTAAATACTTATAGAGAATACTACAGAGAGTACAATATAATAATAGAATAAAATTATAGAGTATGATAATGAAGAAAGACAGAAAAAGGGTGACACTAAATACTTATACAGAATACTACAGAGAGTACAATATAATAATAGAATAAAATTATAGAGTATGATAATGAAGAAAGACAGAAAAAGGTGACACTAAATACTTATACAGAATACTACAGAGAGTACAATATAATAATAGAATAAAATTATAGAGTATGATAATGAAGAAAGACAGAAAAAGGTGACACTAAATACTTATACAGAATACTACAGAGAGTACGATATGATAATAGAATAAAATTATAGAGTATGATAATGAAGAAAGACAGAAAAAGGGTGACACTAAATACTTATACAGAATACTACAGAGAGTACAATATAATAATAGAATAAAATTATAGAGTATGATAATGAAGAAAGACAGAAAAAGGTGACACTAAATACTTATAGAGAATACTACAAAGAGTACAATATAATAATTGAATAAATTATAGAGTATGATAATGAAGAAAGACACATAATGGGTGACGCTAAATACTTATACAGAATACTACAGAGAGTACAATATAATAATAGAATAAATTATAGAGTATGATAATGAAGCAAGACAGAAAATGGGTGACATTAAATACTTATAGAGAATACTACAGAGAGTACGATATGATAATAGAATAAAATTATAGAGTATGATAATGAAGAAAGACAGAAAAAGGGTGACACTAAATACTTATACAGAATACTACAGAGAGTACAATATAATAATAGAATAAAATTATAGAGTATGATAATGAAGAAAGACAGAAAAAGGTGACACTAAATACTTATAGAGAATACTACAAAGAGTACAATATAATAATTGAATAAATTATAGAGTATGATAATGAAGAAAGACAGAAAAGGGTGACACTAAATACTTATAGAGAATACTACAGAGAGTACGATATAATAATAGAATAAATTATAGAGTATGATAATGAAGAAAGACAGAAAAAGGGTGACGCTAAATACTTATAGAGAATACTAGAGAGAATACAACATAATAATAGTATAAAACTATAAGGTATCATAATGAGGAAAGACAGAAAAAGGGTAGCAATAAATACTTTTAGAGAATACTATAGAGAGTACAATATAATAATATAATAAAATTATAGAGTATGATAATAGGGAAAGACACAAAATGGGTGACACTAAATACTTATAGAGAATACTACAGAGAGTACAATATAATAGAATAAAATTATAGAGTTTGATAACAGGGAAAGACACAAAATGGGTGACACTAAATATTTATAGAGAATACTACAGAGAGTACGATATGATAATAGAATAAATTATAGAGTATGATAATGAAGAAAGACAGAAAAAGGGTGACGCTAAATACTTATAGAGAATACTAGAGAGAATACAACATAATAATAGTATAAAACTATAAGGTATCATAATGAGGAAAGACAGAAAAAGGGTAGCAATAAATACTTATAGAGAATACTACAGAGAGTACAATATAATAGAATAAAATTATAGAGTTTGATAATAGGGAAAGACACAAAATGGGTGACGCTAAATATTTATAGAGAATACTACAGAGAGTACAATATAATAATAGAATAAATTATAGAGTATGATAATGAAGAAAGACAGAAAAAGGGTGACACTAAATACTTATAGAGAATACTACAGAGAGTACGATATAATAATACAATAAATTATAGAGTATGATAATGAAGAAAGACAGAAACAGGGTGACACTAAATACTTATAAAGAATACTACAGAGAGTACGATATAATAATAGAATAAATTATATAGTATGATAATGAAGAAAGACATAAAATGGGTGACGCTAAATACTTATAGAGAATACTAGAGAGAATACAACATAATAATAGTATAAAACTATAAGGTATCATAATGAGGAAAGACAGAAAAAGGGTAGCAATAAATACTTATAGAGACTACTATAGAGAGTACAATATAATAATAGAATAAAATTATAAGGTATGATAATGAGGAAAGAAAGAAAAAGGGTTGCACTGAATACTTATAGAGAATACTACAGGGAGTACGATATGATAATAGAGTAAAATTATAGAGTATGATAATGAAGAAAGACAGAAAAAGGGTGACACTAAATACTTATAGAAAATAGTACAGAGAGTACAATATAATAGAATAAAATTATAGAGTTTGATAATAGGGAAAGACACTAAATGGGTGACGCTAAATACTTATAGAGAATACTACAGAGAGTACAATATAATAATAGAATAAATTATAGAGTATGATAATGAAGAAAGACAGAAAAAGGGAGACACTAAATACTTATAGAGAATACTACAGAGAGTACAATATAATAATAGAATAAATTATAGAGTATGATAATGAAGAAAGACAGAAAAAGGGTGACACTAAATTCTTATAGAGAATACTACAGAGAGTACAATATAATAACAGAATAAATTATAGAGTTTGATAATGAGGAAAGACATAAAATGGGTGACGCTAAATACTTATAGAGAATACTACAGAGAGTATAATATAATAATAGAATAAATTATAGAGTGTGATTATGTAGAAAGACAGAAAAAGGGTGACGCTAAAAACTTATAGAGAAGACTACAGAGAGTACAATATCATAATAGAATAAAATTATAGAGTATGATAATGAAGAAAGACAGAAAAAGGGTGACACTAAATACTTATAGAGAATACTACAGAGAGTACAATATATTAGAATAAAATTATAGAGTTTGATAACAGGGAAAGACACAAAATGGGTGACACTAAATATTTATAGAGAATACTACAGAGAGTACGATATGATAATAGAATAAATTATAGAGTATGATAATGAAGAAAGACAGAAAAAGGGTGACGCTAAATACTTATAGAGAATACTAGAGAGAATACAACATAATAATAGTATAAAACTATAAGGTATCATAATGAGGAAAGACAGAAAAAGGGTAGCAATAAATACTTATAGAGAATACTACAGAGAGTACAATATAATAGAATAAAATTATAGAGTTTGATAATGAGGAAAGAAAGAAAAAGGGTTGCACTGAATACTTATAGAGAATACTACAGGGAGTACGATATGATAATAGAGTAAAATTATAGAGTATGATAATGAAGAAAGACAGAAAAAGGGTGACACTAAATACTTATAGAAAATAGTACAGAGAGTACAATATAATAGAATAAAATTATAGAGTTTGATAATAGGGAAAGACACAAAATGGGTGACGCTAAATACTTATAGAGAATACTACAGAGAGTACAATATAATAATAGAATAAATTATAGAGTATGATAATGAAGAAAGACAGAAAAAGGGTGACACTAAATACTTATAGAGAATACTACAGAGAGTACAATATAATAATAGAATAAATTATAGAGTATGATAATGAAGAAAGACAGAAAAAGGGTGACACTAAATTCTTATAGAGAATACTACAGAGAGTACAATATAATAACAGAATAAATTATAGAGTTTGATAATGAGGAAAGACATAAAATAGGTGACGCTAAATACTTATAGAGAATACTACAGAGAGTATAATATAATAATAGAATAAATTATAGAGTATGATTATGTAGAAAGACAGTAAAAGGGTGACGCTAAAAACTTATAGAGAATACTACAGAGAGTACAGTATCATAATAGAATAAAATTATAGAGTATGATAATGAAGAAAGACAGAAAAAAGGGTGACACTAAATACTTATAGAGAATACTACAGAGAGTACAATATATTAGAATAAAATTATAGAGTTTGATAATATGGTAAGACACAAAATGGGTGACACTAAATATTTATAAAGAATACTACAGAGAGTACGATATGATAATAGAATAAATTATAGAGTATGATAATGAAGAAAGACAGAAAAAGGGTGACGCTAAATACTTATAGAGAATACTAGAGAGAATACAACATAATAATAGTATAAAACTATAAGGTATCATAATGAGGAAAGACAGAAAAAGGGTCGCAATAAATACTTATAGAGAAAACTACAGAGAGTACAATATAATAGAATAAAATTATAGAGTTTGATAATAGGGAAAGACACAAAATGGGTGACGCTAAATACTTATAGAGAATACTACAGAGAGTACAATATAATAATAGAATAAATTATAGAGTATGATAATGAAGAAAGACAGAAAAAGGGTGACACTAAATACTTATAGAGAATACTACAGAGAGTACGATATAATAATAGAATAAATTATAGAGTATGATAATGAAGAAAGACAGAAAAGGGTGACACTAAATACTTATAGAGAATACTACAGAGAGTACGATATAATAATAGAATAAATTATAGAGTATGATAATGAAGAAAGACATAAAATGGGTGACGCTAAATACTTATAGAGAATACTAGAGAGAATACAACATAATAATAGTATAAAACTATAAGGTATCATAATGAGGAAAGACAGAAAAAAGGTAGCAATAAATACTTATAGAGAATACTATAGAGAGTACAATATAATAGTAGAATAAAATTATAGAGTATGATAATGAGGAAAGAAAGAAAAAGGGTTGCACTGAATACTTATAGAGAATACTACAGGGAGTACGATATGATAATAGAGTAAAATTATAGAGTATGATAATGAAGAAAGACAGAAAAAGGGTGACACTAAATACTTATAGAGAATACTACAGAGAGTACGATATAATAATAGAATAAATTATAGAGTATGATAATGAAGAAAGACAGAAAAGGGTGACACTAAATACTTATAGAGAATACTACAGAGAGTACGATATAATAATAGAATAAATTATAGAGTATGATAATGAAGAAAGACAGAAAAAGGGTGACGCTAAATACTTATAGAGAATACTAGAGAGAATACAACATAATAATAGTATAAAACTATAAGGTATCATAATGAGGAAAGACAGAAAAAGGGTAGCAATAAATACTTATCGAGAATACTACAGAGAGTACGATATAATAATAGAATAAATTATAGAGTATGATAATGAAGAAAGACAGAAAAGGGTGACACTAAATACTTATAGAGAATACTACAGAGAGTACGATATAATAATAGAATAAATTATAGAGTATGATAATGAAGAAAGACAGAAAAAGGGTGACGCTAAATACTTATAGAGAATACTAGAGAGAATACAACATAATAATAGTATAAAACTATAAGGTATCATAATGAGGAAAGACAGAAAAAGGGTAGCAATAAATACTTTTAGAGAATACTATAGAGAGTACAATATAATAATATAACCAAATTATAGAGTATGATAATAGGGAAAGACACAAAATGGGTGACACTAAATACTTATAGAGAATACTACAGAGAGTACAATATAATAGAATAAAATTATAGAGTTTGATAACAGGGAAAGACACAAAATGGGTGACACTAAATATTTATAGAGAATACTACAGAGAGTACGATATGATAATAGAATAAATTATAGAGTATGATAATGAAGAAAGACAGAAAAAGGGTGACGCTAAATACTTATAGAGAATACTAGAGAGAATACAACATAATAATAGTATAAAACTATAAGGTATCATAATGAGGAAAGACAGAAAAAGGGTAGCAATAAATACTTATCGAGAATACTACAGAGAGTACAATATAATAGAATAAAATTATAGAGTTTGATAATAGGGAAAGACACAAAATGGGTGACGCTAAATACTTATAGAGAATACTACAGAGAGTACAATATAATAATAGAATAAATTATAGAGTATGATAATGAAGAAAGACAGAAAAAGGGTGACACTAAATACTTATAGAGAATACTACAGAGAGTACGATATAATAATACAATAAATTATAGAGTATGATAATGAAGAAAGACAGAAAAAGGGTGACACTAAATACTTATAAAGAATACTACAGAGAGTACGATATAATAATAGAATAAATTATATAGTATGATAATGAAGAAAGACATAAAATGGGTGACGCTAAATACTTATAGAGAATACTAGAGAGAATACAACATAATAATAGTATAAAACTATAAGGTATCATAATGAGGAAAGACAGAAAAAGGGTAGCAATAAATACTTATAGAGACTACTATAGTGAGTACAATATAATAATAGAATAAAATTATAAGGTATGATAATGAGGAAAGAAAGAAAAAGGGTTGCACTGAATACTTATAGAGAATACTACAGGGAGTACGATATGATAATAGAGTAAAATTATAGAGTATGATAATGAAGAAAGACAGAAAAAGGGTGACACTAAATACTTATAGAAAATAGTACAGAGAGTACAATATAATAGAATAAAATTATAGAGTTTGATAATAGGGAAAGACACTAAATGGGTGACGCTAAATACTTATAGAGAATACTACAGAGAGTACAATATAATAATAGAATAAATTATAGAGTATGATAATGAAGAAAGACAGAAAAAGGGAGACACTAAATACTTATAGAGAATACTACAGAGAGTACAATATAATAATAGAATAAATTATAGAGTATGATAATGAAGAAAGACAGAAAAAGGGTGACACTAAATTCTTATAGAGAATACTACAGAGAGTACAATATAATAACAGAATAAATTATAGAGTTTGATAATGAGGAAAGACATAAAATGGGTGACGCTAAATACTTATAGAGAATACTAGAGAGAATACAACATAATAATAGTATAAAACTATAAGGTATCATAATGAGGAAAGACAGAAAAAGGGTAGCAATAAATACTTATAGAGACTACTATAGTGAATACAATATAATAATAGAATAAAATTATAAGGTATGATAATGAGGAAAGAAAGAAAAAGGGTTGCACTGAATACTTATAGAGAATACTACAGGGAGTACGATATGATAATAGAGTAAAATTATAGAGTATGATAATGAAGAAAGACAGAAAAAGGGTGACACTAAATACTTATAGAAAATAGTACAGAGAGTACAATATAATAGAATAAAATTATAGAGTTTGATAATAGGGAAAGACACTAAATGGGTGACGCTAAATACTTATAGAGAATACTACAGAGAGTACAATATAATAATAGAATAAATTATAGAGTATGATAATGAAGAAAGACAGAAAAAGGGAGACACTAAATACTTATAGAGAATACTACAGAGAGTACAATATAATAATAGAATAAATTATAGAGTATGATAATGAAGAAAGACAGAAAAAGGGTGACACTAAATTCTTATAGAGAATACTACAGAGAGTACAATATAATAACAGAATAAATTATAGAGTTTGATAATGAGGAAAGACATAAAATGGGTGACGCTAAATACTTATAGAGAATACTACAGAGAGTATAATATAATAATAGAATAAATTATAGAGTGTGATTGTGTAGAAAGACAGAAAAAGGGTGACGCTAAAAACTTATAGAGAAGACTACAGAGAGTACAATATCATAATAGAATAAAATTATAGAGTATGATAATGAAGAAAGACAGAAAAAGGGTGACACTAAATACTTATAGAGAATACTACAGAGAGTACAATATATTAGAATAAAATTATAGAGTTTGATAACAGGGAAAGACACAAAATGGGTGACACTAAATATTTATAGAGAATACTACAGAGAGTACGATATGATAATAGAATAAATTATAGAGTATGATAATGAAGAAAGACAGAAAAAGGGTGACGCTAAATACTTATAGAGAATACTAGAGAGAATACAACATAATAATAGTATAAAACTATAAGGTATCATAATGAGGAAAGACAGAAAAAGGGTAGCAATAAATACTTATAGAGAATACTACAGAGAGTACAATATAATAGAATAAAATTATAGAGTTTGATAATGAGGAAAGAAAGAAAAAGGGTTGCACTGAATACTTATAGAGAATACTACAGGGAGTACGATATGATAATAGAGTAAAATTATAGAGTATGATAATGAAGAAAGACAGAAAAAGGGTGACACTAAATACTTATAGAAAATAGTACAGAGAGTACAATATAATAGAATAAAATTATAGAGTTTGATAATAGGGAAAGACACAAAATGGGTGACGCTAAATACTTATAGAGAATACTACAGAGAGTACAATATAATAATAGAATAAATTATAGAGTATGATAATGAAGAAAGACAGAAAAAGGGTGACACTAAATACTTATAGAGAATACTACAGAGAGTACAATATAATAATAGAATAAATTATAGAGTATGATAATGAAGAAAGACAGAAAAAGGGTGACACTAAATTCTTATAGAGAATACTACAGAGAGTACAATATAATAACAGAATAAATTATAGAGTTTGATAATGAGGAAAGACATAAAATAGGTGACGCTAAATACTTATAGAGAATACTACAGAGAGTATAATATAATAATAGAATAAATTATAGAGTATGATTATGTAGAAAGACAGTAAAAGGGTGACGCTAAAAACTTATAGAGAATACTACAGAGAGTACAGTATCATAATAGAATAAAATTATAGAGTATGATAATGAAGAAAGACAGAAAAAGGGTGACACTAAATACTTATAGAGAATACTACAGAGAGTACAATATATTAGAATAAAATTATAGAGTTTGATAATATGGTAAGACACAAAATGGGTGACACTAAATATTTATAAAGAATACTACAGAGAGTACGATATGATAATAGAATAAATTATAGAGTATGATAATGAAGAAAGACAGAAAAAGGGTGACGCTAAATACTTATAGAGAATACTAGAGAGAATACAACATAATAATAGTATAAAACTATAAGGTATCATAATGAGGAAAGACAGAAAAAGGGTCGCAATAAATACTTATAGAGAAAACTACAGAGAGTACAATATAATAGAATAAAATTATAGAGTTTGATAATAGGGAAAGACACAAAATGGGTGACGCTAAATACTTATAGAGAATACTACAGAGAGTACGATATAATAATAGAATAAATTATAGAGTATGATAATGAAGAAAGACAGAAAAAGGGTGACACTAAATACTTATAGAGAATACTACAGAGAGTACGATATAATAATAGAATAAATTATAGAGTATGATAATGAAGAAAGACAGAAAAGGGTGACACTAAATACTTATAGAGAATACTACAGAGAGTACGATATAATAATAGAATAAATTATAGAGTATGATAATGAAGAAAGACATAAAATGGGTGACGCTAAATACTTATAGAGAATACTAGAGAGAATACAACATAATAATAGTATAAAACTATAAGGTATCATAATGAGGAAAGACAGAAAAAAGGTAGCAATAAATACTTATAGAGAATACTATAGAGAGTACAATATAATAATAGAATAAAATTATAGAGTATGATAATGAGGAAAGAAAGAAAAAGGGTTGCACTGAATACTTATAGAGAATACTACAGGGAGTACGATATGATAATAGAGTAAAATTATAGAGTATGATAATGAAGAAAGACAGAAAAAGGGTGACACTAAATACTTATAGAAAATACTACAGAGAGTACAATATAATAGAATAAAATTATAGAGTATGATAATGAAGAAAGACAGAAAAAGGGTGACACTAAATACTTATAGAGAATACTACAGAGAGTACAATATATTAGAATAAAATTATAGAGTTTGATAATAGGGAAAGACACAAAATGGGTGACACTAAATATTTATAGAGAATACTACAGAGAGTACAATATGATAATAGAATATATTATAGAGTATGATAATGAAGAAAGACAGAAAAAGGGTGACGCTAAATACTTGTAGAGAATACTAGAGAGAATACAACATAATAATAGTATTAAACTATAAGGTATCATAATGAGGAAAGACAGAAAAAGGGTCGCAATAAATACTTATAGAGAATACTACAGAGAGTACAATATAATAGAATAAAATTATAGAGTTTGATAATAGGGAAAGACACAAAATGGGTGACGCTAAATACTTATAGAGAGTACAATATAATAATAGAATAAATTATAGAGTATGATAATGAAGAAAGACAGAAAAAGGGTGACACTAAATACTTATAGAGAATACTACAGAGAGTACGATATAATAATAGAATAAATTATAGAGTATGATAATGAAGAAAGACAGAAAAAGGGTGACACTAAATACTTATAGAGAATACTACAGAGAGTACGATATAATAATAGAATAAATTATAGAGTATGATAATGAAGAAAGACATAAAATGGGTGACGCTAAATACTTATAGAGAATACTAGAGAGAATACAACATAATAATAGTATAAAACTATAAGGTATCATAATGAGGAAAAACAGAATAAGGGAAGCAATAAATACTTATAGAGAATACTATAGAGAGTACAATATAATAATAGAATAAAATTATAGAGTATGATAATGAGGAATGAAAGAAAAAGGGTTGCACTGAATACTTATAGAGAATACTACAGGGAGTACGATATGATAATAGAGTAAAATTATAGAGTATGATTATGAAGAAAGACAGAAAAAGGGTGACACTAAATACTTATAGAGAATACTACAGAGAGTACGATATAATAATAGAATAAATTATAGAGTATGATAATGAAGAAAGACAGAAAAAGGGTGACACTAAATACTTATAGAGAATACTACAGAGAGTACGATATAATAATAGAATAAATTATAGAGTATGATAATGAAGAAAGACAGAAAAAGGGTGACGCTAAATACTTATAGAGAATACTAGAGAGAATACAACATAATAATAGTATAAAACTATAAGGTATCATAATGAGGAAAGACAGAAAAAGGGTAGCAATAAATACTTATAGAGAATACTATAGAGAGTACAATATAATAATAGAATAAAATTATAGAGTATGATAATGAGGAAAGAAAGAAAAAGGGTTGCACTGAATACTTATAGAGAATACTACAGGGAGTACGATATGATAATAGAGTAAAATTATAGAGTATGATAATGAAGAAAGACAGAAAAAGGGTGACACTAAATACTTATAGAAAATACTACAGAGAGTACAATATAATAGAATAAAATTATAGAGTTTGATAATAGAGAAAGACACAAAATGGGTGACGCTAAATACTTATAGAGAATACTACAGAGAGTACAATATAATAATAGAATAAATTATAGAGTATGATAATGAAGAAAGACAGAAAAAGGGTGACACTAAATACTTATAGAGAATACTACAGAGAGTACAATATAATAATAGAATAAATTATAGAGTATGATAATGAAGAAAGACAGAAAAAGGGTGACACTAAATTCTTATAGAGAATACTACAGAGAGTACAATATAATAACAGAATAAATTATAGAGTTTGATAATGAGGAAAGACATAAAATGGGTGACGCTAAATACTTATAGAGAATACTACAGAGAGTATAATATAATAATAGAATAAATTATAGAGTGTGATTATGTAGAAAGACAGAAAAAGGGTGACGCTAAAAACTTATAGAGAAGACTACAGAGAGTACAATATCATAATAGAATAAAATTATAGAGTATGATAATGAAGAAAGACAGAAAAAGGGTGACACTAAATACTTATAGAGAATACTACAGAGAGTACAATATAATAGAATAAAATTATAGAGTTTGATAACAGGGAAAGACACAAAATGGGTGACACTAAATATTTATAGAGAATACTACAGAGAGTACGATATGATAATAGAATAAATTATAGAGTATGATAATGAAGAAAGACAGAAAAAGGGTGACGCTAAATACTTATAGAGAATACTAGAGAGAATACAACATAATAATAGTATAAAACTATAAGGTATCATAATGAGGAAAGACAGAAAAAGGGTGGCAATAAATACTTATAGAGAATACTACAGAGAGTACAATATAATAGAATAAAATTATAGAGTTTGATAATAGGGAAAGACACAAAATGGGTGACGCTAAATACTTATAGAGAATACTACAGAGAGTACAATATAATAATAGAATAAATTATAGAGTATGATAATGAAGAAAGACAGAAAAAGGGTGACACTAAATACTTATAGAGAATACTATAGAGAGTACGATATAATAATACAATAAATTATAGAGTATGATAATGAAGAAAGACAGAAAAAGGGTGACACTAAATACTTATAAAGAATACTACAGAGAGTACGATATAATAATAGAATAAATTATATAGTATGATAATGAAGAAAGACATAAAATGGGTGACGCTAAATACTTATAGAGAATACTAGAGAGAATACAACATAATAATAGTATAAAACTATAAGGTATCATAATGAGGAAAGACAGAATAAGGGTAGCAATAAATACTTATAGAGACTACTATAGAGAGTACAATATAATAATAGAATAAAATTATAAGGTATGATAATGAGGAAAGAAAGAAAAAGGGTTGCACTGAATACTTATAGAGAATACTACAGAGAGTACAATATATTAGAATAAAATTATAGAGTTTGATAATATGGTAAGACACAAAATGGGTGACACTAAATATTTATAGAGAATACTACAGAGAGTACGATATGATAATAGAATAAATTATTAAGTATGATAATGAAGAAAGACAGAAAAAGGGTGACGCTAAATACTTATAGAGAATACTAGAGAGAATACAACATAATAATAGTATAAAACTATAAGGTATCATAATGAGGAAAGACAGAAAAAGGGTCGCAATAAATACTTATAGAGAATACTACAGAGAGTACAATATAATAGAATAAAATTATAGAGTTTGATAATAGGGAAAGACACAAAATGGGTGACGCTAAATACTTATAGAGAATACTACAGAGAGTACAATATAATAATAGAATAAATTATAGAGTATGATAATGAAGAAAGACAGAAAAAGGGTGACACTAAATACTTATAGAGAATACTACAGAGAGTACAATATAATAGAATAAAATTATAGAGTATGATAATGAAGAAAGACAGAAAAAGGGTGACACTAAATACTTATAGAGAATACTACAGAGAGTACAATATATTAGAATAAAATTATAGAGTTTGATAATGAAGAAAGACAGAAAAAGGGTGACACTAAATACTTATAGAGAATACTACAGAGAGTACAATATATTAGAATAAAATTATAGAGTTTGATAATAGGGAAAGACACAAAATGGGTGACACTAATTATTTATAGAGAATACTACAGAGAGTACAATATCATAATAGAATAAATTATAGAGTATGATAATGAAGAAAGACAGAAAAAGGGTGACACTAAATACTTATAGAGAATACTACAGAGAGTACGATATAATAATACAATAAATTATAGAGTATGATAATGAAGAAAGACAGAAAAAGGGTGACACTAAATACTTATAAAGAATACTACAGAGAGTACGATATAATAATAGAATAAATTATAGAGTATGATAATGAAGAAAGACATAAAATGGGTGACGCTAAATACTTATAGAGAATACTAGAGAGAATACAACATAATAATAGTATAAAACTATAAGGTATCATAATGAGGAAAGACAGAAAAAGGGTAGCAATAAATACTTATAGAGAATACTATAGAGAGTACAATATAATAATAGAATAAAATTATAGAGTATGATACTGAGGAAAGAAAGAAAAAGGGTTGCACTGAATACTTATAGAGAATACTACAAGGAGTACGATATGATAATAGAGTAAAGTTATAGAGTATGATAATGAAGAAAGACAGAAAAAGGGTGACACTAAATACTTATAGAAAATACTACAGAGAGTACAATATAATAGAATAAAATTATAGAGTTTGATAATAGGGAAAGACACAAAATGGGTGACGCTAAATACTTATAGAGAATACTACAGAGAGTACAATATAATAATAGAATAAATTATAGAGTATGATAATGAAGAAAGACAGAAAAAGGGTGACACTAAATACTTATAGAGAATACTACAGAGAGTACGATATAATAATAGAATAAATTATAGAGTATGATAATGAAGAAAGACATAAAATGGGTGACGCTAAATACTTATAGAGAATACTACAGAGAGTACGATATAATAATAGAATAAATTATAGAGTATGATAATGAAAAAAGACAGAAAAAGGGTGACACTAAATACTTATAGAGAATACTACAGAGAGTACAATATAATAGAATAAAATTATAGAGTATGATAATGAAGAAAGACAGAAAAAGGGTGACACTAAATACTTATAGAGAATACTACAGAGAGTACAATATATTAGAATAAAATTATAGAGTATGATAATGAAGAAAGACAGAAAAAGGGTGACACTAAATACTTATAGAGAATACTACAGAGAGTACAATATATTAGAATAAAATTATAGAGTTTGATAATAGGGACAGACACAAAATGGGTGACACTAATTATTGATAGAGAATACTACAGAGAGTACAATATCATAATAGAATAAATTATAGAGTATGCTAATGAAGAAAGACAGAAAAAGGGTGACACTAAATACTTATAGAGAATACTACAGAGAGTACGATATAATAATAGAATAAATTATAGAGTATGATAATGAAGAAAGACAGAAAAAGGGTGACACTAAATACTTATAGAGAATACTACAGAGAGTACAATATAATAGAATAAAATTATAGAGTTTTATAATAGGGAAAGACACAAAATGGGTGACACTAAATACTTATAGAGAATACTACAGAGAGTACGATATGATAATAGAATAAATTATAGAGTATGATAATGAAGAAAGACAGAAAAAGGGTGACGCTAAATACTTATAGAGAATACTAGAGAGAATACAACATAATAATAGTATAAAATTATAAGGTATCATAATGAGGAAAGACAGAAAAAGGGTAGCAATAAATACTTATAGAGAATACTACAGAGAGTACAATATAATAGAATAAAATTATAGAGTTTGATAATGAAGAAAGACAGAAAAAGGGTGACACTAAATACTTATAGAAAATACTACAGAGAGTACGATATAATAATAGAATAAATTATAGAGTATGATAATGAAGAAAGACAGAAAAAGGGTGACACTAA